>PVIW01000136.1:64512-427099 GCA_004026585.1 Noctilio leporinus
ATGATATTTGTCCTTCACTGACTGGCTTATTTCACTAAGCATAATACTCTCCAGTTCCATCCATGTTGTTGCAAAGGGTACAAGTTCCTTCTTTCTTTCTGCTATATAGAATTCCATTGTGTAAATGTACCAAAGTTTTTGGATCCAATCATCCACTGATGGGCACTTAGGCTGTTTCCAGCACTTGGCTATTGTAAATTGTGGCATATATTCTTTAATTGTCCATTTTTCTTCTTTTACTGAAGATGCATTTTAAAGATCCTCAGTTGCTCTCTGGATCATTTGAGATAACACCCATTATTTCTGTTTTACTCCTCTTACTGCATATTGGATATTTGAGAGAGGGCCAACAGTTTCATGTCTGTAGACAACCGCAGAACTAGGCGGAAAATGGCACCCTGTGGAACAAAATAGCTTTATAGAAATTGAAGTCTATCTGAATCTCACTAGTGTGTTTTTCTGGTGGTAGCTCCACACTCAAGAGCTTCTCTGGGCTGTGGAACAATAAAGGCAGACATCGTCGTGAGGGGAGGGGCATCATGCACAGCTCCTTATAAATACCTGGTGGAAATTACTATGAAATCATTAGAGCACAATAGTTGGGCCAAAGATTCGAATATGATAGGTGTACCTAAAAATCCCACATGTCAGTTATGCTCACACTTATATCATTGCTGCTTTTTTGGTGGTGACAGCTTTGAGGGTCGTTAGCTGTTTGTCTTCAACTGTGATTTTACATGATGTAAAACACATGTAAATCATCATAAAACAAACATGGTACATGGTCACCCTGTCCAGAGAGGCAGTCAAAAGATATATGAACACATTTAAAGCCTCATATCCCACATACTTTCCATGTTGAAGAGGACTGTCCAATAGAAATACAATGTTATTTTAAATTTTCTCATAGCCACATTAAGAAAAAGGAAATGATCTATTCTAAGTAATTTATCTAAAATATTAACATTTTATACCCAATCACTTAAAATATTATATCTTATTTTGTAGTAAATCTTCAAAATCTGGTGTGTATTTTCCACTTACAGCACATCTCAGTTTACAGAGTGACATTTCAGTTGCACAATGGCAACACGTAGCCAATGGCTGATGCAGTCAACAGAACAGATCTAGAAGCATTTGTATGTCCATGGGTCATTTATTGGCCTTTAATATCTCATGAGGAGCCATGCTGGCTGCTTTTGATGTGGAGCAAGGTGGACCAGGGAGAGATGCTGATCTTTTAAGTAAGATGCCGATGGGCTGAGATGCTCCCTCTCATTTTTGAGACAAGGTTTAGGATGAAGCTGGTAGCATCAGTCTGGTGTTTTTTGCAGAGGTTTCTGGGCTTCTGGAGACCATCTGGACTAATGGACTAATGTATTGATGGTGCCAGAGAGATGATGTTGCATCCTATGCAGTAAAGGGTTAACTCACCAGGCTTAGATTGCCCAAACCCTGCATATTCCAAAGGTCCTCAGTACTGGCCCTTAACAAGCTCCTGGGAGATAACCCCTCATTCCTGGGAATATCCTGCCTGAGAAGAATGTTGGTGTGTCTGAGGTGTTGGGCCATGACAGATGGTTTATGCTAATGATGTGATTTGTTTTTGTATGTTTGATAACTGATAAGCATGACCGTTTAGGGCCTGGAGATTGGAGCAACTATGGTCAACTCCATGCCTATGTGATTGACTCCCAAATTTATCATGGACACCAAGCCATGGGTAAGCCCCCTTGGTTGGCAACACTTCTTATGTAGTCATATGACAACTGGAAGAATTCAACTGGAAGCTTGTGCCTGGTTCCTTCCAGACTGTGCAGTATGTGCTTTTTTCCATTTCTGATTTTAATCTGTATTCTTTTGTCATACTAAACCATAACCATGAGTATAGCAGCTTTACTGGGTTCTGTGAATCTTGTGAGTACTCTTGGGGACCCTTCAAACATCCATTATTCCCAGCTGGGTGCACTGTCTACTGTGCAGCAACACTGCTACTGAGAAAGGAATGGGGGTGCAGAAACAGGAGTGGGAGAATGGATACAGGGCCTGAAAATTTGTGGTGCATTTCTCATAAGCCGGAAACTAATTCTAGATGCTTTTATGTACCCATTATTTGATTTAATTATTGTGGTAACACTCATATCTGTTTTATAGAAGAAGAAAAATGTAGCTACATTCATGGGACACACTGGGTATGGCATAGGTAGCAGAGTCTACGAGTTCCCAGCCCACAACTGGAGTTCAGAGTATATTGGCAAGATTCCTGGGCTTGATTATGTCTTCTTGCATTTCTCTACGTGATAAATCTCTTTGACAGCTTGGGCATGTTTGGCTTGCACACAGGGAGGTAAGGCCCCAGGCGTGGCCCTTAAACAATGAGGGAAGGTCATTGAGGAACAAATTACCTGACTTTCCTTGCTCTTCATTGGAGGCATATTCCACAGAGCCTGTCACAGGACCCCAGTTGCCCATAGCAGTGTCCTACTCTATAACACACCCTTTATTGGCATTCTTTCTTATCCATCTCACATCCCCACCTCACTGTGCAACCTGTGTCCCCTCCCAAATAAACTACTTGAACTGAAGTCCTAAACAGAGTATCTGTTTTTGTTGGGGACCCAGACTAAGAAAAGAGGTAGAATCACCCCTGAATGGGTACATACAAACCAAAAGCAAGAGGTTTTGAAGGACAGGAGCCCTACAGTCACACCCTGTATTCTGTATTTTAACGTGTCACTTTCATAGCATACATCTAGTCCCTTGACCCACATCTGAATTAAGTTGAATCACTGTACTCAATTCTAGCATGAAATATGTACGTGCTGCAAGTTGCCATTCATGGTTCTATATTAAATATGTTCTTTGTATTTTAGTTTACCCTGCTAATTCTTTTTGCTTTTCACCCTTAATACCATTAAAGTATATGCCTAAATGAAAACATCATTTGTAAAGCTGAAAGCCGATATTTACTTAATCAAAATTAGACTTCCTAATACCTGGTAAAGGGAAAACCATTGGGGGAAAAAACATAGAGGATAATGCTCATATTATTTTTCAGACAATAAACAACCTTGTATAATCCTATTATGAACATTAGCATACATTTCACAGCCCATCTGGCAAACAATAAAGGTCATGACTCTGCGAATTTGAAATGCTATCCAGGGCATTGTCATAAGGAAAATGGTAAAACCTACAGCTGTGTCAGTGGGTCAAAAAGCGGTCATAGGACATTTCTCAGACACTGGGGATTACCCAGGTAGACTTTTATGAAACAAACTGTGCATTAGGGAACATGTTTTTCAAAGCTAAGCTGGTCTGAAGAAATAGTTATGTGACAAAGCAGGGGTTGAGGATAAGGGGGAGAAGTTGCATGTTTTTGGTGAATCATGGTTAAATTAAACTCTGACAAAACTCCAGGGTCTTATGAAATGCAAATTGTTATAAAAACACCCTTAATGAGGCACAAAATGCAGTGTCTGCTTCCAGTTAAAGAATTCTTTTCAAGAACTTCAAAAGAAGTCACTCTAATCAGTTTTCCGAAGAACTGCTAACCTTGAAGACGAAAAGATTTTGAAAATTTTTCCTAACCCATATTTGGTAATAGTAACTTATTTTATGTATAATTTTAGAACCCAGTAGAAATATTTAAAGTGAGGTAGTTATTGGGGAGCCATTAGCCTGAGATTCCACATGTATATTTCATACTCCTACTGTAATCATCGGCCCTGTTTCTAGATTTCCTTTCTCCATGCCTATTTTTTTTGGGGGGTGAAATATTAAATTCACATGAGCACTGACTATAAAATATGAAATTATATTACATGATCTGTTCTGACTTCATTTCTATCTGAGCTAAACCTGGACAATAGTTGCCACCTCCATTAAATGTTTTATGAGAGAGAGAATATGACCGAATTCTTGTAATTGTTGTTGCAGTTATATTCTAGTGTTTTAAAACTAATTACTTACAGATATGTTGACATTAACAATTACTGAAAATCTTTGCACATGTAAAATATCATCCTTAGTTATTTCTAATAATTTCACACATGTTATTTGCTTAGCTTGTACTCAAGTTTGAAGACAACCTTGTTTGATATTCTTTTCTTTGACAATAGTGATGAGATCGCTTTTAATTTGAAAGGAACTTTAAAACTCTGTATCAAGTCTAACGAATGATAGTATTCATTGTGTGCCAGTAGTCAGTCAATACAACATTGAATATGAAATTGATAGTCAAATCCTAGAACTACTCCTTTCTCTGGACATACCATGGACTTCATGCATATCTCTAAATGGGCCCCTATTTTTAGTAGGATTCACAAATGGGAAGTGATATTTCTTGCCAAAATACCAACGGGTAACCATCTTCCTCATTCACCATGTCTATCCCCCAGTGTTCTCTTCTTCTTCAACATAATTTGAAATCAGTATAGAAGCCTTTATCTTTTTTATACTTTTAAGTATTTATTTAGAGGAAAGAAGGTGAAAGAAAGGAAGAGAAACATCAATACGTAAGAGATACATTGATTGGTTGCCTCTTGCATACCCCCTATACTAGGAAACTTGGCCTGCCACCCTGGCATGAGCCCTGACAGGGAATCAGACTTGTGACCTTTTGGCTTATAGGCTGGCACTCAACCTACAAAGCCACACCAGCCAGGGCTAAAAGCTACTTTCTTGATATCACAAAGGTCTAAGACTTCACAAGTAGAGGTACACCTTGCTGAACCCAGTGTTGGCAATAGGAATTTGTTGGCAATAGGAATTTTGTACAATAGGAATTTGTACTTCACATATAAGAGTGAAGTACCCTTAATATGCCATAAATGAAGTCACTCTCTTTGGTGCAAATTTGAATAATTGTAAATAGGGAACATACTTTTTTACATTTTAAAATGTGTCCTGATACAAGGAAGTGACCAGTCAATGGCAAAACTATTAAATGTACAGAAAAATTTGAGTAAAATCTAAAATCTACTAGAGAAAACAAATACTTGTATCAGAAGAACATTTTTTCTAGTTTTACCTGGCAAAGAATTTTTTTTTCTTCATAATGAGGACCTTAGTTAACATATTGCTATAATGAATAGTGGTTTTAATTCGATGAACTGTCTAATGGCTCATGTCTAAGGTGCAATTAACAGACAGTCCTCCTCAACACAGAAAATGGAGAACTGGGTTTCCACCATTTTATGACTATATCATTCCATGGTGCAAGTTGATGGAAATGGCAAAGAGAGTGTAAAAGAGGAATATTTGCTTCCAGTCACTTATTTCTCGTTGATGAGAATTCATCACGGAATCTGACCCCATTGTAAGAAGGGTGAAGAAGGTGGCCTGTGGCTGAGAGCCACCTCTTGGTTACAGGTGAGTTTTATGGAAAAGGAGAAAAGATGGAAGTGGGCAGTTTAGCCTGTGCCACAGATGGAATTGGAAATCGATGTGTATTGCCTATAGTGTTTATCATCTAATATCAAAAGAATAAAGGAGAAGCTTTTAAAACTGATCTCCATCTATTGAAGTTATATTTATCCTTCATGACAGCTTTTAGTGCCATTTCCATGGAGTCGTCCCTAGCCCCTGTTAGGTACTTCCCATACTGCTGTTAGGAAATAATGAAGGTGTGGATGCTGGTGATTCTTCACTCAGATCACTTTTACCAGGCAGGTGTACCCATCCCCCAAGGGCTATGAATATCTGCTGAATAAAGGCTTATTGCTGCTCCCTTCTCTGGAAAATTGCCCTTGGATAAATTGAAGACACCTTGCCTTGGAGGTTTAATGACCTTCCCCCAGCTTCTGGGACAGCTGACAGCTAATGGCTGACAACAGACATGTGGGTAAAAGTGGCCATTGCCAAGGTGGGATCAACTCCATGGTTCAGTTCACACTCAGAGTTCCCCATGGGGTTAGGCTGGGGCTAAATCCTTACCCAACTCCTTCCTTGCTCCATCCTGCTTATCTTGTTTCTTTTCTTTAAGAGCATCCCCCCACCCCCTTCCCCATGCAATAAACCATGGACACTGGAATCCTGCTTTTGGGCTCTGGTTCTAGAAAACCAGGTCTTGAACCCTCAGGCACCTTCCTTCCTAAAGTTGAAAGATTGTACGTAATCTTCACGCAATCCCTTCATTTTATTTTCTTCAGGGTTGAGGTGAACCTTTAGAAACTAGGGCCATTACTGCAATTGGATCAAATAATCAAATTCCAGACTTTTCCCCATATCGGTGATGGTTTTCTTTAATTTCCCAAATCCTTCACATTTCCAGACTTCACACCGAGGATCCTTTTGTGATCCTCCACTGTCAGAGAAAGCTTTATTTATTTTCCATTCAATATACTTCCTGTATTATCTTGTAATGGTTTGAGATGTATAGAATTGTGATTAGGCAATCATATGCTTTACAAAGTGGTCCTCCAATATCTCCAGTACTCACCTGCCACTATACATAATTATTACAATATATATTCCCTTCGCTGTACTCTACATCTTTGTGAGGTGTTTTGTTTTGTTTTGTTCTGTTTTGTCTTCTGTATACAATCAGGAAGATGGGGCAACTATTTTTTTTTTTTTTAACCATTATGGCTCTTTTAACCAAGAAATAAAAATGAACCATAGTATCCCATTCTAAGAACAGTTAGTACAGGTGAACTAAAGAGCAAATAAAGTACTAATTGGTCCAGCAACTCAGTGTAATGTCTGGGACATAGGAAGTAGGCATAACTGGTTTTGTTCTCCTTATTTTCACTCTTAATTATTCCCACTGTGATTTTGCTGTCTTCTTATAACCCCTGAGTTGGGAAGAGCTATAATTGGTTTCATTTCTCTGAAGTAAGATTCAGAAGATCAAAGTCAGCTTCAAATCAGGACTTCTCATGCCATTGATTTGGTTTGAATGTCCCCCAAATTTGCCACAGCAATTCCTAGGGTGCAGTTAGTAAGGGAACCTCTTTTGGTTTTTATAATGTTCATGCTTGGCTTATGACAGTGAGAAGACTTCTGGTTCTAGAATGAATTAACTGATTACTATATTTAACAAGAACCAGATGTGACATCCTTGGTTTGTTCTAATTCCTGTAAGTATTATCTACATGGAAATATTTCCAGAGGTGAAACATTTAGAAACACACTTTAGAACTTCCCTGATGAAAAGGGATAACTAGTCTTTGCTTCTTCTAGGGACCAAATTCTCATAATTTTCTAGACGAATGCATTAATGTGTCATCTCAGCTTCTTATGCAGACATTCAAACATCTCTATAATCTCTCCAGTAGCAGGCAAATGGATTCCTGTCTTCTAATCAAATTAAACTAATATTTGACTCTCAAACTGTTTTTCCTCTTGAAATAACTTGATTCTTCCATTTTGCAAATTCACGTACTTTTCTGTCTTTCGAGCCAAATTCTCACCATGACAAGTTTTTCCAACAACTCTGGACTGCAGTTATGTTATTATTTTCCAACTACTTAAAGTGTGCAGTTTGTTATTGGGTTATACTCAAGTTATCACTTAATTTCTGTCAAAATTGACAAACTGGCCTAATTATACCCTTTCTCTGACAGCATACTGCATAACAACATTGATCATGTTTTATTTTTTGCAGTGTAACCCTCCTTGTGCCTTGCACATACCTGAGCATATAGTAGGTACTCAATATATGCCTGAAGGTGTGAATGAATGCATGTCCTGTATTCCTTGGCACCGTCATTACTAGGTCTCTGAGATGAAAGGGGGTCAGGAATGTCATATGCATCCTCATCTCACTTCCTTGACCCAGTGTGACCCAAGGGTGTTATACAGCAAGTGAAGAAAGGTATTTATTCCCTTGCCCCCCTCTCCCAACACATCCTGTCCAGAGACAGCTTTAGATGTTGTTGGCAAGAGAATGTCTATAATCAGGTCAGACAAAAAGGTCATTCCCACCTTAGAAAAGGTCTGTGGTATCTTTCCTTCAACAGGGAGCAAGACCCCGTTAAGTGTCAATTGAAGTATAACTCAGATAATATATGTGTATGGAACAATATCACACAAACAGGGCTACCTGTGTGTTGTTACATAAGGAAAAAAATATGTATATGTATTTGATATATTTCCCTTGTGATTATTTTCTAAGGAAGATATACTAGAGTTTTTAAGGCAGCAATAAGAACTGGGAGAGAGATATGTGCATCCCTTTATGTTGAGCTGTGGAGTACTGTGATTCATGTTCCACACTCATATGCTGCTCTAGAAATGACCATACTTTCTGTGTCCCCGTGTTTGTGGGGATAATCTTGACCTTCAGCTTTTTACTATAAGGGAGGGTGAACAGGCTTGAAGAACATGGATCATGGTGTTCATCTCCAACTTTTGCTAGCTGGGTGAATTTGGGGGTGTTACTTGATTTCCTGCTATTCAGTTTCCCCATATATACAATGGTATTTATATGTCAGAATTGTTTTGAGCATTAAATGAAATGTGTATAAACCACCTAACACAATGCTTGTGCAAAAAGTTTGGTCATTTATTTAACAAATATTTATTGTGTACCTACTACTATTTGTCAGCTTACATTCTAGTAGAAAGAAACTTTAAATATATAGTGTGTTCTCAATATGTGTTCTCAATATTCTATGGAGAAGACTAAAGCTAGGGAGGGATTAGGAAATTCTGGAATGAGGTTTTTTTTTTTTTGTTTTTTGTTTTAAGATTTTATTCATTATCCTCAGAGAGAAGGGCAAAGAGGGAGGAAAAAGGGGAGAGAAACATCAATGTATGGTTGCCTTTCACCTGCCCCCAGCTACGGACCTGGGTGGAGATCTGGCTTGCAACCTGGTTATGTGCCCTGACTGGGAATCTAACCAGCAACCTTTGGGTTCTCAGGCCAGTGCCTATTCACTGAGCCACCAGCCAGGGTTTTTTGTTTTTGTTTTTGTATATGTATAGGTCTTGCTAATGTAAATTTGATAAAAGGACCTGAAGGAGGCAAGGGAATTAGCCACAAGCAAAGATGAGAGAAGAGAGTGTCAGGAGTGTCAAATTCATTTTCACCAGGGGCCACATCAGTCTCGAGGTGGCCTTCACAGGGCCAAATGTAATTTTAGGACTGTATAAATGTAACTACTACTTCACAGTTAAGCAAGCTGGGTAGAAACAAGGTACTTGGTCTAGATAAAACAAGGTGGAGGGCTGGATTTGGCCCTCAGGCCTTGTGTTTGCCACCTGTGGAATAGAGGAAATAGCAAATGAGAAGGCCCTGGGTTTGGGGTGTTTCATGAATCTGAAGGACATCCTGAAGGTCAGTATTGTAGGAGGGAGCTTGTCATGAGCAAGACAATGGAGAGTTTGATCCAGGAGAGTCCTGTGGGCCATTAAAGTCACTTTTACTGTGATGAAATGGGAAATCACTGGAACATTTTCAGCAGTCAATTGGCAGTTGTTTTAATAGCATGCTGGTTGATGGTTGAGACCAGCTTGAAAGGAGGCCATACCCCAATTTGCAGGCCACTGCAAAGGGCAGAGAGGATGATGACTCAACTGGATGGTGCCACTGAAGCTAGTGATGGGTCATTAGGTTCTGAATAATAGTAAGTAAACAGTTTGAAAATACAAGATAAGTAAATTATAATTTATTTTTGATAATAAGCATCTGCTTGATATAATGATAACTTTTAGTATTATACCAATATTTTGATAATAGTATTTGCATACTGCCTCTTCCATGCCAGAATCCCTCAGGAAAGCCCTAGATATGAATATTCTGCATTTGCAACACCAAATATGTATTGAATGTTTTGGCAAAAATTTTCATCTTTTCTAATGTATCTCAAAAACTGAGATGAATCCCTGAGCTTATTTTTTAATTTAAAAACTTAATTTTTTTAGAGTGGTTTTAGGTTCACAACAAAATTTAAAGGGAAGTACGGAGATTTGCCCTACACCTCATGCCCCTACACATCTATAGCCTTGAACTTTTTCACTTTCTACCTGGGTATTTTTGTGGTTTGTTGACAAAGTCTCATATATAAAGTAGGTAGAGGTGACAATTTATGGGCACTAGAAATATAGTTTTAGGTCTGTGCCAAGCACCCTGCATTGAATTAAATTGGGGAGGTGGGTATCTGCTGACATTAGCAGTGAAGATTTACCTATTGTAAAAACATAATTTTAAGTGAAATAAGCCACTGAAAGACAAATAACCATGCAACCTCATCTATAAGAGGAATCTAGTGAACAAAATAAACTAATGAACAAAATAGAGCCACAGGCATGAAAACATGGAACAGACTGAAAATGAGCAGGGGTGGAATGGGTAATGGTGGAAAGAAGAAGGGACTAGACAGAGAATGTGTATGAATGACCGATAAACATGGACAATAGTATAGGGATTGGTTGTGGGAGTGGAGGAGGAAGCCAAAGGGGGGAAATTTGGAAAAAAATAATAGAATAACAATAAAACATTTTTTAAAATATTTTTATTTATTATTTTTAGAGAGTAGGGAAGGGAGAGAAGCAGAGAGAGACATTTTTAATAAAAGGAAATGATTAAAATGACAAACGCTCCAGCTCATTATAATTTTTAAGTGATTCTTATAATTAGGAAAATAGATATAAAGTATCTACTGTGACTACCATACAGAAACAAGGAGCCAGAAAGACTCAAAGAATGTGCCAATTCCAGAGGAGCAAAGTGTCTGTCCATAGTGGGGAAGAGGTTCTCCTGCATCAATTTTTCTCAGTCTTGCGTATTGTGGGCTTGTAGAAGAAAAAAAAAAAAAAACCCACACATATTTGGAAGCCAAGAGACTGGGTTGTAATGCTGGCTCTATCATCAACTAAAGACCTCACTGAATTCTATAAAATAGCTGCAGAATTCTTTACATTCTACCTTTTTGTGACTTACTTTTGCTCTTTTTCTAGCTCTATCAAAATCTGGAAAATTATAGAGAACTTGCTATCATGGAGAGCACTATATTCTTTGCTGCCAAATTGAAAAGATGTCAGCATGGTGATTATTGGGGGGAAACCTCCAGGTGCATATTCCACCACTTGGAAGTCTTTCAAATCACACAGAGGAACACTTTAGACAATCATGGGCTGCCCCTCAGCAGGTGGATTGAGAGCAGCTGTCCATAAATTTTGAAACCCAGTACCATTGTTTCCTTAGTCAGAGAAGATATAGCTGTCCAGATTGGTAATCTTCAAAATATTTTATTATTTACTTTTGAAAAAAAATAAGGGGCATTTCTCATGAACAACAAATGATGCTAAAGGATAATGGGGTAACATATTCAGTGTTCTAAAGGAAATTAACTATTAACCTGGGATTCTATTTGGATTGTCAGTCTCAGTCAAGATAAGGGTTAAACAGAGACTAACATAAACATCCACAGGCTTTGCTGAAAAAAGTGAAAGGACGCATTTTAGTAAAAAAAAATAAAAAAGGAAAGCTTTCATACAGAAAAAATAAGATGTAAGACATTATTATAAGCATAGAAATTGTGAAATATTTTGGTACATTTCATTTTAATAACATTAATGATAACAATAATAACTGATTTAGTTTGTGCTTAAAACCAAGTGGAACCAAAATATTATAAAATATCAATATGGAACACAAAAGAGGGATGTTAGAGATCTCTAGATTTTGGCCAAAATGTTCTATTATTAACAATACTTTATAGTTGATATCCACATGGGATATACTGTATACATATACACTTCTTGTTGAGAGGACAGAGATATTAACTATAGAACTTGTTTAAAAATATAAAGTTAATTGCATGTTAATAAACAGACTAGCTATAAAATGTGAAGCTTCAAAACTAATAAAGGGAAAACGAAATGAAAATATATTCAAACTAAAGGCAGAAAAGGAGAACAAAATAGGCAGACAAATCTTAGTAAGTATAAAAATAGTGTAAGATAGGTTAAATTACTCCAAATTTATTTTTTATTAAAATAAATATAAATAGATTAAATTTACTTCTTAAAAGACTCTGGATTTCCAGATAGTATGTGTAAAATCCAAGCTACTTAAGAGACCACTCAAGATAAACTCAGAAAAGTTGAGTAGAGTAGGGCTTAAATATTAATCAGATGGATAATCATTTCTCATCAGTAACAAATACAACATAATTCAATACTAAAAAGATCAGAATTATTTCTTGACTTCCAGGCCTCACTTGAACTGAATTCTATGGAACAATTGTACCTCTTAAAATAATAATTTCTATGAGTTTGAGTTTTTCCATTTATATACATATGTATATATATATACACACATATACATATATATATATGTACTTATAATTTTATTTCCTTTTTTAGAATATATATACATCTTTCATGTTATCATACTCTCCAAACCTTTCTAGAAAGTAGGAGGGAGCAAACCATCGTCATTCTTATCTCTTCTTATTCCTGACCTAATTATCTCTTTAAATGCCTTCAATAGTTTTTCATTGCTTTCATAGTAATGCACCAAATTTTTACCATAGCCTTAAAGTTTGTGGATAATCTGTTTCATGTTTATCTTTCTTTGCACCTTATGTTCTGTCTCACTCTCTAATCTCCATCCACGTTCATTGTCTTTCATTTCCTGGGCACAGTTAAAACTTTTCCAGCTAAGGCCTTTGCACACACTGTTTCATTTCCCTGGAACACTATTTGTTGCAGAGTTTGTATGGTTGAACTGTTCCCTTCCTTCAGGTTAGCAATAGTGAATTTTTGTGTCAACTTGACTGGGCCATAGACACCCAGCTTTTGCTTAAAAACATTATAACTGATTATAGCTGGGAAGGTGTTTCTGGATGCGATTAACTTTGGAATCAGTAGATTGAAGAAATCATATTGCTCTTCCCAATGTGGGTGAGCCTTGTCCAATCTGTTGAAGGCATGAATCAAAAAATAAGGCTGGGTAAGTGTGAGTGTACTGTCTCTGCTTGAGGGGACGTTGGTCTTCTCCTGCCTTTGGACTTGTACTTGAACTGGATCTATACCATTATCTTGTCAACTGGGGATCTTGTGTACCAGCTTCTTAACGTATGTGGCTGGATGGCTGGATGGCTGGATGGCTGGATAACCTGCTCATTCTGCTGGAGAACTGAAGGCTCAATTTAAATGTCATCTTCTCTGAGAAGCCTTCCTTTCTTTGCTCTCTGTTCCAACTGCTTGTTTCCTCCATAGGACTTAGGACAAACAGAAAGTGTCTTATTTGTCTGTTTTGTTTTTAAATACTTTAATATCTCCACAACTATAAAATGTTTTCTGAAGGCAGAGGCTAAATCAGATCTATTCATTCCCCAAACCTTGCCTAAACCCTGATACAAAGTAGGTTTTCAATAAAAATAGCTTATAATAAATGAGTAAATGAGTAAATGAACGCTTGAGTGATTAATGCTTTTGCATGGGTAATTATACTTTTTTTCTAATGGATTGAAATACTCTGCATATTTGTGAATTCCTAACCATACTCTTTAGTCTTAAATTTTCATCTCACAAACTCAAAGATTCAGATTTCCAAGTGTATTTCTCATTTGTACCTCAAATATCAAACTAAACTCAATTTCTTTCTTTTTTTTTTTTTTTTTAAGATTTTATTGATTATTTTTAGAGAGAGGGGAAGGAAGAGAGGCAGAGAGGGAGAGAGAAAGAGAAACATCAATGTATGGTTGCCTTTCACCTGCCTCCATCTACGGACCTGGCTGGAGACCTGGCTTGCAACCTGGTTATGTGCCCTGACTGGGGAATCAAACCAGTGACCTTTGGGTTCACAGGCTGGTGCCTTACCCACTGTGCCGCCAGCCAGGGCCTCAATTTCTTTAACCCTCCAAATTGCCCTATTATTAGCTAACTATTTTGTTTAGTAGTTCGAACATTCACCAAGCTGCCTAAGCCCAAGACCTGGAAGTGTTTATTCATTCATTCATGTAATAATTTATTTGTTTACAGAGCAACTATTATGTGGCCCATACTATATGAAGCACAGCATACATAATGGTGAGTAAAACAGACATAATCATGTCCTCATGGAGTTTATTCTACCATTTTTCCATGACTAATTATATTAACTGCTCAGATTTATCTATTCATTCTATTTAGGAATGTCACTTGAGCCCTGGCCATTGTGGTTTTTGTTGGTTTGAGCATCATCCCATAAGAAAAAGGTTGTGTGTTTGATTCTAGGTCGGGGCACATACCTAGGTTTCAGGTTCAATCCTTGGTCCAGGTTTGTATAATCCTAGGTTCTGGCAGGTATGGGAGGTAACCAGTCAATACTTCTCTCTTGCATTGATGTTTCTCTCCCTCCCTCCCTTCCTCTCTCTCTCTTTCTCTCTCTTAAAACAAAAAACAACAACAACAACAAAAAAATGAAAAAGATGTCCACAGATGAATTAAAAAAAAAAAAAAGAATGGCACTTGAACCTGTGTGTGTGTGTGTGTGTGTGTGTGTGTGTGTGTATAATTTCTATCTCCCTCTTCTTTTCCCTCCCTTTTTTCTAGATCAAACTGACATCTTTTATGTAAAAAGTTGTAACATCATTCTAATTGATTTCCTTGTTTCTACACTCATTTTCACTTGAGTTCATTTGTTACACTGTTTTTCCTAATAACACACAAATTGAACCACCTGATGGTTCTATAAAAACTTGCATGTGTCACCCCAACTTACAAGAGAAAGTTCAAATTCCTTAGTATAGTGCACCATGTCACCTCATGTTTCAACTCTATTAAGTGACATCAGATCTCTGAACATGATCCCATGTTTTTACATAAGTTGTATTTTTATCCTGGAATCTCCGCATTCCCTGCTTTACCTGGCAAAACTGCTTCAATCCTCTTCTTTTTAAAGTTTTCCTGACTCTTGTGCCCATCCACATAGGAAGCACAAGCTTTTCGAATCAGTCTCATATTCCTGAAAAGTCCCTTTATAGGAATTTGTGCCACCAGACTTATGAATGTCAAATATGTACATGTCCTGATTTTTCACTAGACTATAGGCCACATGCAAGCACAGGACATGACTTATATAAACCTCTGTCTGTACAGAGTCTATGACATAGTTATTTCCATATTACTAAACCTTTCCTCAGTAAATGCATATTGATTAAAGGACATATGTTTAAGTCACTTGCCTAAAATGACAAAGGTATCAGTGGTAGACAAAGGTGTCAGCAGCAGAGGTGGTCCAAATTTCCAAATTTCCACTCCAGTCACATTTCACTGGAGTACCTTTGCCATTTGCCAATGACTTTTCTATTGGTCCTGGAGAGAAGAGAGCAGTAACGTGTGCCTTGGATCCAGGTTGGGTGTGATTCAGAAGTCTTTGTGAACTTACATCTGTTTGACTTAGGAATTCTGAAATGCAGTCCCTGGGGGGAAATTCACTAACTAGGTGACTGAGATAGATCTATATAACAATGCTGGTGGGGGAATAATGGATTTGGAATTAGGCAACTGTGGGTTTGAACAGTTATTTCTTCATTGACCAGCCTTGCTTACAGGTGAGGAAACAGAATCACACACTCTGTGTCATCTAACTACTCTGTGCTTCAGTTTCCTTAACTGAAAACATAGCCCAGGGATTATATTAGATGAATGAGTCTTGATAAAGAACTAGAATATTGCCTGGTGCACACTGGGTGTTGTAAAATTTCGTTTCTGGCTTTGACTGGAGTGGCTTAGTTGGTTGGGCATTCACTGCTCTGCAAAGCGAAAGGTTGCTGGCTCAATTCCTGTTGGGTGTTTCTCTCCCTCTTTCCTCTCTCCCTTCCCCTCTCTCTAAAAATAAATAACTAGATACATAAATAAAATCTTTAAAAAACTAATTTCTTTTTCCCACCCCCACTCCAGCCCGCTCAGGCTTTAATCAGAAATCTGAAGACACCAAAATGGCTTTTCCATTTGTGTGGGGAGATTATTGCTCTGCCCATGAATTGTCTGCATTTCACACACACTTTAACAGCTCCAGGGTGTCTTCAAATTAGAGCCGCTTATCACTCATTAGCACCATTGCAGGAAACTTCTGACTCTTCCTTAGCCCTGGTAACAGAGCTGGGGAAACCTTTTTTTTTTTCCTTTTTATCATCTGAATCTGAACCTTAAGGTTTCACTCTAACCCAAGGGCTTAATTTATCTTCTGTTAAGAACAGTAGTTTTCCCTTACATGGAAACTGCCATGCTTTGAGTAGGCATAGTGAGACTGAGAGAACCCTGCCTGTTTCCTCTCAGACACAAGGAAAAGTCGCCTCCACCCTCCCCTTCCATTGCGGTGGATGAGGCTTTTATTGAAAGACAGCGTATTAAAACTTCAGGCTGCTATTGTACACACCATACTGTATAGATTTAAAATTGACAAAATGCCATGAATGCCATTGTGTGAAGTGAACCTCGTGTTTGCTTTACCTACGGTATATCACAGTACACTTCCTGAGAGCTGAGAGTTTGTGTTGCTTTGACTAAATCTGGACAAATATGCATAAAATATGTTTTCAACAGATATTTCACTTAAAAACAAAGAAAGGTTTGTGTCTTTAGATTGCCCCAGAACCTGAGGGCTACTGAGAATTATAAATAAATTTGGCTTCACAGGCCTGCAGTCATAAATGACATTTTTTTAAATGATGGAAGGGGGGAGATTGGAGTCATACAGGAACCTTCCGTTCAACTCCCCTCCTCCCAAATATGTCCAAAATTTGAAGAAAGCTCCTCTAAATATAACTCACTTGAAAAGGAGCTTTTGATTCCTAGTTATTGGGGAAAGACCTGTTTATTTATACTATTGCTTTGTTTTCTTAAAACTGATGCAGAGGGAACATGGACCCAGCCCCTTTTTAAAAACCCTATGTTTTATCACTCTCCAGTGGATGGGTGCAATCCAGCATGAGGAAATTAGAAACAGCTGGGGTGGACACAATACCTTCTTTTGAAAAGACAGTTCACAATTACTGGAGAAAAATAGAGATGGCATTAGAACAGCATATCTCAAAGTGTTTTTCTGGACCATAAGCATCACATGGAAACTTGTTCGAAATGCAAGTTTTGGGGCCTTACTTAACCTACCGAATTAGAAATTCTGGGGATAGGGACTAGCATCTGTGTTTTGACATCAACCCCCTCCCAGATCCCAAAACACAGGAATGTGTTAAAGGTGAGACCTAGACCACAGGAAAGAGTAGCAAGAGGTAGCAAGAAAGTGGAAAACTTGAAAGGCCAGAGGCCAGACAGGAGTGACTAGAGGGACAGTTAATGATCAAAAGTAACCACAAAAGGTGCTAATCAGGGTTTAACAGCTATACTCAAATGTGCATCTACGTCTAAATCTGAAATTAAAGGGCAGACTATAAACAGCTTCTAAGGAGACTGGAAAATAGAAGGCAGACAAAAGCAGCCAGAGTTAGGAAAGCCGTTGGTCACAGAGTAACAATAATAGTATTTTCACTTGTACTTAGATTACTTTTTCTTTTAAGACTTTATATACTGATTTTCACATTCATAACCCAGATATGAAATTAGGTAAATGCATATAAGTAAATTATTAAAATGTATTAAGAGTATATTTTTCTTTCTGTATGAGATAATAACTTAGAGTAGGCAAATGCTCCTGCTGAGGAAAACTAGAAAAGCTGCATAAAATGCAAAAATCATGCATTTGGAGACCTCCAAGAGCTCTCTAAGCAGTGAGATCCTGGAAAGAAGGGAACTTGAGGGAAGAGTACCTTTTGCATTCAAGTTTCCCCTTCAGGGGAACGTACCTTGACCCAGCAATTCCACTTATATATATACTATATATGTATATAGTGTGTGTATATATATGTCTCCAACAGAAATGCAGACATAAGTGCACCAAAAGGCATGTACAAGACATTTCATAAATTTATTATTTGCAGTGATCCCAACTGAAAGCTACCCAATGTCCATGAACCACAAAGCAGACAAATAAACTGTGGTATATTCCCATATGAGATGGTGAGAATGAACTAATGACAGCTGCATGCAATGACAAGGATGAATCTCCACAAATATATCATAATAAATCCGATTTATATAATTTCAAAATCATGCAAACAAAATCTGTGGTATCAGAAGTCAAGATAGCGGTTACCTTTGAGGGTGGTGGAAAATGGGAGGAGGTTGGGCGGTCTTGTGGATTCTGGCCCTGCCTTCATTGCTGAAGTCTGCATTGTGTGTTGGCTTTGTGGCAAGTCAGCTGCTAAGCACCTGTGATTTGGGCAGTTTTCCTTATATATTTCAGAGTTTTATTAAAAAGTCTTCTTACTTGAAAATATGTATGGAGAAGAATATTTCTTTTATTGCTTCTCTGTCATCTTCTTTTGGAGTGTCTTCAGTGTGTCTATGACACCCCGTAGAGGCACCAGGATTCAGCTGCCAGTAACCAGAGGCAGGAGAATGTGGTCGTTAGGAATCTCAGATCACGGAGCAGACAGGCCTGAGGGTGAATTGCTGTGTGGTTTTGTGAAGCCCTTTAACCCAAGTTGCATTTTCCTCATCTCTGAACCCGAGGGTGGTCATTACAGTAGCAGCTGACTTGGAGAACTGAGAGAGGATGAAACAAGGGCCTCCATCTGAAGCAAGCCTGAAACTGCAGGGTCCTAGTGGAGAGGGGCTGGTCTGATGGCCCGGGATCAAGGTAATACATCTAAGAGAAATTGCAAGTGTGCTTTTTAAGGTACCTGTTTCTGTGACTACACCTTTTTTGAGTATCAGAAATGTCATGGTTGCTCATCTGTCAGTGTGGGTATTCCTAAGAAATCAAACCAGATATGTTTCATGAGAGAGAGAGAGAGAGAGACAGAAAGTAGGAGAAGGAGAAGGAGAAGGTGGAGGAGGAGACAGTGAAATGCTATCATCATCATGATGACTGGAATTCTGTTTAATAGATGGCCCAGGGCTCTGGAACTTGATAAAAATATCACTTGTATAGCACAGGCCGTAAGTGTTGAGAAATTAAAACTCTTGGGGAATTTCAGCTAATGACTGATGAGGCTGGCGGATTCTCCCTTGCCCCGTGAGCAAGACAGCACAGGTGCGTCTTGTACACCCTCTCCCCTAGACGCCTAGTGGGACTGAATTCCAGTTGCCCACAATGGTAATTTACTTGACAGCACATTCAAATTTCAAATTGACTGCCTTTCCTTCCTTACATTGATTTTCTGTCCTTTACCAGGGTTTTGTAAGATCACCTTCTAAATACATTGCTTTAGAAATCTTGTCTCATTACCAGTATCTGAAGGAGTCTAAGCTCAGTCAGTCTTCACCCTTGCACAACTCATAGTTGTTTTTTGGGGGAGAACTTCTGTCAGCCAGCAGCACACCATGGCTGCCTTTTTTCTTCTTCTTTTTGTTTTTCTGCCTCCTTTGGATTCTCTGGTTATCATTATGATGCTCAGGCACCTACATTGAGCCCCAGTGCTCTGAAAAAGACCTCTGTTGGCTGCTCCCCAGGCCCACTGTGCAGCCCCCCCCCCTTTTCTGTCCCGGGTGTCAGGAGTGGGTCAGTTGTCACTCTGCTACTGGGGCAGTGATCGTATCACTTTACTCCCTTTCTTCATATCATGAGGATTCAGCAGAATCAAAACGTATCTTCCACAGGCTACGGCCTTCAGTATCTCTCTGTTTGGCCAAAAAGCCTCCCTTCCAGCAGGTAGTGGTATACTCTCCTGCCATTACTCATTTCTTCTGAGAAGTTCTGTTTCCTTCCTCCTCGCTCCTCAGGCTGGATTCCCCACACTGGATCTGCATATTTTTTTTTTGCTTTGTCTTTAGCAGAGTGTCTCAGTCCAGAGTTGGCCCTTCTGCTTTTGGATCTTAAGCCTCATGTGGAACCAGCAAGTTCCAAAGGAATTCTCCCATGAAGACATTGGAATGTCTCAATATATGATTTTATGCCAAATCTCTTCCAAAGAAAGAATCTTCTGTGTTCTGAATTTTTCAGGGCTGAACTTTTCTCCTTGTGTAGTATCTTAACCCAAACTAGAATGAAGATGGCTTATAATTATCCACAATCATGAATAAAAAGAATTCTCTAAGTATACTAATTAGCCTAATTGGAACCCGTAAAAATGCTCCAAATCTTACTTTATCAACCTCTACCTCTGATCATAGAATTTTTCAGGGTGCCTTATTGGTAACAATAGTAGCTCATGAGAGCGTCACTTCCTCCCTCTGGGCATGCTAAGGCAGCCTTGGAGTGATGATGATGTTGAACAGGTGGGTAGGTAAGTTCAGGGGAGCCATATTTTGGCATCTCAGCCTTGATGTGATCTCAAGGGCATGTAGTTCAACATGCATTCTCTTGGTGTAAAGCATTTTATCTTCCAAAAGGCAGGGGAAAGCTTGCCTGTGGTGGTGTGGGTTGAAATCCTCTAAGGGTGCTTCTAAGAATCACATTATAAAATAGCTACTGAGCAAAGGCCTGCGATTCCCAAAGCCACTTAGAACACATGTAATAGGAGGCAGGAATGAGGTCATCTCCATAAAGGTCAGCTGCATCCCCAGATGTGTTCTGACCTCAGCCCTCACCCACAGAGAGCCAAAGAGTGGCTCATCGTGGGGAGAGTGCGGGGCCCATGCCCACATGTCTGCAGCAGACCGAGCACCTGGCCAGGCCTGGCAGCCAAGAGTGGCCCCACCCCTTGTTCTTTGCCAAACATTGTTCCTTGTACCTGGCCAGTGCCTGGGTTTTGCAGCCTCAGACACTTAACCACCTTTTCCAAGCGAACCTCACCCACCACCTCAGCCCCACCCCATGCCATCCGCTGGCTAGACCTATAATTACTGGGCCTGAAAAGCAGCCTCAGAGATACCACACAGGGGCAGGGCAGCCCCAGCAAGCAGCCGCGTGTAAGGCTTTTCCTTCTACAACACCCCTTTACTGTAGCCTTCCTGCAGCAGCTGCTTGTTCCCTCCCGCTGGTGCTGTGCCAGCCAGGTCTGCCCCTTACACTTGGGACCCGCAACAAGAGTGAAATAGAGCCCCCAGCCTGTGGCCTGGCCCCTTGTCTTCCAGCTCCCCATCTCTGTCCTCACATGAGGGCACACACGTAATGCGTACACACCCCATCCCACTCTTCCATCCCCATCCCCCAAAACAGCCCACGGCCACTTCTTGGCTCTGTATCTGTGCACCCCAGCCACTCCTGAGAGAGACAAACAGCAGAAGAGACCTATTTAGGTCCTGAATTCTTGCTCAGGTCTGTTTGGTCCAGGAATTCTCATGTCCTATGATGTCAAACATACAATCTAGAAGTAGGAGATTGGTCCCTGCAGGGCACATCCACTTGGTCTTGCAGATTCTTCGCCCTGTGGGGAGGGATGCAGCTAGGGAAAGACCAGAGTTGAGCTCTTTAAAAGGGGGTGGGGGGTCCTAGGGCAGAGGCACCCACTACCTGGTCTAAGCTTGTTACTGCTGCCAACTTACTAAGGGGTTCCCCAGCTTCTCATGTCTTCCTTCTTCCCACTGGAGTTGTTTGTGCTGGATCCAATCAAAGCCCTTCATGGATCCCACCATCCTTGGAAATGAACAGAAGTTCTCTACTGGATCACCTGGAATCTGCACTCCACCTGACCTCTGGGATCCTTTCCTTTCCATGCCAAACATTCTGTGACCAGCAAATGGGATCTTAAAAGAGAAGACTCAGGGAGCAAAGGGACATGAATTAAGTGGCTGCTATGTCTTGTGAGAATCTTCATCTTTCTTGATTTTGCTTCACTTGCCTGTGTTGCTAGCAACAATATTTTTTCATCTTTCCTGACAGTTGTGGAGTTTATCCACATTTTGCTTTCCTCCCATGGATACTTTAGCCATCTAGAAGCACAGTCCTCCATGCCCATGGGGACTTGTTCTCTTCTTGCTGTTTGTTGCTGTGGGCCCCTGGCTGTGAAGGCATTGGCCGTGGGTAGGAATGAGTTCCCACAGACAATGGGCCCAAACTTTTTACATCTCCACAGTTAAAGCACCTGCCCTTCCTAGTTATTTCAGTGGTTCTGAGGGGGCATTGTTGCTGCCCATAGTTTCTTCCCAGATTAATCATGGCTCCTCTCAGTCCACCCAGGCAACAGCCAGTCCCTCCTCCTAACACATGCACCATCCATTGTAGGACTTTATACATCCAAAAACCACAGCTCCAGGTGGTGAAACCCCTACTCTTTCTCCCTTCCTTCATCCATACACTTCTCAACTGAGAACCTGGGGTTAAAACTCAGTCTCTTTCATCCTCTTTTTCACCACAAGTGTCCCTTGAGTTGTGTTTGCCCTCTGACTGGCCTTCACACACTTCTATCATTGTCATGATTAGGGTGCCTTAAGGGAGGAACTGCATTTCTGGCCCATGTTCACCTGTCACTATGTTGTCAGCAGGGACCAGAAACTTCTATTGTGTCCTAGTCTTTTATGGGCAAGGATAGGCCTTGGAGACCTCTAAGCCTGGCTCTATGGAAGTTCCCCTAGTTCTCACCCAGGTTTCAGCAGCACGGGCCTCAGTTTCCTTCTATGATAAATAAAGCTCATTGCCCTAAGGTCTTCCCTCTCCCTTCTTGTGCTTTCCTGGGAAACTACCGATTGTAGATTCATGCTAAAACCATCATTGTAAAGGCACTAGCTGAAGTCCAAGTATTCCCTTGGTAATGACCTCTTGATCATCAGTTGTAGCTATGCATCAAAATTCTAACTTTCATTAAGATTAAAAAATGAAATATTTTTTATGCCATCTAAAGAGAAGGATTAACCACAGTGTGCCTTAATCTTCCTTCTGTGGAATGACGATAATAAAAGTTATTACATAGCCCAGGTTGTGAGGATGCAATGAGATAATGTGCTATCTCTGCTACGGACTTACTACACAGAAAGTGTTCAATGCATGCTAAGTGTCTTACTGTTTTTCTTTTATTCAAATTACTATTGCTGGAAGAGAAACTTACCCTTCCAGAGGGAGAATCACAGATCCTCAGATGGGCTTACTTCTCGTTATAGAGAATAATGAGGGGAAGCCTTCATTTAGAATATAATTGAGCCTATGATGCAGAAAACCAGTAATTTAGAAGGTGCTGCTGAATCAGCCAAAGGATATGGGAACCAGTGCGCTGAAATGGGTTACCATTTCTTAATACTATATAATGGCTACATTTTAGCAATGACTAGGTGCTCTCATAAGTACTTTATTTTTTTTAAATATGGAACACTTCACAAATTTGCATGTCATCCATGCCCAGGGGCCATGCTAATCTTCTCTGTATTGTTCCAATTTTAGTATATGTGCTGCCAAAGCGAGCACTATTTGTGCTGCTGAAGCAAGCACAGACCTTTTTTAAACGTGTAATTTATTGATTCTGCTGTTACGGTTGTACCAAACTCTTTTCCCCTTTGTTCCTCTCCACCTAGGACCCCATTCCCTCCCTCGATCCTGCCCCTCTTCATTCATGCCTATGGATTGTACATATAAGTTCTGTGATTTCACCTTTCCCTCAATTATTAACTTTCCTCTATCTTTTCCTCAGCAATTATGTTTCCTAATCCCTGCACCAGTTCCCCATTTAACCCCTTTCCCCTCCCAGCTGGTAACCCTCCCAAATGATCCTCATCTGGTGTTATTCTGATTGTTTGTTTAGTTTGTTTTTGTTTTTATTTTTAGGTTCTAATGTTGATAATATTGAGTTTGTTATCCTTTAATGTTCATCATTTTGACCCTCTTTTTCTTAAATAAGTTCCTTTAACATTTCATATAATGGCTTGGTAATGATGAACTCCTTTAGCTTTACCTTGTCTGTGAAGCACTTTTATCTGCTCTTCCATTCTAAATGATAGCTTTGCTGACTAGAATAATCTTGGTTGTAGGTCCTTACTTTTCATCACTTTGAATTCTCCTTGCCAGTCCCTTCTTGCCTGCAAAGTTTCGTTTGAGAAATCAGCTTATAGTCTCATTAAGAACCCCTTTGTAGGTAACACTTTTCTTTTCTTGCTTATAAGATTCTCTCCTTATCTTTAATCTTTGGTATTTTGATTATGATGTGTCTTGGTGTGGTCCTCTTTAGGTCTAGCTTGTTTGGGACTCTCTGTACTTCCTGGACTTGTATTTCTTGTCTTTGTCAAGTTTGGGAAGTTTTTCTTCATTATTTTTTCACATAAATGTTCAATTTCTTGCTCTTCTCCTCCTCCTTCTGGCACCCCTATGATTTGGATGTTGGCACATTTAAAGTCATTCCAGAAGTTTCTAAGACTCTCCTCATTTTTTCCCACAATTCTTGTTTCTTCTTTCTGTACTAGTTGACTGTTTATTTCTTCTTTATGTTCCAAATCATTGATTTGAACTGCTTTCCTTCCCTTCACCATTGGTTTTGTGTGTATTTTCTTTAGTTTCACTTAGCCTAGCATTCACCTCATCCCTTCTGTGTTTGCCAAAAGTCAGCATATCTGTCAAGTCAGTGAGCATCTTTATCATCAGCATTTTAAGCTGTTCATTTGTTAGCTTGGCTAGTTCTTTGTTGCTTAGTTTGCCCACTGGGACCTTGATCTGTTTCTTTTTGGGGGCCATACTTCTCTGTCTCCTCAACTTGACAGGCTCCTGTGTTTGCCTCTGTGTCTTAGGTAGGGCTGTCACACCTGTTACTTTTGTAAGGGGCAGAGCCTTAGGTATTCATAAGTACATACAGGTGCCCTGTTTCACCACATTATGGTGCTGTATATGGGAGAGGGGTTTGAGAGGGAACAGTGCTGCCTGCTCAGCACTTGCCCCTTTTCCAGGCACTTCTCCTGCTTTCAATAAGGGACTGGCACCACTCTAGCTATTGCCCTGGCCATGGTTCCCAGAGTGGATGGGTCTCTGGATTCTCCAGGACCTTGAGGTCTCTAGACAAACAGACTGTGCTGTGAGATAAACAGTTTCCTCCTCCACTGGTTTCTACAGTCAGAAGCAATTAGGCTTTATTTTCCCTCCGGTGCTGGAACCATGAGCTAAGCTATAGGATTTGGTCTGTTGCCTGGAGAACTCAATAGGTGTTCCTACATTTTTTTTTTTTTTTTATGTGTGACTACACTCTTTCCTGATCAGCCACAGCTGGGGTCCCACCATAGCTTCCTTGCTGCCAAACCATGTGCTGCCAAACCACTTTGCCAAACCAAGTCCTCTCTGTCTTAGCCCTGCCCCCTCCTGCCTGTCTGGATGAATATTTCTTCTTTATATCTTTGTTTGTTGGACTTCTGCGAAGCTCGATTTTCTGGAATTTCTGGTTGTCTCTAGTTTTGAGGTAGATGTTTCCTTTCTTGGGCAGCATCTGGATCAATCACCTTATATCTAGGGAAATGTATTTCTTTCCTAATGTAGATCTTTAGTATTTCTGAGGTACTGATTTGGGAGATATTTGGTCTCATCACAGGATTACTCAAGAAATTCCATATTTGTCTTCTCTGATTGGTGACGGGATCTTGAAGCTGACCAGGCATGAAATCACAATGCCCACACCTGGCTGCCAGGCTCCAGCCTTAACACTTTCCCCACCTTGTACTTGACTGAATAACTCAGGCTTTGAGAAATGTCCTGTTAAACATTATAGTAACCCCACATGTGGGGATGATAATGAACTCTGGAGCTAGAGCAGACCTATGAGTTGGGTTGAGGTTTAAATTATTTTAGTTTGAAGGAGGCACTTCCTCTCAGGGAGCAATTCTAACAACTCCGCTGGTGAGTTTCCTTTGGACTATGGGAATATTATATAAACAAGATGATTTAAACTTTTCTGAGTATACGCCAACCAATGCTTCTTATTTATTTTTTCTAAATAACTTTTTATTTTTTCAGTTATAGTTGATGCACAATATTATATTAGTTTTAGGTATAACTTCCAAAGTGATCACCCCAGTAAATCTAGTAGCATCTCACATTGTACGTAGTTATTACAGTATTATTGACTATTGGGAACCTGCAGTACTTTGCATCCCCATGACTATTCTGTAACTACCAACTTGTACTTCTTAATCCCTTCACTTTTTTCACCCATCTTTCAATGCCCTCCCATTTGGCAACCATCAAAATGTTTTCTCTATCTATGAGTCTGTTCCTGTTCTGCTTGTTTCTCTATTCTATGAAATTATCTGGCATTTGTCTTCCTCTGTCTGACGTATTTCAGTCAGCATAATAGTCTCTAGATCCATTCATATTGTTGCAAACAGTGAATGTTTATTCTTTTTTTATGGCTGAGTCATATTCCATTGCATATATGCACCATTTCTTTATCCATTCATCCACTGATGGACAATTAGGTTGCTTCCATGTCATGGCTATTATAAATCTGCTGTGAACATGTGGATGTATCCATCTTTTTAATTTAATGTTTTGAGTTTTAAATTTTTTCAGATAAATACCTAGAAGTAAATTTGCTGGGTCCTTCTTTGTCTCTCGTTATAGGCTTTGTTTTAAACTCGATTTTGTCTGGTGTAAGTATCACTACCCCAGCTTTTGGTGTACATTTCTATTTTTATGAAATAACTTCTTCCATCCCTTTACTTTCAGTTTGTGTGTGTCTTTCAATCTGAAGTGTCTCTTATAAATGGTATACGTAAGGGTCTTGTTTTGTTAGCCATTGTCACTGTATGTCTTTTGATTGAAGTATTTAATCCACTTGCACTTAAAGTAATTGTTGATAGATATGTGGTTATTGCCATTTTATTTTATTATTCATATTTTTATCTTTTTTCTTATTCTTAAAGAAAACATGTTACCATTTTTTGTAATACTGGTTTGGTAGTGATGAACTCCTTTAGCTGTTCTTTGTTTGTTTGTTTTGTCTGGGATGCCCTTTATCTGTCCTTCAATTCTAAATGATAGCATTGCTGGATAGGGTAATCTTGGTTGTAGATCCTTGGTTTTCATCACTCTGAATATTTCATGCTAATCCCTCCTGGCCTTCAAAGTTTCTGTTGAGAAATCAACTGATAGTCTTATGGCAGGGAGCTCCCTTGTAGGTAATAAACTGCTTTTCTCTTGCTGCTTTTAAGAGTCTCTTTTTGTCTTTAAACTTTGGCATTTTAATTATGATGTGTCTTGGTATGTGCCTCTTCGGGTTCATCCTATTCAGGATTCTCTGCATTTTCTTGATTTGTCTTTTTCCTTTAACAGGTTAGGGAAGTTTTCAGTCATTACTTCTTCAAATAAGTTCTCAATTCCTGCCCTCTCTCTTCTCCTTATGGCACCCCTATGATATAGATGTTGTCCCAGAGACCTCTTAAACTATTCTCACTTTTTAAATACTTTTTTTTTTTTTTTTCCCTGCTGTGATTGGATGTTTCCTGCTACTTTGTTTTACAAATTGTTAATTCAATCCTTGGTTTCATCTAACCTGCTATTGATAATACTAGCATATTCTTCATTTCTGACTGTTTATATTTTATGGTTTCTGTATGCTTTTATGCTGTTAAAATTCTCACTAACTTCATTGCGAATACTTAGAAACATTGTTTCAAACCCTGCATCTGGTAGTTTGCTTGCGTCCATTTCATTTAGGTATTTTTCTGGAGATTTTTTTCTGTTCTTTCTTTTGGGATGTGTTTCTTTGTCTCTCCATTTTGGATGCCTCTTTGTGGTTTTTTTTTTTTTTGTATGACTTAGAGCTGCTATGTCTCCCAGTTTTGGTGGGGTAGCCTTGTGCAGCTAGGTGTCCTACTGGGCCCAATAGTGCACCCTTCCCATTTACTAGAGCTGGTTGATTTAGGTACACCCTCCACCGTGTGGTCTGTGTTCATCCTCCTGTTGGAGTTGAGACTTCGTTACTGTTGACACTTCAATGGGAAGGATTTACCCCCAGGCCAATCAGTTTTAAGGGCTGTTCACAACTATACTGGAGGAGTGTTGTGCAGGGGTCAATCCCACATGCAAGATTTGCTTCAGTGGGGCTCTGGTGCTCACTGAGTGGACAGTGTGTTGCTTGTGGAGGTGGTTAGGTAGTGCTCCAGTGTAGTCTGACGCTGGCCACTGGGTGCTCTAGGTCTGGGGCTTCTTGGGGGGTGCAAGATTAGCCACTATCTGTGCCCTGCTTAGGGCCACTCAGCATGAGCTGTAGAGCAACCTGAAGATGGCTGTTACTGTACTGGGCCTGGAGATTCCTAGGAGAGTCCAAGCTGAAAATCAAGGCTGGCTGCTGCTAGTGCTGGGCCTGGGACCACTTAGTAGGTGGTATGGGGCACACGGAAGCCAGACGCTACTTATCTGGGGTTTGTAACCCTTTGAGAGAATTTAGAAAGTCCATTGCATGATCCACAACAGGCCATTGGTATAAGAAAGTCACTGAAAGTGTCTTGGGTAGGCCTGCAGGTTGGGTGGGATGGGATCTTGGTGAATCAGCAGGGTTGGGTGAACAGTTTTAGCCAGGTTGATGGAGACACAGATATGGCCAGGCTGACTGACAGCTCTGTGGGGACAGGGCTCAGCAAGGGAACAATGGCTTCTACCAACACTTTTCTCTGAGATAAAGCTGTCCCTCCTGCCCCCATTTTAAAGTCAGGCCATTCAGTTGCTCAATAAATAGAATAGTAAATAATTATAAAACATGTACTTTCAATACCATAGAAGTCCCTCTTGAGACTCATGATCTCTGTATGCCGAATTTCTCTCCATACATGTCATCCATAAATGATTTTGGAGCTAGACACCACTTTTTCATTTAGCCACCATGAATACCTTTTTCAGCAAATTGAAATGTGAGTAATCATATGCATAGATAGATAGATGCATAATCTCCAAGTAATCAAAAATGTAGATACACTGCTCCCTGAATTTGTTTATATGTTCACTCATTGGAAGTGTAATACAAAGCAATGCACTAGGAATTGAGCAAGATTCTCTTAAAAGATGAGTAACTGGAAGTAAGTTACTCAAGTCTTTTGGGATTCTAATTTTCTCCCTTGCAAAATGAAACAAGTGAGAAAGGTGTCTTGTAAGGGTGATTTAAATTCATCCATTGCATTTTCTGCTTCTACTACGCCCGCCACCTATGCCCTTGTTATTTCCTTTCATCTCTTCAGTCCATCCCCTCCTTAGCAGCTCTGTATAAGCGTTATCTTTTGTGTCCTGATGTTTTTTTCTAATCTTAGCCTGCTTCACACGCTTTCTCCTCGGTGCCTTTTTCTCCCAGTAGATGGCAGTGTTCAGTTTTGTTTCCCAATGGTGCCTTTCCCTTGCTTGGAGGGAATTGGCCAGCTGGCCTTCAGCAAAGTTTGTGTCCTTTTTCCCTTAGAGGAAAAAGGTGATCATGGAGGAAGAAATCAAGGGAGGAATTGGTGAGGGATGAGAAGGTCCCCTCTAAAACATTTGCAGAAGCCAAGCAGCTCACCTTTCTTCTCCAGCAGGTTTATTCTTTCCTTTTCTTTCCTTTTTGGTTAGACATAAAATAACTGTCTTTGATATTTCGAAGAGTTATTTCAACATATTTGATCCTTCCACTCTGCAAGGTAGATAAGACAGATCTCATATATCTCCGGTGTGGAGCCCAGAAGTTGTAATAGGATGATGACTCTCTGGCTGCCATTATGGAGAATAGCCAGGGTTAGAAGTAAGAAGCTATTGCAGTGGTCTTGGCAAGAGGTGGGGGTGGCTACAGGCGGGTGAGAGTGGAAGTGGGGAGCAGTGGTGTGGAGGTGGACAGGGGTAGAATAGGCTCTAGCTTGTTACCTGGAGAACCAAAGTCTCCCCCAGCACAGCTATGCACTAATCTCTGGCAGTTCTCTCAATTTCTCTGCACCTCTGAAGTCTGTCCATGGTCTAGGATTCTACAGAGCCATAAAAAAAGAAGAAAAGGTTTACATGTAGCTTCTGAATCACAAGGGACATACTGTTAGTTGGTGATAGAGTGAGAACTAGAAGCCAGGTCTCAAGTGTGTGTTTCACCTTCCACTGAATGAGGATGGTGTGAGAATGTCTATTTCAGCAAGTTTCTTTTCTTCCTAGGGGAAATTTCATAGAGGAAAACCAATATGTGTAACAATCAAAGCAGGTTGTTCTGGTTGAAGGTGGGTAGGGCCTTGAGCCCCACGCTCTTGAAACAACCCTCTAATGGGCCTTCAGCCTTCAAGTGTTATGATCTGACCTATGTTACTTGGGAATTTTGGGGTCCCTGACAACAGTGTTTCTTCAACTGCCTGGGGAAGATTTTTCAGAGAGGAAAATAAAATGAAGGTGGGGAGGGATTTCATCTGGGGTAGCAGAAGCTGTCTGGGTGTGGGTTATATTAGAGTGGGTGGTGCCACACACCAATTTTAAAACCTTTTACAGTTCTTAATCACCTATAGGATCAAGTTCTGACGTGTTAGCATAGATAAGGGAGCCTCAGCATCTGTCCCCCTTTAACTCCTCCAACCCTGGAGCTCACTGTGCTCCGGGCATTTCTGAAGGCATCATGCCTCTGAACATTCTCACTCCTGGAAAATGAGGCTCCAAAACTTGCCTTAAGCAATACTCCTGGCAAGCATTTATAGCACTTTGCACAGGATTTTGTTATAGTTTATGTTACAATGTTTTTTGGTTTTTTTCCTCACCAGCTTCTTCCCTTGTTTGTGACTTGCTTGAAAATAGAGGCCATATCTTACCCATCCTCAGAACCAAGCACAATGTTCTAACCCCAAAGCAGGTCTTATTGTACTGAATCAGTGAGTAACAGGGGATGTTTGGGATTGAGGTATACTGTGAGGAGATGGGAGAATGCTAGAAACAAAGAAGCTAAGGGGTTAGAAATTTATTACAGAGAACTTCCCCAAATATAGCCACTTGGGCCTCACAGAGAACTGTTGAATATGAACAGGCTTAGTAACAAGGAAATTACATGGTTTGTTGTTGTTTGTAAAATGACTTTGTCAGAGTTCCTTTACATTTACAATCCAGGGGCTTCAGAATAACCAAGAATATAAGACCTCACAAATTCAGCCTACATGATAATTCAACCATGACAGTTACCATCTTCTTTGAGAAAAAAGAATCATGGCCACACTAATTGTGAGAACGAGATTGTAGTATAAACTCTAACTTATTTAAAGAAAATGAACTACTTTAGTGCACACTAAGAGCCCCAGTTTATATGCAAATAATAACTAAGCATTATTCACAAATCTACATTTAATCATTCATTTCTCTCTTTTAAGGTGATAGAGTATTTTTTATTGAAGCTTTCAATTATTTTTCAAACTGATCCAAATAAATTCCCCTTAGTTTACTCTTATGATCATGGGTGATTGAGGAAATGATTTCTTGGCTAATATTACTGTAAATGTATTTTCTATCATCAACTTTGAAAGGGAAACAAAAAATAAAAAAGGAGGAAGAGAGGGAGGGTGGGTAAGAAAAGAATAAGGAGAGAAAAGAAGAGAAAGAGGAAAGGAAGGAAGAGAAAGAAAAAAGGAAGGAAGGAGGGAAGAAAACCATGTTTATAAGCAAGAACAAACTTTACAACCATCACTGACAATTTACAACTTTACCCCTGAATATATGCAGATTTATAATCTTCTCCCATTAAGTCTATAAAAGTTTAGAACACTACAAAGGTTATTAAACATTAAGAAAAGCTCTCAAACTGTGTGCACACACATGCACATTCTCCACATACATATATGCCCATAACCACTACTACCATTAAATAATGCTCATTCAAAACTACCCTAGGGGGCATGTGGAATGTATCACCCATCTCTTTTAAGTAATTTCCTTTTCTTCATACTTCCTAATGTCTGTACCTAACCTTGGTTCATGATCTATATGTAAAATAAAATTGACCACCCCCTTTTTTTGGGCCAAGAAATTTAAAAATAACTTCTTTGGTCCCAAATAAATAAATGTCTCAAATATATCTCAAGGCATATCAAGCTACCTGAAAATAGCTTTCAGTAATGATTTCAATAATATTGTTTAGCTGGCAACATTTGTAACTAGCTCATTAACATTTTCTGATTATCACTTTTATTATTTTGCTTGTATGTATCATCCTCATAGTATTTGACTGAAGTTGGCACCAACAGCCTGATTAGTGCCAGAGAGAACAGCTGATTCTTTTCTCACCTCCCAAACCCTGTTAGTTAACTCAGCAAAGTAAAGCCTTATTTACAAGCATCAAGGAAAATATTGTGTTTAAATAAATCAACACAGAAGTTAAAAACATAATTTTAGATTCATATTCCAGCTCTAGGGAAGTTCATCAACTCTCTTTTGAGCCCATGTGTGAAATTGGAGAAATAATATCTTCTCCTACAGAACTAATGAAATTAAAAGAGCTAGTAATGGACCTGTGACCAGTTTTCAACGCAGGATGTAACTTCCACTGCTGAGAAAACCAACCACCAATAGCAGTGACAGTCAGTGCATGAGCCCAAATTGCTGGACAGCGCTGCGTTCCTTAGCTGTGAAAAGACAGATAATTCGGATGGAGAAAAGACTGTTGCTATCTGTATAGATAAAACAATTTTTCACATAGATGTAGATGCAAAACAGAGTAAAAATATTTCTCATGAAGCTATTGCCAGCCAATAGTTATATAGTGTCCATAGAATATATATATATATATATATATATATATATATACACACACACACACACACATATCACCACTATAGAGAGGCTGACTATTTGCACATGAGCTCTTGGTTCATGGAGGTCCCCAGCTCACACCTTTAGTCTAATCAGGCAGGTCTGTTTCAAGCACATTCCACGCTCATTCTCTTGCACCGCTTTCCATTTTAGTATGCCCTTTTTCTCCCTCCACTTACCAAATTCCTTCTTATTCCTCATGAGTTCACCTCCCACCCCCAGCTCTCACAGAGAAGCTCCCATTATTGCCCTGCATGTTGATAGTCCTTTTCTCTGAACTGCTGCCAAGTCTGGCATTTGATCAGAGTTTGAATGATATAGATATGAACCTTTCAGAGACACGCTTAGTTGGAAGGGGCATTACAGAGCATCTAGTCCAACCCTTTTGTTTTACAGATAAAGAAACTGCACTCCAAAGAGTGAGGGCATCTCGCCAAAGATCACTCAGAGTGAGGAGCTAAGTTAGGATGAGGACCCTGGCTTCTTGACTCCTAGTTTATATCTTTTACCACTTTGCTACTCAGATATGATGTTGTTGCTAGTGTTTCATAGTTTTTGCCAGTCTTTCCTCTTGGTTGTAGAAACTGGTTTCAAGTATTTTGATTCTGTCCTTTTCATTGGACTATAGTTGCTTTTTGATTATTTGATTATAAGTGTATGCCACATTCATCTTAAGGTGAGAGTTAAGTTATTCCTAGTCTTCCTTAATTTGTTGGTATTTAGGGGGAAGGGTAGGGAATAGGCTGCCGAGCTGCATTGTTTCCAAAACTGCAAATTTGTTACTTTCTCTCTTCCTCACATAATATTTTACTAATACAAGGTCTGTTCAGAAGGTAAACAGCCAGGTAATATGAAAAATAGAGACATTTATTGAGAAGATATAAGATATAAGAAACATTGTACAAAGGACAATGATGCTTCAGTCCCCTTCAAAATAGGCACCTTGGGACCTCACACAGTTCCTCCAATTGCCATCAGCTGCCCCATTGTACTTTCCTGAATCTCACTGATGTTCTGAAATCTCTCCTCTTCCTTTTAATTTTAGTTTTGGGAAAAGCCAGAAGTCACAGGATACCAAATATAGGCTGTAGGGGGGCTGAGTCATCTAGGTGAGTCGATGTTTTGGCGAAATACTCTGCACGAGACATGACGCATGAGTGGGTATGTTATCGTGATGAAGCTGCCAATCACCAGTTGCCCAGCTCAGAGCTGCGGCCTTCTGAGTCGTCTGAATAGTTTCTGTCCCAAAGAATGTTCCAAGTTTTAACACAAAATTTCATGCAGATTTGTTGGTCTACTTGCTCAATCATTTTGAATGCAATGGCCACACAATATACATACTCAACCAATGGCGCCTACTGCCCCCACTGACTGGTACAGTGAAGTTGTCATTGTTCACACATGTGCATTATAGTCCATTTTCCTTAGCTGCCAGGTTACTTTAATATCATGCAAACCATTGTCATGTTAACAATGTCTGGACATTTTCCCAACAGACCTGTTGTATATGCTTACTTTTACAGACTGTATACTTTGCTGATAATCAAAGTATGCATGAAGAATTTACCCATATCTGTAACTTTTATGCAGTGTACACAAATGCACTGAGTTCCATTAATCATATGTATGTTTAAAATAATTTCTACTTCAAACATCAGTTGAGGGACATTTTAATAAAAAGTGACCTAGATACTTTAAAAATGTCAATAGCACCCTGGCTGGTAGCACAGTGGGTAAGGCACCAGCCTGCGAACCCAAAGGTCACAGGTTTGATTTCCCAGCCAGGGCACATAACAAGGTTGCAAACCAGGTCTCCAGTCAGATCTGTGGCCAGAGTCAGGTGAAAGGCAACTATACATTGATGTCTTTTCTCCTTCTCTGCCTCTCTCCCTTCCCCTCTTTCTAGAAATAATGAAATTAAAAAAAAAAAAAAAAAAGTCAATAGCGTTAAAGACAAACACACACCAAAAACAAACCGTTTCAGTGTAAAACTGTATAAAAGCAGATGACAATAAAGGACAGTGAATGTGAATTGGATCCTGGAACAGGAAAAATAAAATATCTATAAAATGTATTTTTGGACATGGGCAAAATTTAGTAATAAACAATGAATTTAGATAATAGTATAGTATTAATGTTAAAACTCCCTGGTTTTTAAAAATTGTGCTGTGGTTATGTGAGGAAATAAGAAAATGTCCTTTTTTCTCTTAGGATATAACGTAACTTTTTTAAGGTAAGAGGATATCATGCTTATATCCTACTCTTAAATAAGAGGGAGAGAGGGAGGGAGGGAGAGAGAGAGAGAGAAGCAGTATGAGAAAGGGGAAAAGAGAGAGAGTTAAAAAGGGAGGCAGACAGAATAAACGATAATGATAATAGGCTAAAGTATTTTTTTAGAAGATAAAATGTCCCCCAATCTATATTAAAATGTGTTCCACTTTTCCTTTAGTTCCCATTTGGATTCCAGCATCTCTGGAAGTTCTACATGCATCCTCTTTCATATCTAGCACAAAAGAGAAAGCATTTTGCTCCAGAATTTCATATTCCCTCACCTTTACAAAAAAAGTCCTGTGATTCATTCTGATTGGCCTCGTCTGGTCCCAGGACTAACTCTGAACTGTGGCCAGGGAAGGGAATAAACTACTTGGGGTAGTTTTAGTCATGTGCTCTAATCCTGGAGCTCTGTATGAATAGTTGGGGTCAGCAAAACTCCCTGGGTCCCCAAGCCAGAAAAAAAGGGGGGGGGGAGGGGGAGGGAGATAAAGGGAGATAAAAGAAGAGAGAAGAGAGAAAGAATAAGCTAGACTGGGTTTTACTCCTGGCTAGGTGCTAGTAAATGTGTTAAGTTCCAAAGTGGACAAAAAGAAAGTCAGAAATGAAATGGGCATGGAATATCCATCCATAACAAAGCTACTTTAAGTGCTATTGCTTTCCAATCTGTTGTCAGCCACTAAGACTTAGGTGTTAATGAGTTTCAGATTCTTTCTTGATAAAGTCCAAAAAAAAAAGTAACAGAGCAAAATCCATGTACAGAAATGGGAATTTCTGACCCCACAGACAAGAGCCTCTGTTTACAAATCCCAAATTTGTATACATCCCCAAGTTTTTCCTAAGATATTCTTCTGGAACAAACACTACTGAGCTAATTGTAAAATCTGTTTTTAAGTGTGATGCTTTCATTATTAAGACTCCAACTTGGCTTGAATTATCACATGAAACAAATGTAGAAATACTAAATATTGTACTAAATATTGTACTTTCTTTTTTTTAATTTTTATTTATTTTTTTAAAGATTAAAAAAAATTATTATTTCAAGAAAGGAAGGGAGAGAGGCAGAGAGGGAGAGATGCATCAATGTATGGTTGCCTTTTTCCTGCCTCCAGCCATGGACCTGGCTGGAGACCTGGCTTGCAGCCTGGTTATGTGCCCTGGCTGGGAATCGAACCAGTGACCTTTGGGTTCGCAGGCCGGCACCTATCCACTGAGCCACCAGCCAGGGTTGTACTTTCTCAAAAACACCAGGATGATTGTCTCTCAACTCTGAAAACTGACTGAAATTGTATCTTTTTGGCAATGAGCGGTAATGGTCTCCTTTATCTATGCTGACCACTGGGTCAAATTTAAAAGCAGAGTTACACTGTCCTGATCAAGAAATAAAATTAGTGAGCAGTCCTCACCACCCTGAGGAAAGGCAAGGGGAATGACAAAGGGGAAATCAGAGGAAAGTCCCCAGAGCTGGAGAGTGTCACTCAGTGGGGCTTTGAGAGATCTTGCTCTCCAGTTTCATGCTTGCATCATAATCTCCAGAATTGCTTCCGCAAATTTAAGGATAGGGGAGGAAAACGGTACACCAAAGACTGGGATTCAAGTCCAGGTTTATCGCTGGTTAACTGTATGCTTTTAGGTCATCTTTTACTTTTCTCAGTTTATGAGCACAGAAATGGCTCTATTTTGGTTACATGGATGTTCTGATAAAAAGAAAAGATCACTTTTGGGAAGGTCAACATTTATGAAGTTTTGCTTTGAAATCCAATTGAAAGAGCTGATAACCTAAAGATCTGAGCATATTTCATGGTTTTTGTTTGTATATTTAGGAAAATGCTGATTCTGAAATTTATTTTGCCACAGTCCCTAGCTTGTTCCCAAGTGTTATCAAAATAAGCTACTTAAAGTACAGATTCCTGGGCTGCCGTCTCAATTTCTGCTAAATGAACAAATCTGAAAGCATGGCCAGGAGATCTGTAATGTTAAATGATTTTCAGATGATTCTGAACAGCCAGGTTTGGTCTAACCCAGTCATGGAACTGGTACATGGTTTGGAAATCAGAAACCTCAGATGCTTCTCTTGGGTCTGCTATTTATTACCTAACGTTGAAAATAGTCAAGTGATTTGGGCTTCAATTTCTTTATAAAACAGAGAACTTAGACAAGATTGTACCTAACTTTCAGTAGTCACATTTGTCAATTTATGAATCCTTTTGGCTCTTGCAAAGAAAGCTGTGATATGAATTAGCAGCACTGCTAATATGTTCTGAATTAAGAATGTGCTCCCAGGGCTGCAAACTCTGACATGAAATACCTTCAAGTTACTTCACCTGTATACATCAGCTGAGGCTCAGGGATCACAGTTCCACCGTGTTCCTGTCAGAGGCCGCCTGTCATTATCAGTGTTTCTGACCCAGTACGAAAAAAAAAGACCATATAAATGTTCAGGACTGCCACCTGTGACTTGGGCCCAGAGAATTTTCATGGAAAACTCCTGTGCCTGCAAACTGGGATAACGTGCAAAACCCCACTGGCAGATGCTGAGTAGAATGGAATGGTAGGAGAGATGAGTCAAACTGACTGGCATGTGTTGGGCATAAATTCTGCTCCAAACATAGGCAGCGAGGTGCCTTCTCCTGTCTTCTTTGCTTTATCTGAACATGGCAAAAACTATTTGCATGAGATGTATTTCCCAGAGCTTACTAACTAGTTGCAGTTAATGGCTCTAGCCCAATGGGTTACTTTTATCTTCAAGAAATCCCAGTTCTTGGCAAATGCTTTCTCAGCACTCACCATCATGCTAAGTATGTTGTCTCTGTCCATTTGCACCAGGTGTTTGAGTAAAAGGGGCAGTGAAAAGGTGGTTGAGTAAGGGGAATGGGGGAATCCATTAGCTGGAGCTCTTGCCCTTGTCTGTAGTGTTGAGTCATCACCATAACGTGCCAGGTTACTCAAATAAGTCTGGTCATGTTCACATTCGGCAGGAAGGAGGATACTCTATGACTCTCACAAGGATGTGAACTGCCAGCGGGATCCATATAATCAACATCTTGACTTGTGCCAAGAAGGGTGGGTGGAGTCGTGTGCCACATGCAAGGGATTCCTAAATGTTTACTCTAATTTGCTGCCTGGTTATATTTGACTTCTGTGGGTTGGCACAGCAACCATTCTGTTTAATTCTGGCTCTTCTAATTGTAGGCGGAACAGTCAAGGGCTTTTAAAATAATGTTAAAAAAAAAGTTGTTTGGGGTCATTGTTCCTTCTCCTTTAGAGTAATTGTTGAACATGGTGTTGTGGTTAATATTGCAGGTTTCAGAGAAAGATGGGCTTGGATTTCAGTTCTGGGTCATGCCCCTAAGCCTGGCCTGATTTCTCCATGTCTCTGCTTCCTTCATTTTCATAATGGGGATAATTACTAGCACCTGCTTCATCAGGTGTAGGGAAGGTTAAATAAGTTAATATGTGTTGAGTTCTTAGCATGATGCCTGGCGCAGAGTAAGCACTCAATAAATGTAATTGAAGTGCTTGTTCATTATTTTGAGTTGGATATGTGCAGGTTTTCCTGAATAGCTCAGTTTTTTACTCTTAAGTGCAAATGACCCTATTATCTACCCAACTGTCAAAAGAAGCAGGGACTCATGAAGTCCATTCTAATCTAGTAAGGAAGCCATTTGGTCTTCAGAGTTACATTTCTGGCTCTGATCAGAATTTTTATTGAAAGGCTATGGCAAAATACCTTCGACTATATGTTGCTGTATCCCTGAGTTGTAAAGATCTGCAAAAATTGATCTTGCTGTGTACTCTGTAAAACCATGCTCCATGCTCCCACTCCTAGGCCAGTGTCTCTTAAACTCCAGTGTGGATGAATCATTGGAGGCTATTGTTAAAATGCAGATTCTGATGCAGCAGGTCTGGATGGAGCTTGAGATTCTCTATTTCTAACAAGCTAATGGGGGATGCAGACTTTGTTCCAAGGATCATACTTGGAATAGCAAGATTTTTGGCTGCTAGGCTGGGTCCAATGCAGAAGCCTACCACCTTGTCCTAGGGGGAGGCCAAAGGCTGGTGGCATGGCACTAGATTGATGCCTATTTTATAGATACTTTCATGTGTATGCGAGGGCTAGGAAGAGGAAATGGAAAATCTAGGACAGTGAGTCTCAACCCCACATGCATGTTAGTATCATTTGGTGAGTTTTTAAAAAATACTCTAAAATAGACATTAACATAACTGAATAAAAACTTTAGGGGGGATAGTTCAAGCAATTTCAAAAAGTACCTCAGATGACTGTAATGTGCTATCAGAGATAAGTACCACTGCACTAAATGGCAATTTTCCAACTTTAGCATGCTTCAGGATCACCTTGAGGGCTTGCTCACAGATTATTGGACCCCACTCTCAAATTCTGATTCACTAGATCTGCAGGGAGGCCTGAGAATTTGCATTTCCAAATACCCAGGTGAAACTGATGTTGCTGGTATTTGCACCATACTGCTCTAATATATTCAGGGATGGGAAAAAGTAGGTTTCCAGTTGTTCATGAAAAAGACATGCAGGTTATGGTTATAATACCATAAGAATAAACTCAGTTTCATGTACTCATTTCTGTAAACCTACTTTTATCCACTGCTGCAGAAAGTACTTTGCTCATTCATTCATTTATTAATTCAGCAAATATAAGTCATTAAGCATTCCAGAATGTATGGTCCTTAGTAGCTTAGAAAGGGAATATACAGCTGGTAAGGACTCACTCAGAGATACATAAGGAAGGCAATGATCCCAGGAGATAATGTCCAAGTGAATACCTTAATGATGCATTAGAATTAATCACAAGTTAAGTCTGTGATGGGAGAAAGGGAAAGGATGGGAAAGACCATCAAACAGCAGACCCTGTGTTCTGAAGGCAAGCTGAGTCCATCTGGGCTTGTCAGTGGAGAATCTGGCACTGGAAAGGGGAGCGATAGGGTAGGACATGTCCGACAGATAAGGCTGGGGAGATAAGCAGAAGCCAGATCAGGAAGAATTTTGTGTGATTCAAATATTATCCTAGGGCCAGCGGGGTGCCAATGAAGGGTTTTAAGTAGGAGGGTGACACAGTCGGCATTCCTTCTTCAAAATATTATTCTGGCCACAAGGTGGATGATGGAATGGAGCGAGCGTAGGGAGACTGTTTAGGTGGAAGAAAGGCAATGCTATTATTTTTTAAAGATGTTTACTGCAAATCATCTTCCTGATCTTTTTCAGAGACAACCAGATGTTACCCTGGGCCTCTCCCTGCGTGAAGTCTGGAATGGGCATAGGAGATTAGAGTGAGAAGCATGGCGCCTCTGTAACTGTCGGCACAGAGGGATGGGTATGGAGCACATGTTCAAGGGTTTATGTTTAGACTGGAACTGAACAGAAAAGAAAAAATTTACTTTGAAATCAGTACTTATTGGAATGTATTTTGAGGAATTATTAGCCATTTCAATGATATTTACCTATAAACTCTTACTCCAAGGTCATCTGAGTTTGAAAACTGTTGGTTGAGGGGGATATGCATTGTAGCCACTTAGGAATGCAGCCAAGTGACTATAAAAGGTGTCATCTGGGTAGCTGGGCAGTTGCCCATCCTAATATCAATCTCATCCATGGCCATAACTAATGTTCTTTCTTTGATTTTTCCAAATACGTTCAGAGCTGAGGGGTAGTGAAGATCAACTTGTCTTCCTTCCTCATTTCATGAAGAAATAAGAGTAGTGTATACTTCTCCAAAAGAGTGGAAAACTGTGATAGCACCTGGTCTTTCTGACATTTGTGTGGATTCACAAACTCCCAATGCACCACGTTATTTTGAAATTAGAAATTTTTAAACAGATAGAGGATTCAGAACTATTACAGCTAAATGCTAAGGAAATATTTATTAATGTCAGGATACTTTAAATGATGGTTTTCTCTGTCCTAAAATATCTCAAGTTAACCACTGGAGGAAATCCTTCAGCCTTTCTAATGCTTGATCCATTCCTGTGGCAATGGACTACAAGTAGAATTTTAAACTTTTCTGGAGACAAAAATGTTCTATGTTTTTCAACAACTGGAAGGACAGGTGCACTTATTGGTTTATAAACTTATTTATACTTTATATACTTGATGTATACATTAGGTTATTAGGACGCACAGCAAGTGCTATGGGATACGTTTCCATCATTCCCATTTTACAGAAGAGAAAATGACCTTTGTGGAAGGTAAGCATGATGTCTAAGGTGACATGGCTGGAATGCCAGAGCATTGGGGCAAGGGCTGCTTGACATCAGGCCTTCTTAGTAAGTTTAGTTCATGGAAGGGCAATCACTCTATTTAGAGGAAACTGAAACTAAATTCAACAGTTGCCCCAGGGTCTTTATTTGAGAGAGAAATGAAACCTGGACTATGGTGAGAAGCTACAACTTGACACACGTTTGGATCTGTTAAGGCAGGACCTTTTTGTGCTTTGAATCTCACCCTTGATCTTCATTTTAGTCACATCGAATGATGCCTTAAAAGCTGCACCCCAGTTGGGGGCTGTCCTCTTAAATGGACCTGTAATGCCTCCTGAGCTTTAAAATCACCCTGAAGCAGAGCTTAGCAAAGAGGAAATAATCATTATTCCTCTTTAAGCTTTGAATTTGAGTATAGCTAGCCTGAAATTTATCTTCTCCTATCTCCTCACCTCGGAGACATGCACATTTCTTGCCTAGATGCCTCCTCCTCATTAAGCCTATGGGGCTTAAAGCTACAGTATATTGTTCATCAGTACACTGAGTGGTAGGTATTTGAGTAACTACTCACTTTGTGCTTTCTTGATTATTTATTCCCACTGGGATGCCATTGGGCAATCACATAAGATGCAGTTTGGCTTTCTTTACTCCATTATATGTTTTTGGTTCCTTTATCAACAATCACTTGCCCATATACATGTGGTTTTATTTCTGGACTCTAACTCCATTCCATTGGGCTGTGTGTCTGCTGTTCTGCCAATGCTATTCTGTTTTGATTATCATTGTTCTGTAGTATAATTTGAAGGCAGGTAGCATGATATCTCCACTTGCATTCTTTTTTCCTGAGAATTGCTTTGACTTTTGGTCCATTGTGGCGCCATACAAATCTGGTGATTTTTTTGGTTCTATTACTTTTCTCACCTTTTCATTGAATTTACTGTGGTGACATGGTTAACAAAATATTCTATTTCTTTAAAAAATGACATTGGAATTTTGATGGGGAGTGCATTAAATGTGAATATTGCTTTGGGTCATATGGACATTTTAATTATGTTGATTCTTCCGTCCATGAACATGGAATATATTTCTATTTCATTGTGTCTTTTTCTTTCTTTCTTATTTATTTATTATTTTAAAAGGTTTTATTATGTCCAGAGAGAAGGGCAGGGAGGGAGGAAGAAAGGGAGAGAAACATCAATGTATGGCTGCCTTTCACCTGTCTCCTGGCTGGAGACCCAACTTGCAACCTGGTTATGTGCCCTGACTGGGGAATCAAACCAGCGTCCTTTGGGTTCACAGGCCAGTGTGTCTTTTTCAATCTTTTAATAATGCTTTGTACTTTTACTAAATAGGGCCTCCGTATCCTGTGTTAAGTTTATTCCTAGGTATTTTATTCTTTTTGTTGCAATTGTGAAGATATTTTTTTCACCCCTCATCCTGAAATTTCATTGTTGGCATGTAGGAATGCAGTGTATTTTTGTACATTGATTTTCTGTCCTACAACTGCATTGTATTTGTTTATGGATTCTAAGAGTTTTTTGGTGGAGTCCTTAAGGTTTTCTATAGAAAGAACTGTGTCATCTGCAAAAAGTAGCACTTTGACTTTTCCTTCCCAACATGGATGCCCTTCGTTTCTTTCTCTGGCCTGTGTGCCCTGACTAGGCCCTCCAGAACTATGTTGAGTAAGAGCAGTAAGAGTGAACGTCCTTGCCTTGGTCCTGATGTTAGAGGGAAAACTTTCAGTTTTTCACCATTGAATATGATAATAGCTGAGGGTTTGGCATATATAGCCTTTATTATATTGGAATACTATCCTTAATTTATTGTTTTAATTGTAAATGGATGTTGTGTCTTATCAAAAGCTTTTTGCTTTTCATCTTTCAATAAGATCACATAATTTTTATCCTTTGTTTTGTTAATGTGGAGTATTATATTCATCGATGTAATGAACAGTGCTGGGAAAATGAAAAAGCCACATGCCAAAGAATGAAACTAGATTATAGTTTGTCCCCATGCACAAAAATTAATTCAAAATGGATCAAAGACCTAAATATAAGATCTGCAGCAATAAATTACATAGAAGAAAACAAGTACTAAACTTAAGGGCCTTAATCTTAGAGAAGGTTTTATGAATTTGACCCCAAAAACAAGGGAAGTGAAGGCAAGAATGAATGAATGGGGATATGTCAAACTAAAAAGCTTCTACATAGCAAAAGAAACCACCAACAAAACAAAAAAGGCAACTAACCGGATGGGAGGAGATCTTTGCAAACAACAGCTCCAACAAGGGGCTAATATCCGAAATATATGAAGAACTCATATCATTCAACATCAAACAAACAATCCAATTAAACAACAATGGGCAGAGGACCTAAACAGATACTTCTTTGAAGAAGACACACAAATAGCCAACAGATATATGAAAAGATGCTCAGCTTCACTAGCTATTCAGGAAATGCAAACCAAAACTATAATGAGACACCACTTTACACCTGTTAGAATGGCTATTATCAACAAATAATAACAAGTTTTGGAGAGCTTGTGGAGAAAAAGGAACCTTTATTCACCATTGATGGGAATGTAAACTAGTCAGCTTCTATGGTAAATAGTATGGAGTTTCCTCAAAAAGTTAAGAATAGAGCTGCCATTATAAATGAAAAATCCCCTCCCTGGGTATCTACCTGAAAAATCTGAAAACACTCACAGAAATATATACATCCCTGTGTTTTTTTGAAGCATTATTCACAGTGGCCAAGACCTGGAGATAAGCAAAGTGTCTTTCTATAGCTGATTAAATAAAGATAATGTGGTACATGCACACAACAGAATACTATGCAGCCATAAAAAGAGATGAAATATTGCCATTTGCAACAACATGGATGGACCTTGAGAATATAATGCTAAGGGAAATAAGTCAGTCAGAAAAAAGCTAAGAACCATAGGATTTCAATCATATGTAGGCTATAAAATGGAAATTCATAGACAAAGACACCAGTATAGTGGTTGCCAGAGGGGAGGGGGTGGGGGTTAGCAAAGGGTAAAGGGGGCCAATTATATGTTGATAGAAGATGATTTGACTTTGGGTGTTGGGCAACCTGATCATGTATCATAGAAATGTACACTTGAAACCTACCTATATAATCTTGCAACCAATGTCACCCCAATAAATTTACTTTCACAAATAAATTTAAAAAAATTTAAAGATACAATTGTTGGATAACTTTTAAAGCCAAAACTCAGATAAGTAAAAATGCAAATATCTTGTCTTCTGTCAGATTTCCAAAGTGTTTTTAGTTCCTTGCCCATCAAAATCTGTTCCAAGGACCCAGAAGTATTGGCATCACCTTGAGTTTACCAGAAGCACAGAAATACAGATTCGCAGACTTCACTGTGTGTTTAGAATATGCATCTGAACTAGATCCCCACAGAATTTAGGCATACAGAATTTGAGAAGTTGAGAGAACTTTTAGGGGATTGGGCCCCTCAATCGAGGATGCACAGGCAACCAGAAGGAGCCCTGGTGAGACCCTCCAAGGGAGCAATTTCTTTCGGAGCTTGTTTCCTGTTTGATAACTCACCAAATCTTTATAACTGGAATGCGAAGTGAGAGTTCAGCCAAAGAACTGGGTGAGAGTTAATGGATCAATCTGCTCTCTCCCATCAGTGCTTTTACCGCTGACTTCTGGAATGTGTTTGATGAAAAGAGAGCAACTTCTTCAGACAGAAGATACTGATGTAGCCCTGAGGTTGGGACCTATGGAACAATGCACCAATGTTATCAGGACTTTGCTCTCCTCCAACTCCATTTCAAAACTGACAACAGGAGGGAAAGCATTTCTAAAGCCCTTGCTGTCAGTTGTCATTGTTACAAATAGCCATGCACCCTGCTTCTCCCTGGGGGGATGTAGGCTCTTTGCTTAGTTCTTGGTTGGATTAAGAGTTTCTTTTCAATAGCTTTTTAAACGTGGATTTGAAAAATGGATCTAGTAGCAAGTAACATAATTTTTCCAAAAGCTTAGATATGTTGAAAGTCAAAATCAGAGAAGGAAGTTCCTGCTTCTTTCCAATCTATCACCAGGCTTGATTGCCCTTTATCAATGGACATTTAACGAAGAAGACCTATGTAATGTTCAGTGTTTGCCCCAGAATTTCAGTAAACTGAAAGTTAGATCAAAAGAATTTTAAATCACTGATGCCCCAACCTAACCATCGGTGACCTCTAACACCAGCTGATTCTCTAAATAAACACTTTTCATCTTTCTCATCATGGCTATGATGAATAGCAAGGTTATGAATACAAACGAATTGACCTTAGTCCAGGCTATAAGGTGCAAGACTGACCAAGGGTTGTATGTACATGAGGGTTAAATAAGATCTGCTGGCCCCCACTGAAAGGAGCAATTTTCTGAGAAAAGGGCTGGCGTCTGTAGTGGCAGGTGCGGGCAAGGCTTAATAGTACTACCTCTTGGTCATAAAGATGTACCCATGGCCCACTCATATAATAGCATTTACCTTTTAAGTGTATTTCCGGGAGTGGAAAACTATTTGGGTAATTGTCCTGTCTCAACCAGATTTCCCCTCCTTTGCTAGGTTCATAAGCATTACCGGGTGACTGGAGCCAGTCACTCAGCAAACCCGCTTGGTGATTTTAAAGGTACCTTTTTCTTTGTTAGCGCTGAGAAACCCAGCCAGTCACCAGCTTAGGTCAGTGAGTTTGCATACCTGACTTGGAAGAGTGAGCTGATCAGAATTAACCAAAACTGAAGTGTAAACTGACTGTCCTGAAATGATGGGACATGGAGTATGAAATTGGCATGTTGGGGCCCAAGGAAAAACCACGTGAAAGACTCTAGATCACCAAGGGACCCTGTGGGTCTAAGAAGGAATTCAAACTTGCCCACTAGCTAAGCCCAGTAAGGTCAAGAGCTTTATTAGATTAACTGGCCTCTGGTAGAATTTTCAAGGCTCAGGTTTCATTTCAAGGCCCTCACCATCAACAGAAGTTTCCATGGTGAAAACAGTCTATTTTTGTGTTGTCTCAACCCAGAAGGTAAATGTGGTTCTCTGAAGGGTGAGGCTGTTGCAAAGGAGTTGACAGACAGCACCCTTCCATTCCTAGACTCTCCCTGAGCAGGCTGGGAACACAGACAGGCCTTTATGCAAAGACAGGGTTCCCGTAGGAGCACACCTGATCACATTCAACAGGGATTCAAAGAGGCTTGTGCCATGTCAAAGGAAAAGGTTCTATCATAAATCTCCAGAACGGAAAAGGTCAAAGTCACTCTGGGTAATTAGCCTGCTGAAACCCAGTGGTTCTGCTTTTTGTTTAACCTTTTAAGAAAAGGGCTGCTCTCCCACCCTCTCAACAAGCAGCCTTTTATTAGGCACATCCTCAACACTCCTTCACCCCTTCCCCCATCAGTAGCCCTTGCAGAACACGATTTTGGTTTGTTGCTTGAATTCCTTCACTTTAAGCAGGGTGAGTGAAGGCTTCTTTCCCAGGACACTATGTAATCCTAACTACTTCAGGTTCATGGAACTATATCCCTTAACAGAGTAAAAGTAAGGGAGATATAAGCTGTTAAAAAAGCATCATTTCAAACATTAAAAAAAAAAAAAAAACTCTTTGGGGGGAATGGGTGGGTGGGGAGGGGGACAGAGGGGAGCACAAAGGGGATGGATGTAATACAACAACAATAAAATTTAAAAAAAACAAAAATAACAAAATGAGAATAATGAAACAAAACAAAACAAAACAAACCTTCAGTTATATACCAGCAGTTTAAAATTTTTGACTTAGCAAGTTAACACTAACTATATTAATTTTGGTTATTGCATATTCCTGCTATATCCCATACAGTAGCCATTAGTTATTTGAGCACTTGATGGCTGGCCTGAACTGAGATTTGCTATCAGTGTAAACACACACTAGATTTTTGAAGATTTAATATGCAAATAATATGAACTATCTCATTTGTAATTTTTATGTTTATCACAGGTTGAAATAATGATGTTATATATACATATTGGCTTATGTAAAAGATACATTAAGTTTGATTTTGCTTGTTCTTTTTGCTTTTTATAAAGTAGCTTCTTGGGAATTTAGAGTTACAATTATGGCTCACATTGTATTTCTGTTGGACAGTGAAGATGCAGCAGGTTGAGTTTTCTACATACAGGTAGAGAAAAAGGAGCAACATGATGGGTTTGATTTGGGTTTCACACAATTTGGCATATAATTTACCCTACCTTGGGTTAGCATATATATTTTTTATTGTTTCTTGATTCATAAATTTGTTTTGTGACCTTCTAGAAGGCAAACTGAATGTTTAAAACTTATTCTGTGATACACATTATACATAACGCAGTGCTGGGCACATGGTAGGAATTTAATCAATGCTTGCTAGTAGAGTATAACTCAAAGATAAGAAAATTTCTAAATGAATAGATTTATTTTAGAAATAGTCTGAGGGTCAGAATGCAGGCTTCGTATAGCCACTAAATCTCCTGACTGAATATATCCAACCTATCTTTGAGACCAGTTCTGGCCAATGAGTTGTGAGTAAAAGTAACATGTGTCACTCTGAGCTGAGTAATTAATTTCCAGAGGAATATTTTATTTTCTGCTGTAGTAGTAATTATCTTTTATGCAGGTACTGCTCCTGTTAGTTGGAGTCTCCATCTGACCTTGATAGACATGTAGCCTGAGCAACAAATAACCGTTTGTTTTTTCTCAGACATTTTGGGTCAGGGATTCTTTGTCATGACAGCATAACACTGCTGACTTGCCCCTGACTTGCCATGCATGACTGAGAGAGCATAGCTATTTGATTATAGGTTGATTTTCAGGATGTTGCTCTAGCTTTGTAAACCTTATATTTTATTCATGTCTGCTTTTGGTGAGTGAGGTGGGGAGAGAGAGAGAGAGCGAGTGAGAATCAGCATTATATGCATTTCTTTTATAATTTATTGGGATGGCCTTGGTTAATAAGATCATATAGGTTTCAAGGTGCATTTCTATGATACATAATCTGCTTATTGCATTGTGTGTCCAACACCCAAAGTCAGATCACATTCCATCACCATTATTTGGCACCCTTTACCCTTTGCTACTCCCTTCCCCCTGTAACAACCTTTGTCTGTGTCTATAAGCTTCAGTTTTATATCCTACATATGAGTGAAATCATATGGTTCTTGCTTTTTCTGACTGACCTAGTTTGCTTAATGTACTATTCTTAAGGTCTGTCCATGTTGTCACAAATGGCTGTGTTTCATCTTTTCTTACTACCATATACCCTTCTCTTGAGTCAATGGCAATCTTTGGTTAGGTCTGGAGTCATAGTGTTGCTATTAGAACGTTGATTGAATTTTTTTTTTTTTTTAAGATTTTATTTCATTATTTTTAGAAAGAGGGGAAGGGAGAGAGGCAGAGAGGGAGAGAGACATTGATGTATGGTTGCGTTTCACCTGCCTCCAGTCACAGACCTGATTGGAGACCTGGTTTGCAACCTGGTTATGTGCCCTGGCTGGGGAATTGAACCTGCAACCTTCGGGTTCGCAGGCCGGCGCCTTAACCACTGTGCTACCAGCCAGGGCCATGATTGAATTTTTAATAATAGTAATGAGTTAAGAATGCCAGTCAAATTGCTCCAGGTAACTTTTCCTTGGAACAAAGGTGATAACTAAAAATGAAGTAACGCATTTTAAAGGACATCATGTAATCCTCTTTGACTGGTATTGATTGATGTTTGTTGGATCATTGATTCCCTTCAGCACTTTTTTTGAGGACTGATTGTCCTTCATGCCTTATCCCACCAAGCTGATTCAATAAGCACCACCATGAGGGTATCCTGGATGGAGAAATATGACTGAGGGATTCCCGAGGAGGACAGAAGTGTCCAAGGAAGGCTGTAATCCCAGTGAGGCATCCCCAGGCAAAAGTGAAAAAGCTTTAAGCTAATCTAATCACATCACTTGGCAGGACAAGACATGTTCTGAGCTTGGAGATGAGATACTTCTTACTTAACAAGAGAAACTCCTGTCTGCAGTTCCCAAACATGGCCCTGTTGTTTTACTTCTAAATAAAATACTTATTGTCTTTCAATTCCTGTATCTCATCTCAACTTGTAAAAGGGTTTTCACCTTCGGTGCTAATTAATACAGCAGAGATGAAGGAATCATTTTACTCTGAACTGGATGGGGTGGTGTGGCTAATAGGCTGCTTGTTTATCCCTAGAAGGACCTGGGATGGCTCACGCTACAGGCATCACCAAATCTTACTGTGCCAGAGACTGAGTGAATGGTCACTGTGTCAGTAAACGAAGGGCAGATCCTCCTGTGGGCCTAAACACACATCTTGTATGGCTGCATATTGTTAATTTGAAACTCCATAGATCTCTTCCTGGCTGAAATATTGGATGGAGGAGAAGGGAATAGGAGATTATTTGTTATTTTGGGATGTTTCCTTCAGTTGTTAATTAGGTGACTAATGGAGTTGCTCACCTCCCCAATCTGTGTTTTTCTTGTGTCAGGTTGGCTTCCCTAGAAGCAGAGTTCAACACAGAAATTCAGCTGCATGTGATATATTGAGGAAGTGCTCTGGAGCGAAAGAAAGTAAGGGAAGCAGGATGAGGCAGTGATAGGAGATAAACAAAGATGTGATCCATCTGTGACCCAGCTTCGGCCTGATCTGGAGAGCACAGGATCATGAATTATATAACAAAAATGATCCCACCTTGATGTAAGGAAAACATTTGTTTGTATTCCTGTTCCAGTCATTAGGCGCAACTGCCCTGGGTAGGGGGTTTAATCTTCTAGACAAGGTGGCTCTTTATGGCTCATGGCAATTCTTTGGAGAGGGTGGGTAAGGGGTAGAGGGTGAGCCATTAGCAGCTGACACAGCAGTGGGGAGAAGCATGCACCTGCCCAGTGAAAGGATCTGAGCAGCACACCCACAGCACCCAATACTCTGCTCCAGTTATTCCTTTACTCATGTTCAATGCCCATGTGTCCCTTACTTTCTAATTTCACAGTTCACTAATCTACAAATCAAGCACCAGCTGCCTTGCATCTTAAAATGAGAGTAGACTCGTTGTTCTCTGAAGCCCCTTCCAACTTTGTGAGTCTACTGTGTTCCCATAATAGGTCAAAGACTGGCAAAAGCTTATCTTTTCCTGATAACAAATGGTCTTTTGTAGAGATAATGTCAGCCTAAGGAAGTGATTCTCAAGGTAGAGTTTTCAAGGCATCCAACCAGTTAGGTCAAGACAGAGCTAGGGTATGAGACCTGGTCAGTGCTGCTCAGTCATACTTTATGAATCGTCACCTAGGCTGATTTTCTAGAGGCTGACCTTGTCTGGCACCTGTGCACCATCTGCTCTCTCCTTGATGGTTCACTGAGCCTTAGGAATTGCAGGAGACCTGGTACCATTAAGAAAAGTTATAATCAGGGAAGGGAATGTCTGAGGAAGCCACTTCTGTTCTGTTGCCCTTGGCGCATGTAGCAGCAGAAATCAGACCTGCTTCCATCAGTTTGCATCAGCCCTTGCTGCTTATTTTTCCTGCTTATTTGTGATCTGTTCCTCTTGTCTTTCTGCCTCCTTCCTCTAATTCCCACAGATTGAAATTCACTGTGTCATCCTTTTTCTAGACAGTGATTTCCAAATAGTGGAGTACTATCTAAATAGACCAGCACCTGCTCAAAGCAGATACCCTGGGAGTAAATTGTATTTAGTCAGCTCACTAATTGGCTTCAAGAGGAGATGTCTGGCACACTTACTCATCAGGACAAACTGTACTGTAGTAACTGAGGGAGGGGGATAGTGTCATATAAGACAGCTAGATTTAAATCCAGACCCTGCTGTACTTAACCTGTGTGTGTCTTCTATTTCTTGAATGTTTCCCATAAACTTGAATCTTCAGATGTAATGGGTACATGTTGTCCAAAACAAAAATGATATAATAATTAACACTAAGATAAATCTTAGTGAATTGATTAAAACACAAATACAAGGAAGACTTTCATAGATGTCTAGACAGAAAAAAGCAATAACTAAGTGTGGAGATGTCAGATTGTTCTCAATAATCTCTGCAGAAAATACTTGATGCCAGAAGACAGTCGAGCAAAGTCTGTAGGATTCTGAGAGAAAAAAAATGTGGCTCAGAATTATAGGTCCAGTCAAATCATACTTCAAGTAAAAAGTAAACACATGAACATTTTCAAATATGCAATAATTCATGTAATAGAACAAAAAAGACCAAGGCAACTATTAGATTGCTTAATCCAATTGGTAACTCGAATAAACAGTATTAAAAATATTGGAAATGAAGCCCCCACCACAATGAAAGGTTGATGGTGATTAGCATTGTGCTATTTAAATATAGAAATAAAACTAAATGACTACTGAAATTACTCTTACAGAACAGATGTGTCATTAAACTCAAATATTAACAAATATACATAATAAATTAGAAATGCTGGTTTCCACACTTTTCATGAAATAGATCCCATAGATGTTATCTAATACAATGTTATTCAAATTTAGAAATATATTCATTTTGTGAAGAAACATTCTCTTCTGATGTTAATGGCTTTATTTTTCTTCATTTTAAAAAAAAGATTTTATTTATTATTTTTAGAAATAGGGAAGGGAAAGAGACAGAGAAGGAGAGAGACATCAATGTACGGTTGCCTTTCCCCTGCCTCCAGCTATGGACCTGGCTGCAGACCTGGCTTGCAATCTGGTTATGTTGCCCTGGCTGGGGAATCGAACCAGTGACCTTTGGGTTTGCAGGACAGCGCCATATCCACTGTGCCACTGGCCAGGGCCTCTTCATTTTTAAATTAAAAAAAAAAATTATAGTTAAAACTTTCATTTCAAAATGCCATGATGATCTCATTTTCCTATTAATTTGTTTATTAATCTGTTGTCCTTTCTCCTTTTCTCCCTTCCTCCCTTCTTCCATTCCTCCCTCCTCCCTTCCTTCCTTCTCTAGTTCCTTCCTTCCTTCCATGTGTCCATCCATCCATCCATCTTCTATCCTTCTGCCTGTATGTACATACAGAAAAATGTCTGTAATGAAGAGATGAATATCTTCGAATGTTAGTAATGATTGTTTTGGGATAGATTGATTTTAAGTAGTTTTAATTTTGTCATCTTTTTATTATTTGAATGACTTAACATGTCTATCATTTTTACAAAAACAATAAAGACAACTTTCAAGGAAAATGATGAAATATGTTATATATATTACATATACATGCTAAAATTGTTAAGTAATAGTTAGCACAATATAACCCCATTTGTGTAAAACAATGGCTATAAATGTAGATAGATGACTAGACATTTTCTGGAAGAATTCATAATTAGCAGATAATTGTGGTGGCTTAAGAAGAGGTGAAGGGCAGTGGAACTGTAATAAGAGTTTGCTTTCTCCTAACTTTCTATAACATACTTATATTTTAATAATGATGGAAAAGAAATATGAAAAGAAAAAAGACCAAAGTGGTAAAGGCCATCTTTGAACTGGTATAAGAAGACTATCGACAAGCCTTTTAGCTTATGCCCTTGCATAGCTCTCAGACCTTCACTGTGGGGGACTCCTGACCTGCAGAGACCCCCTGGGTGCTGCAGATGAAAACGAACCTTCCCAGAAAGCTTCTACTAGGGGAGAGAAGGCTGGCCAGTGGCTCAAGGCCAAAAGCCCCGTTCACCAGTCCCAAAGATCTTTTATTGAAAGCTGTAAACTTGAAGGCATGTAGCTTGTCAATCAGTGCTAAACAATGCTAATTACAGGAAAATGGATATTATTCAAGAATTACAATTGAAGGAACACTGAGATCTTCCTCAGGTCAGGGTGTGTTCATTTAAATTCAAAATTAAGACCTCCATTGCTGGTATAATAGAGCTATCAAGTGAGGTAAAAGAACATGGCAAGCTCCAAAGGTCATATGGAATGTTCTTATGGGCCAAATTCCTGTCCTCCATGGTTATAGCATGGAGGCACACATGCACCCAGCTTTCCCAGTTTTCCAGTTAGGTCTTACAGACTTTGCCTGGCCTGCATGGGGCTCCAAGCCTTGACGCCTTCCCTGGGGGACCCCAATACTTCACAATCAGTAAATTCTGCCAATCCCTAATCAAGAGAATGACAAGAAAGCCAATGGCCAAACAACGGCACTGTTTCCAAAACTTGCCTTTTTTGTTCTGCCTTATAAATTCTCTTTTGTCTCAATATCAAATTCATGTTTGTATTAATTTTTGATACATGCCGTGGCTTTGCCTCTTATTAAAAAAAATGATATTCCAGGCCAGTAGCATGCAAGAAAGGCATAAGACTAAACAAAATCTACTTGGGAGCAGTGTGGACTACAATGGGCCAAAAGCATATGCTGTTTCAAGGGGCAGTCCAACTTGGCTGTTGGAGTATGGCAGAGTGTGCCAATATCCTCTGGAAAAACTAGAAGTGTAGATGTATAGGTGAAATTATGGTTTAAAAATGTTGTTCAACTAATTCAAATTAAAAAATAAAACCAAGCAAAACATAAAGATCACTCCACACACCCATGCAGGTTGGTTTGGACTGTGGGCTGCCTTTTCTTTCTTTTTTCTTTTTGACTTCTATAGCTTATGAAAAGTGTGCACCTGAGCTTCAGTAGAAATTGTTGCAGGATTCATCAGCTCATCATAGTTAGATGTGTCTTGTGGCTGGGTAGATTAAATTATGTGGTCCTAGAGAAGGATGTTTCTGTCCTTTTCCTCCTCCTAGCACACTGGAAACCTTTCCTCAGAAAGTAGAGGTCAAATCACTGTCCACAGAGAAGGTGACATCCATTGTCCTCTGTGGGCCAGGATCATAGACTTTCTCAAGCTCTTGGATGGAAGCAGGGCTAAGCTTCAATTGTGGGAACCATATAACAATGTCTAGTTTGGGATCCAGCCAAATGATATTTAGTCTATTCTTCCTTTCTGAGGATTGATGTAGTCCATGGGCAAATGTGGCAGTCTAGGCTGAATCTGACTTTGAAATCTGGGCTTTTAGACCCCTGGCAGAAAAGGAATGATGAGGTATGGTGAGGAGTGGAGATGGAAAAGGAATAAACACTTTGAGCTGCACAAAGTAAAGAGGCCCGTATCATTTCAGAATATGCGAGTAAATTTTAGGCACTAGTATCATAACTGCAGCCTTAAATTGCAGATAGCACAAAGGCAGCCATGAGAGAGAGTCCTGTTTGTTGTATGTCCTGAAAGTCCTTGGCTTTGCAACTTCCCAGTTTGTTCTTTGTTGCTACACCACATCATTCTCATGAACTGGCAAGAATGTTGGCTGTTGTTTCTTTCCTTTATTTTCCAAATGTCCCCCATTTGCTTCCTTCTAAGTCAGTCCTCCACTGGGGAATTAATCTTTCAGCTTGTGCTTTTTATTTTTTTCCAGAGAGATAAGAATCCTAGCATTAAAATTTGGTCAGCCTAGCATTGAATATTAGTTGGCATTTTAGTTTGTACTGGCCTAATTGTAGCACCTAAGATGTAGCTTCTGTAGCTACTCTGATTTATTGCATTTTCTTTTGTAAAAATAATGTCTTGGGCCTAGCAAGAAAGGCGTGAGTGTACAAGACAATATGCATTCTATCAAGCTCTTACAATCTTATTACAAGATAAAGCTCAAGACACCTCCTGCTTAAGGATGTTCTGTAAGATGGCCCAAAAGACTAATAGTAACTTGATTAATAATCCCATCCATTTCCCTCTTTGAATTTGTTTCCAGGAAAAATGCTCCTTTGATCACTATGTGTTGACGAGGGTATAACCTGTCCCTAGGTGTTTCCCTGGAGTGAAATAGGCAGCACTTCTCAACTCCCAATTCCATTTAATTTATTGTTTGTTTTTGCTCAAGAAGAGGCTGTTTTTACAGCTGAACAGATTTGGAAGCTGGTTTGGGGTGTTTCATTTCCTTACATGAAGAGTTATAATGCAGGGGATGGTAACCAGCTGTTTCCACCTTCACTAAAGAGGGAACAAACAGAAATGAGCTTCTACTGTAGCAAGAGAGATTTAGGTTAGTTGTAGGAAGGCACTTCCTGGGAGTTACCAAGGGAAGCTGGGACTCTTCCCTGGAGGGCTCTTAAGGAGTATTTTGTTATTTCTCTTTGTTATGTATTGTATGAGACCAAGATTAACAGCATTAGACTCAGCCAAACTACTTGTCCTTATTCCTTCCAGGATTGAATCCCTATAAATGATAACCATTGACCAGGGCTGTGCCTCTGTGGATATTTGAGTGACTGGGAGTATGAATTTTTTTTTAAATCTTGAGAGTCTTGTTTCTTTGCATCTGATTTTCAAGTAAATACAATGAACAGTTATTGGATTGGAGTCAGCTAGCAGTGGTGCCTGAGAGAGTCAGTCATTGAATGTTTGGGATGTTTTCAACATGTTCATTGTTAAACACAGCTGTTACTAAAAGTTTAATTATGCAAACACAATTAAATAATTTGTATTAAAACAAAGATATGAAATACATGCAATTACTTCTTAATTCTACTACATTTTCATAGACGTTATTTACTCTACTGTATCTGTGTGGTGGAAATATCAACAGCATATGATGGTGCAATACTATACATCTCTTCCTACTCCACAATCATCATCATGGCGAGAGTGTTTCAAATGGGCAAATTCTATAAATTGTGTTTTTCCCAGGTGCAAGTATTAAACATTTATCATCACACCTTCGAGAGACAAAGAAGAGAGACAGGAGAGAGAGGGAGGGAGGAAAGCAGGGAGGAAGAGGAAGAAAGAGAAGAGAAAAAAAAACTGACAATGGAACAATATTTCTCTGGTAACTTTTATACTTTCTCAATATTTTTTACATTTTCAACATTGTTTCAAGTCTTTTTAGAAGCAAGTGTATTATAAGTAAAGCAATTTTGGAAAAGGAAATGCGCAGAATTTCTTTAGTCTAGAAATACCCTTTATTTTACCCTGAGCTAAATTCTCACACAAGTAAAATCTGACCTTGGTGGAAACACACAACAGACTACTTCACTGCTCACCATCTAAGCCAGTACTGCCCAATGGAAATACAATGTGGGTCATATATGCAATTGAAAATTTTCTAGTAGTTACTCAATTGAAAATAAAGTCAGAAGATATTAGTTTCAGTAACATTTTATTTAACCCAATTACCCTAAATTATTTAATATAAAATCACTATAAAATACTAATGAGGTATTTTGTATATTTTTGATAGTATGTTTTTGAAATCTTGTATGAAGTTTGTACTTACAGTACATCACATTCAGATGGGTCACATTTTGAGTGTTCAATAATAGTGCATGTGGCTAGCGGCTACCATGTTGGACAGTGCAGGTCTCTGTTTTCAAAGATGTCACTTGTTATTGTCAGTGTAGGTTATTAGACTTTTAGTGTACACAGACAGTGTACGTAGAGGTTTATCTCATGTTAGTACTAGATGGGCCCTGGAGTTCCACCCAATTTGTAGATGTAGGGATGACAGAATGTCAGGGAAGTTGTTTGCTTGCCCTGGTTTACACACTGGTGTGCTCAGTGCTTTCAACTCAGACATTGGTTTCTGAATTGTTCAGTGTATCAGACTGCCAATGATTAATCCCCAAGGCACCGTCATCTATGGGCTGAGTGTTTGGGCTAATTACTGCTCTGCGCCTCATTTTCTTCATATATAAAAAGAGAAAAGTAATATCTACCTCATCATCTAAAATACATTATAGAATACTTAGAGTAAAGCTTGGTGCCTAATAAGTGTACAATATTTCCTTATATTGTTATAATATTATAAAACTACCATTTTAAGGCTTTGAATAGAGAAAATATCAATACTGGGAAAAAAGAGAATATTGTTGATTTTAATAGTTCTTAAATAGTTCCAGTTTTTCATGTGGAAAGGCTAGATTACTTTATAATTACTTGTATAACCATTTGTATAAGAATGTGTGGGTTATGTACAGATTGTGATTTCTTGAGTATTTAGATAATGATTTAGTTTAAGAGAAGTGTTATCTTCTGCTTCTGAGTGTCACTGTTCTTATTGAAGTGGTAAATTTACATATATATATATTTTTATTTATTTTTAAAAGATTTTATTTACTTTTAGAGAGAGGAGAAAGAGGGGAAGAAACATCAGTGTGTGGTTGCATCTTGCACGTCCCCAACTGAGGACCTGGCCTGCAACCCGGGCATGTGCATTGGCTGGGAATTGAACCAACAACATTTGGTTGGTAGGCCAGTGCTGAGTCCACTGAGCTACACCAGCCAAGAGTGAGCCACACCAATCAGGGCAATTTATATATATATATAGAGAGAGAGAGAGAGAGAGAGCGAGAGAGCAAGAGAGAGCGCTGTTCTGGGGATTAATACTTTTTTAGAGATTTTATTTATTATTTCCAGAGAGCTGGGAAGGGAGAAAGGCAGAGAGGAAGAGAAACATCAGTGTATGGTTGCCTTTCACCTGCCTCCAGCTATGGAGCTGGCTAAAGACCTGGCTTGCAACCTAGTTATGTGCCCTGGCTGGGGAATTGAACCAGTGACCTTTGGGTTCACAGGCTGGCACCAATCTACTGAGCCACCAGCCAGGGCTTATATATTTTCAAATGAGACAGTGCTGATGCATAATAATACTGATTGATTCACTTTGGGGTTTTTTTTTTTTTTTTTGCATCTTGACGTTCCAAAAGATTTCAAAAATAGGCTGGCTGTCTCTTATTGTGTCCATTCCACCCTTCAAGTTCCCTTGAGACATATGCATAAAAACAGTATTTTTATCCTATATTGAACATTTCACAAAGAGTTTGAAAAAGAAATTGACAGGCAAAGCAAAATTGGTTCCCCTTCGCTGAAGGTTTCTAGCATTTGGTAACTCACTGACTTATGTTTCTAAGTAGAATTTTAATGCTGCCTTGTCGCATCCATGTGGGCCATCCTTTATTTGATCAACACAAGCTTTGGCATGCTTTTCAGGAGCAGAAGTTAATGCAGCTGTGCTGGCATTACTTTAGAAGTGATAAGGGCATTTCCAGTACCTAAAAAGGTATCATAATTAATGAGAACAAATGCCACTGGGATAAAAATTAAATAAGTCTTTAAGATGCTGTCAATAAATTAATATCAATGTAATTTTTCTCCTAATGTATATTTCATGCTTGGTCAGGGAATTATGGAAAATATTATTTAATTCAATTGAAAAAAAATTGAATTCTCACAGTACATTCAGTACTGTTAATGGTTCAATTAGGGGATACTTTAAAAATTTGTATAATATAGTTTTTCCATGAACTACATTTAATGTTATTGGGTAAGGTTAGATATACAAGAGTTGGATAACAATATAAAATGAGTGATTATGTCCTTAAAGTGAGTCTGTAGAAGATTAATCCTGTTGGGACGTAAGGGTGGAGAAGTTATAAAATACAAAGATCAGTTATATTTTATAAAGAGATTATATCTTGGAGAAAAGTATGTTCATTCCACACATTGGTAATAATGGATTATAGCCAATTTAGTGCAAAGTACCAATTTAGAGTTAAGACCGTAGAGTTTAGGTCTTTCCAAGGCTTGCTCATTGCCTCCAGCCCCATAACATTCAAGCCAGTGTGGGTAGATCCATGAAGCTCACTACTCATGTTTGTAGTAAGTTTAGGGAACATTGAGTCTAGCAATTGCAATTAAGTTAATCAATTTGCTTTTTTCCTCAGTAACTGAAACTTTAAACGATCAGTCTCAGAAGCTGGTCAGTCATAAAGTGTGAGGACTTGAGTTCTATAGGGCAAATTAAAGATGTTGAAAGACAGGTGACTGATTATATTTTATAGGATGATACAAAAAAAGATCTTACATCAAATTTTCATAATCTTATAATCAGCTTTTGCTATTATTACTTATGGTGGATGTGTCATAATCTATATCCCCAGAGATTTGTTATGAAATTTCTACCAGAAAATAAACAAAAGCACCAAAGGGAAGTGCAGAAGTTCTATATTATTAAATGAGAAGCATTATAAACAATTTCTTGAGAAAAAATAATTAGTTGCTTTTTATTGAGTTAGCCTTAGCACACAATAGTTATATTTTCTCCTAATGAGATCTATATTCTTTAGGAAAACATTAAGTAACATCATTGTTTCTTTATTATACCCAAAGGCCCTCATAAGTTTTTGATTATTATAAAATAGTTTTGGAATTGGTTTTCTGCGGTCACAGTGGAGCATTTACCCGTACATCTTCATTATACTTGCAGCACATACCTTTTTCCCTGTGTAGCAACTACCTAATCATCTGTCTCTAAGAGATAGATACAAGGGTCTTCTTCACCCTTCCATTCTTCTTAGTAGAGGGAAGAACAGATCTGGAACTCTAGGAATCTCCATGTTTCTAGTGTAGTTTCCCCCAGAAACAAAGTTTGGAGTGAGGATAATTTACTTGGAAGATGATCTCAGGAAACACTGGTGAAGGGTAAAATGACAATAAAGGAAACATTATTAATTAAGTTCGACTGTGGACAACTGGGCATTAAAACCCTGGGGAGTTCCGGGAAACAGTGTAGAACATGCACCTCAGAGCCCATCCTTTAAATCCTACGAGGGAGATGGGGTATTCACCTTCTGACATTCATATATCACTTATGGAGGGCTGCTTTTTGGGACACTGATTACCCAGCAATTCTACCATTCCTGGTACACAGGCAGAACAGGTTTTGGAAGCAAGAGAGAACTTCAGGCAAAGAGTTGCAAGTACACACAGCTGGAGGTGGACTAGTGGGCAGAGAAGTATTAAAATCTAAGGAGATATAAGGGAGAGGTTGACTGACAGAAACTTCTGCACAGTGTAAAGAAAGACAATATTCACACAGTTTCTTGCTTGAATTCTTAGAGAGGACCTGTATATTAAAGAGGCAACTAGCCCTTACCCTCACTGGCCTGGCATTCTAGTTGACATGCATTTATTGAATGCTACACACTATATTCTTAGAAGACCTAAATGATCTCAGGAGTCATCTAAAGGTAAAAAGATCTCAACTATTTCATACAGGCACATTTCTGTCTCCATATTAGTTTTTCCATCCTCAGTTTTTGCTGCATAATAAATAACTCCAGACATAGAAGCTTCAAACAACAACTAGTTTTTAAAGCTTCTGATTCTGTAGGTCACCAAGGTGGGAAGGGCTGACTGAGTGAGATGGTTTTCTTGATCTGGATGAGGTTTGGCTGATCCTGGCAGGGCTCATTTATGCACCAACTGCCTCGTTGATTGTTGGCTGGGGTGCCTCAGTTCTCCTCCAGGTGACCAGTCATTATCCAGCAGGCTTGCCAAGCCATTTTCCCATAATGGCAAGGCTCCCAACACAATCTAGAGAGCAACCTTCAATTCATAAGTGCTTTTGAAGCCTCTTTCTGCATCATGTTTGCCAGTGCTCTACTGGCCAAGCAACTCAAGAGGCCAGCTTAGTTTCAGGCTTGAAGAAAGGCTCCAGCTCTTGGTAGCAGGAGCTGCAAAGTCACATGGCAAAAGATCTGGACACAGAAAAGGGAGGAATTTGTGGCTATTTTTGCAATCTACCACAAAGTGGAAGTTTTGCACAATCTGCCACAAACACAACATTATAATACTTCATGTAGGAAAAAAGATCATATCAGCAAACACTTTAAACAGAGCATGTGATGCCATAAGCACTTGCCCCAGAGTGTTCACTCTGCATTAGCTATCATGGTCTGTGAGTCTGACAACATTTCTAAGTTCTCAATTAGAAAATTGTGCTGCCTGAGTGTCAGTGGTTTGTAAGTCCACAGCACATGTGGGAATCAAATTTGCATCAGTTTTTTTGATTGGCAAGCAATTTCCAATTCCTTCCTAGGAGTTATCAAAATGACTACAATAGCATGAACCTGTAAGATGGCAAATTACATTTATCTTGCCTCACTGTTAAGGAAGTGGTGTTAACTGATTAGTCATTCACTCATGGAGTAAGGATGGCAATAATGCTAACTTATCTGTATTGTTTGATTGCTCTGATAACTACCACTGCATCCTGTCACCTTCATGAATAGGAATTCTCCACTCACTGATTTCTTTGCTCGAGACATGTATTTATGAGAAATAGTTTACAGATCTTGAAAATCTTTTAACCCTAATAATTTTTAATGCGAAAAATTGAATAGTCAACATTTTGCTGGATTCTAAAGATCTGATTTAAATAACCTAGATATGGAAAACTATTGGACAAATTTTAAAATTTTAAAAATGGCTAAAAATCTTAAGTATCTGGGCTTCTGGCTTCTGACTATATCACCTAAAGTAAACTCTTCAAATTGTCTGTTAAATGTTACCAAGTCCCAAAAAAGATCCTAAATCTTGATTCACCAGAACAAATTTTTTAAATCTGACAAGACAACTCATTATCATAATTTTGATTGATTTAAACTGGACTAAAGTGAGAGGTGGCTGATACCAGGCTCAGTCAGACCAAAGACCATGAGCATTATGTCCTACTGCCCTGACCCACCCACACCCCTACACACACCTGGGTGACAGGTGTGTATAAGGAACTTGGAAAAGAGAATGTGGATCCTGGTGGCTGGATCACTTGATGATGAGGTGGCAGACAGTGGTCCACCCTAGAGCTTCAGGCTCTTTTCCAAAGTACATTCCCTCAATCCATTCTCTAAAGTCACTAGGAGGGGCACAAGCTATGGCCTGCCTTTATCTCTTCTGCTAGGTACATATTGTTGATACACCCCAGGGAAATAGATAACAGAAGAGAGGTCTGTATATGTATCTTTATGTGTTTATAAATGTATATTTGTATTGAGATATAAGTATTTAAGTATATGTGTATGTGCACAGAAAAACTATGCAGATGAAAAAAGAAAAGCAAAACTCCTGAGAAGTTTGTATCAAACAAAATAGAATGAATGTATTAGAAGAAGAATTTAAAGTAAAATGAATATATTCAAAGCAATAAGGCAGGGTTTGATAACATGAAAGAAAAACAAGCAGTTAGAAAGAAATTAAGGCCCTAGCCAGGTCGCTCAGTTGGTTAGAGTGTTGCCCTGATACTTCAAAATTGCATGTTTGATCCCCAGTCAGGGCACATAAAAGAGTCAGCAATGAATGCATAAATAAGTGGAACAAAAAATTGGTGTTCTTCTCTCTCTTCCTTCCTCTCTAAAATCAGTAAATAAAGTCAATTGTTAAAAAAAATTAAAAGAGTACATAAGAGGTACAACAGGAAAGTGGTAGTACACTGGTTTCGAAGTGTGATCCCCAGACCAACAGCATTAACATCACGTGGAAACTTGTTAGAACTACACATCCCTGTGTCCACCTGTGATCTACTGAATCAGAAACTCTGGGAGTGGGACCAGGTATCTGACTCCTGGGTATTGAAGTTTGAAGGTGATTCTGAGGCAAATTGGTTGATTGATGAACTACAGTATGGTTAGAGCCTCCCAAAGTGATTAATGGAACCAGAGGCTAAAGTCTAAAAATCTCTATCAGAAGGTATCAGATCAAAAGGTATCAGGAATGGGTAAGGATACGGAAATATATATGTAGATATTAACAGTCATGGCTAGAAATAGAATGGTCAATATCCATATAGCATGATTTCCAAAGAAAATAATGAAGGGAAAGAGTCAAAGATCTGTCAAACAAGAATTTTCCAGAATTAAGTAAAGATCAGTCTGTTTCACATAAAAGTCCAGATTTCCATCTTTTTTCTTGATAAATTGGAGGGTCTGGCAACACTGGCCTACATTTTTATAATACACGCAAGCTGACGAGCAGCTGGTCCCTTTACATGAGGCATGTGGAGAAGACAAGAATGTGAGCTCCTTGGGAAACAGACCGGCTGAGACCACTTATTACTACCACTTATTACTTTAGCAACCTTCTGATTCTCAATTTCCTCAAATAGACAGTGGGGATAATTAGGTACCCACCTTAGAGTTGTTTTGAAGATTAAATGAGTTTACCTCTGCAGAGACTCAGCTTGGCACCGAGCTGAGTGCCATTATTAAAAACTAAATTATATAAACTTACAATTACTTATATTAAAAACAAAGGCAATAAATTCTTAAAAACCTCTTTTCAATTTTTTATATTTCATCATCTGTACTATTGAGATAAATTAAGTCTACTTTATCTGCATGCTAGAACATGATATAATAGTGTTTTACTGCACATTTCTTTCCAATTACCAGATCAGTGACATCACATTGGCAGGTTGGAATTGGCCATGGTCAGAATATTCATCCCATGGAATTTGGCAAATACTTCAAATGAGGCTTTATTTCCCTTGGAAGGGCCAATTGTAAAATATTTACCGGAACATCAGTAAGATCTTTAAAATCTGTTTGGATAACAAAACAAGCATAAAATTATGTTTATTACGGGGGGACATGAAAACATTGTAAAATACAGTGACCATAAAAAAGACGACTCTATTGTATTATAAATTTGCTCTGAAACTTGTAATTAGGTATGATATTAAGTGTTTAATATCTTTATGTTTAAAATATTAAAGTTGAATATGTCCTGGAACTATATGAATTATGCTCCATGAACACAGTTCTTTTTTCTCCTGTAATTTCCTCACTGCAACACTATTCCACTTATCATGATTGCATAAAAGTTTGCTTTTATAATAATAGTAATGAAGTCCAAACTGCACTAAGTACATACATTGACAATTTTCGCAATAACTTTTGAGGAAAACACTATTTTTGTTCCTATTTAACAGATAAGAAAACTGAGCCTCAGAGAAGATAAAGTGTCTTGAACATAAAACCTTGAAAGTAGCAGAGCTTGGGGATAAACTGAGGACATCAGACCTCAAAGGCTGCACTCCCCATTGACCCTCACTAGCCTCCCGGGCTCTGGCGTTAATGTTGAAGGTCATGATGAAGATAATTTTAATCAGAGAGAATGATAAAACTCAAACAGGGTCAATAAATTTTTTTCTATCTGTGTTTTCTTCTCAGGTAATTCAAGTGAAGCTTTTCAGATTTAAAGGAACAAACACTCCATTGCTTTTTAAAATTCTGTGAAGCTTCTTCCATTTTTTTTCTCTTCCTTGGCTTTTGGGTTTGTAGCCTTTGTTGACAAGTATCCAACAACTTTACTTCAAAATTAGAACAATCACTGCTATTCTGTCACTAACCTGGTTTGATCAATCTAGAGAGGCTTTTTGAATTAAGGAAAATTGCCTTGCTTGAATTTTTAAAAATTAAAAAAAATAAAGTTAGAAGGATGTGAAAAAATAAAGATTCACACACACACACACACGCACGCACGCACGCACCATACACCTATCCATATATAACCCTTATTACTTTTAGTTGAATTTCCTTGGGTTTTATTTCTACATATACATGCAGGGAGGGTAAAAGTAGGTTTATAGTTGTTTATATGGAAAAGAATGCAATGATTAATAAATAATGCAAGAATAAACTCCATGTTTCACTTACAACTGTAAACCTACTTTTGCCCCATCCTCTATGTTTTTAAAATACTGGCTATATACCTTAAATAGTATTGTTTCTGGGAATTTCTTTTTTAATTAAACCATTACATTATTACAGTTATTTCTGCTATTCCAAATTCTTTAGCGATATGACTTCCACTACAGGATTAAATATGAAAGATTAATGAAGAAAGGAATATAAATCTATATATCAAGATGAATGGAGCAGTGAAACTTGAAATCATGAAGTTCATGGTCTACCTGTAAGTGATTTGATTAAAGATTTTTTTCTTATCAATAGAAAAAATGCAAGGTGGGGCCCTAATTCAATGTTATAATTTAGAGGGTCTGTTTTTAGCCCATCTAGAAATAGTAAAAAGTGATTTAATAATTAGTATTTTAACTGAATATATTTATTTCTGTTACCAAATGGGACCCCCTTAGTAGGACTATAGATACAATGTCTTTTGTAAAAGTTGTATTTACTTGGCCCATGATGGCTTAAGAATTAAACCATTCTAGAATTTTCCTTGCTTCCCATTTACCATTCTGTTTCTCATATATTTTTATTTTTATTTATTAAAAAAAAAAAGATTTTAGACCCTGGCTGGTAGCACAGTGGTTAAGGTGCCGGCCTGCGAACCCAAAGGTCGCAGGTTCGATTCCCCAGCCAGGGCACATAACCAGGTTGCAAACCAGGTCTCCAGTCAGGTCTGTGGCTGGAGGCAGGTGAAATGCAACCATACATTGATGTCTCTCTCCCTCTCTGCCTCTCTCCCTTCCCCTCTTTCTAGAAATAATGAAGTAAAATCTTTAAAAAATAATTAAAAAAAAAAAAAAAAAAAAGATTTTATTCATTGTTTTCAGAGAGAAGGGCAGGGAGGGAGGAAGAGAGGGAGAAGAAGCATCAATGTATGGTTGCCTTTCACCTGCCTCCAGTTACGGATGTGGCTGGAGACCTGGCGTGCAACCTGGATATGTGCCCTGGCTGGGGAATCGAACCAGCAACCTTTGGGTTTGCAGGCTGGTGCCAACCCACTGAGTCACACCACCCAGGGCCTGTTTCTCGTATATTTTTAGCTTTAAGACAGTCACTGCTAAACTGAGCCTCTCTTCTCCCCATGGGAGAGGAGCCTCAGAGAGATTATAGGTCACATAATAACTCAATGACTTAAAAAGAAGCTGAGTTTATGGGTGATATTTTTGCATTTTACATTTTACAAAAGTTTGTATGGCAAGCCTCCAAAGTTAGGCTACCAACATTTTCACTGTAATAGAATGCTATTGCCAGTGACCTATTTGTAGGTAGTACAAGAAAGTTGAGAAGAATGCTGTTTTTTAAATGAAGTCCAAAGAAAGATAAAATGGATTGAAATTTTGGTATTAAGGATTTTGGCTTAATTTGTCTGTGTCTGTAATATATGTGTGTGCATTGATGTACCTGGGTTTGCACTAGGAGTTTGGAAACATGGGGGCAGTGTGAAATAGGGTCTCCTTTAACAATTCTTTGTATTACATGGAGAAATGATGATATATCCTTCTCTGGAATTTTCCAGTGAGGAGATTGCTATTATTGCTATTTGTCCAAATGGTTTAGATTTTGATCTGCCTAATTATGTAAAGTATTAAATTCTGAGAGCAACCATCATGTTGAAGGAATATGATATTAGAGCAACCATAATTTCTGGACTCTGTGCAGGGCAAACTGCTAAGGAAATTGCAGACTTTAATAACATCCCTTTACATACAGTGTACAACATGAGGAAGGTGTATGATGCTGATCCTGATGTTGCCACACCAACAAGGAAAATGCGTAAGGTATGCAAGGATTGGACAAATCCAGATATTGTACACAGAATCCAGGAGATCATCAATGAAGATCCAGGAATGTCACTGCGCTCTATAGCAAGAGAACTGCAGATGTCAGATGCAATGGTTCCCAAGATTATTGCTGAAGATAACAGATAGAGATTGTATGTTCTTAGAAGAGGCCAGTTTATGACATAGCAGACAAAGGAAAGGTGCTTTGAAAAATCAAGGAAACTGCTAACAAAATGGGAAAATCCCAAAGGAAAAAACCCTCTGATTTTCTTCTTCAATGAAAAGAATTCCCAGCAGGACCAAATAGTCCTCAGAAGAAATAAGTGGCTCTGTGGGAATCTTAATGAAGTCCCAATTGTCATGAAACTGAAATTTCCTGCTACAGTGATGGTGTCAGGTGTTATCAGCAATGAAGGAGATATCATGACCCTGCATTTATTCCCACAAGACTTGAAGGTGACTACTGATGTTTCCCTTGAAGTTTTGAGAGAAGAAGTTGTGCTGTGGGTGGAGCAAGTTGCAAATGGATGTCATTTGCATCTTCCAGCAAGATGGTGCACCGACACATAATGACAAAAAGGTGCAAGAATGTCTCAGTGGCGGTGTTCCTGAATTCTGGTCAAAGGAAATCTGGCCACTTAGTTCACCAGATGCAAATCCTTTAGACTATGATGTATGCAGCATTTGTGAAAGAGAAGTTAATAAACAACCTCATTCCAATAAAGAGGCTGTTAAAGCTAGGATTGAAAACTTTCTGATGCCCATGGATAAAGAAAAGTTAATGAAAGTGTGCTCAAGATTCCGAAGTTGAATCAAATCTATTATTGCAGCAAATGGAGACTTTTTTGAACAATTAAAAAAATAATGACTATGTTCATGTATTTACATATAAGAATACATTTATTTAAAAACATAACACTTTTATAATATGTTGTTTATTTTATTGAAAGTTTGTCAATTGATCGCATGCACCCTGTATATTCATCATACTGCTCAGGGAAGACATAAGGATATCTATCACATCCATGTGCACCAGAGGTGCCCAGACAAGGAGGTGGCGGTACATCATGGTGATTTCAGTGCAGTTGGCATTTGGCACCAGCGAGTGAGTATCTCTGATGTGCAGATGTTTTGTATGATTGACTCATATTCCTTTCCAAAGAACAAAGCTAAGCTCTTGTCAAATGCATAGACTCAGAGATGAGTATTTACCCAACAGGCATAATTTTGCTTCCTTCTCTGAGGCTAAAGATATGTAGAAACTTAAAAAACATGGCTCGGAGGAATGAAAGGCCCTAAGGAAAAAGTTTAAGTCCATGTCTACACATTCTTAGTGATATTACTTTAAAAAGAACCAAAGACTTATATATACTAAAAAGTGACGGCATAGGTAAGTTTCCTTTTAACACAGAAATATGAGGGGCATTTATGGGGTTCACTGCTGTAGTTGAATGTGTCTCCCCCAAAGGTGATGGTTTTAGGAGGTAGGACCTACGGAAGATGATTAGGTCATACAGACAGAGATCTCATGAATGGGATTAATGCTAAGCAATATAAAGTCTCATTTTTAAAAATAATTTTTAAAAATAATTTAAAAAATTTTCAATTACAATTGACATAAAATATCATGTTTCAGGTGTAGAACCTTGTGATTAGGTGTTTATATAATTTAAGAAGTGATCATCTGATAAATCTAGTGCCCATCTGACAGCATACATAGTGATACAATATTATTGACTATATTCCTTGTGTTCTACTTAACATCTCTTGAATATTCTTGAACTACCTATTTATACTCCTTATAACTTCACATTTGCACCCATCGCCCAAACCCTCTTCCATTTGGCAGCCATAAAAATCTCCTCTGTGTTTATGAGTCTGTTTCTAATCTGCTTGTTGTTCATTATGTTTTTTAGATTTTGCATATAAGTGAAGTCATCTGGCATTTGTCTTTCTTTGTATGACTTATTTCACTCAGCATAATATCTTCTAGGTCCATTCATGTTGTTGCAGACAACAAGGTATTATTCTTTTTTATGGCTGAGTCATATTCTGTTGTATATATGCACCATTTTACGTTTATTCATTCATCTATTGATGGACACTTAGGTTGCTCCATACCTTGATTATTGTAAATAATGCTGCATTGAGCATGTGAATGTATATATCTTTTTGATTTAGTGTTTTGGGTTCTTTTGGATAAATACCTAGAAGTCAAATTGCTGAGTCCTTTATCTCTTGGTATAGTCTTGGTATAGTCTTTGTTTTAAAGTCTATGTTGTCTGGTAGAAATATTACCATAGCTTTTCTTAGTTTCCATTTTCATGAAATATCTTTTTTCAATCCCTTTGTTTTCAATCTAGTATATCTTTTGATCTGAAGTGAGTCTCTTATAGACAGCATATGTAAGGGTTTTGTTTTGTTAGCCATTCAGTTATTGTATGCCATTTGATTGAAGCATTTAATCCATTTTCATTTAAAGTAATTGTTATGTATTTAGTGCTACTTATTATTCATAATTTTAATACTTTTTTCTTCTTATTAAGGGAGAACCTTTAACATTTCTTGTAATACTGGTTTGGTGGTAATGAAGTCCTTCAGTTTTGTTTTGTTTTGTTTTCTTTCTTGCCTGGGAATCTATATTTGCCCTTTGATTCACAATGATAGCTTTGCTGGGTAGAGTAATGGTTTTTTTTTTTAACTTGGGTTTTGTTTTTTTTAAAGACTTTATTATTTCCAGAGAGAGAAGGGAGAGAGGCAGAGAGGGAGAGAAACATCAATGTATGGTTGCCTTTCACCTGCCTCCAGCCATGGACCTGGCTGGAGACCTGGCTTGCAACCTAGTTACATGCCCTGGCTGGGGAATCGAACCAGTGACCTTTGGGTTTGCAGGCTGGCACCTTATCCACTGTGCTACCAGCCAGGGCTGGGTAGAGTAATCTTAATTGTAGGTCTTTGCTTTTCACTAATCTGAATGGAAGCTACCTTGTGGGTAAATGATTGCTTTTCTCTTGCTGCTTTTAAGAGCCTCTTTTTGTCTTTAACGTTTTGCATTTTAATTATGCTGTGTCTTGGTGTGGACATCTTTGGTTTCATCTTGTTTGGGACTCTCTATGCTTTTTGGACCTGTATGTCTATTTTCCTCACCAGGTTAGGAAAATTTCCCATCATTTTTTCAAATAGGTTTCAATTTCTTGCTCTTTCTCTCTTCTCCTCCCACCACCTGTGTGTGCACATGTTGCAATTTTGAAGTTGTCCCAGAGGCTCTTTAAAATATACTCATTTTTTAAAATTATTTTTTCTATTTGCTGTTATGATCGCATGTTTTCTGCTTTCTTATCTTCCAAATTGCTGACTTGATCCTCTGCTTCATCTACTTTACTGTTGATTCTTTATAATGTCTATGTATTTTTCATTTTAGTTATTGTGTTCTTCATTTCTGACTGGTTCCCTTATATGATTTTTGTCTCTGTTTTATGTTTTCTATCTATTTATTGAAGTTTTCACTGAGATCATTGAGCATTGATATAAGCAGTGTTTTGAACTCTGCATCTGATAGATTGCTTGTCTTCATTTTCTTTTCCTGAGGTTTTCTTCTGTTCTTTTATTTGGGGCATGTTTCTTTGTCTCCTGATTTTAGCTGTCTCCCTGTGCTTATTTATTTGTATTAGGTGTAGATGGTATGTCTTTCAATTTTGGTAGGGTGGCCTTATGTAGGTGTCCTGTGGAGTTCAGGGGCACAGCCTCCCCAATCATCCAAGATGTGCACCCTAGGTGTACCCCTGTGTGGGCTGTGTACAACCTCATATTGTAGCTGAGCCTTGATTACTGTTGGCACATCAATAGGAGGGATTTACCCCAGGCCACTTGGCTTTGAGAACTGGCCCCAAACACTATGGAGCATCTGCTGTACAGGGGCCAACCCCACAAAGAAGGACTTGCTTCAGTGGGGCTCTGGTGCCTGTTGAGCCTGGTGCCCTGAAGTGTGTCTCTCATGAAATTGGTTGGATGGTGCTTTGGTGTGGTCTGAAGCTATCTATTGGGTATATTGGCTTTGGGGAATCTTGGGAGGTAAGAGACAAAATCAGCCACTGCCTGTATCCTGCCCAGGGCCACCCAGTATGAGCTACAAAATGATCTGCAGATGACTGATACTTGTGTTGGGCTTGGAGGTACCCAAAAGAGGGCAAACTATGAACCAAGGCTGGCAGCCACTAATGCCAATGTGGGGTTACTTAGAAAGAATTATGGGGTACTCCAAGGCTAGATGATGCTTGTTTGAGAGAATTAAGGAAAGTCTGTAACATAAACTAAGACAGGTTGTTTATATGGAAAAACCACTGGAAATGGCTTGAGTGGGTTGGAAAATTGAGTGGGGTTGGGTCTGCAGGAATGACCAGGACAGGGTTAATTATGTTAGCTAGGTTGATGGAGACTTATATTTGACACCTGCCTGCCACCTGCCAGTGTTTCTGGGGAAAGGGGGCAGGGTTCAGCAATGGAATAATGACCTTTACCAGCACTTCTGTCTGGGAGAAAGCTGCCCCAACCCAGCCTAGCTCTTATCCTAATGTCAGGCAGTTCAGTTCCTTCTCCTATATCTTTGGTGCCTTTCGAGTTGCTGCCCTAGTGCTGGAGCTCAGAGGAAGTAAGTCTGCGTCAGTTCTTGCACAGGTCCTTTAAGAGGAATGTCTAGAACTCCAGAAGCCCTCCATTTCACTCAGCCACAATCCCCACTGGTTTTTACAGCCAGAGTTATGAGGACTTCTCTCTCTGGCACTGAAGCCCTGGGCTTGGGTGCTTGGTATTGGGCTGGAACCCCTCACTCCCCAGTGGGGACCTCTGTGGGTAGCCAAGATATGCCTTTTGAGTTTTAACTGGCACACATCAGTGTGGGACTGGCTCATTCCCATCCCCATCCCTCCTACCAGTCTCCACGTGGCTACTTCTTTATATCCATGGTTATAGAACTTCAGCTAGATTTCATGTGGTTCTGAATGAGGGATGCCTGTAATTTAGTTGCAATTTTGATGTGGTTGTGGGAGCATGTGAGTACTGCACTTACCTATGATGCCATCTTGACTGTAAGTCCCAAGGCGTCTAATTTTTAATGCAAATTTCAGCATAGACAAATGATAACATTCTGACCAGTAAAACTTGAGAGGAAGCATATTAGAAGGTTTCTGGGAAAGGTTTTGTAGATCTTAAAAAGATAATAGGGGGACTTAGTCTTTTCTGTCTTTGGATATTGCTAGGTCTGTTTGATCATCAGTCCTGTTACCTCCATCTTGCAATCATGAGGTTAAAGCCAACACAGAGGGAAGGACAGAGCCAAAGACCTGCAGGGATTGTCTGTGTCTAATAGCCATCAAATTCCTTACATTTTTAAAAGATTTTTTGTTCATTATATATATATATATGTACACACATGCACATATATGTGTGTGTGTGTGTGTGTGCGCGCGCATATATATATTTTTTTTTGGGGGGGGGAAGGGCAAGGAGGGAGGAAGAAAGGGAAAGAAACATCAATGTATGGTTTTCTTTCACCTGCCTCCAGCTGGGGACCTGACTAGAGACCTAGCTTGCAACCTGGTTATGTGCCCTGGCTGGGAATCGAACCAGTGACCCTTGGGTTCACAGGCTGGCACCTACCCACTGAACCACCAGCCAGGGCTGAAATTCCTTAAATTTTAAAAAAGATTTTATTTATTATTTTTAGAGACAGGGGAAGAGAGAGAGACAGAGAAGGAGAGAGACATCAATATATGGTTGCCTTTCACCTGCCACTAGCTATGGACCTGGCTGGAGACCTGGTTTGCAACCTAGTTATGTGCCCTGGCTGGGAATTGAACCAACGACCTTTGGGTTCGCAGGCTGGTGCCTTATCCAATGTGCCACCAGCCAGGGCTGAAATTCGTTAATTCTTAAAGTTATGTTTTATGTTACCTATAGATGGATATCTTTAAAGATGCAGTTTATGTGGAAAGACAGAACAGTAGAAATGCAAGTGAAAGAGTGCTCATATCTGCTATGATGTGTGCTTTACATAAGAAATAAGAAAAAAAGACTATCTGCTTTAAAAAAAAAAAGGACTATCTGCTAAAAAATCCTCATTGGGTGGTATTTGCTTTCTTTGTGAAAGTACCACAGTCTAGGATCTAGCTCTCCCTTGGGCTGTTTTTCTTCTGTCTCTTTGGACAGTTCCCTCTTCTTCTTCCATTTCCTTGTACTCTGTCCCATCAAAATGCTTGATTGTTGCCATTTATCCATGTATTAGTACAACAACCCATCTCAGCAGCTTAACACAATGAAAATTAATAACATAACATCCTGGTCAACTATATTGATTGGATTTCTTTCATGAGGTACTTCAATGACTTAGCTTCTTCCATCTTGTATTCTGCCATCTACAACATGTGGCCTCTGAGGGTACTACAGAAGGGGAAAATAAGGGAGGATCATAAATGGCAGGTGTTTAATTAGTCTGTTCTGGAAAGGGCATACCTCACCTCACCTACATTCCATCAATATAAATTCAGTCACGTGGCCTTCACCTGATGACAGGGGGTCTTAACAATAAGGGGGTAGGAATGTAGTTTTCTGCCAAGAAGAGGAGAAAAATGGATATTGGTGAACTCCAATAGGGCTTTCCTAAGGATTTGAGATTTCTAGAAATAATAACAAAAACTTGCTCTCTAAGTATGATTATCTATAGGGTGCAAGGCAATAGCTGTTGATAAATTAAATTCTTTGTGTGGTTTGTTCTTAGGGACATATGCATTACCTAATTACCTGATTTCAAATTGAGGTCTTTCTTCAAAATACTACTTTTTCTAAATTGTTTCTTAATGGATTCTTCTTCATTATGATTGCCACCAATAGTGCTACACTTTGATAAGTGTGATTTATTCAGTTTAGAATGGCACCCTAAGGTAGGGGTCATAGTAAAGTGTTTAAGGTGGCCTTTGACATTCCAAGTCCTGAGGAAGGGAAAGTTCAGTCAGATTACTGAGACATACTGTCATTTATTTCTCCTGATTGACCAATCATGTTGGTTGCATACATGCCTGTATATATTTCCAAAGATACATAACCTCTTCTAAGATAAAATATTAATTATCAGTAACACCATAGTATAAATCAAGCATTTGGTAAAATATGTTCTTGGAATTAAACCCAGCTCACTGCCTATTCGTTCACCTATTGCTATGGCTACTTTCAAGCTATAATGGCAATTTGAGTATTTGCAACAGAGGCCATATAGCCCACAAAGTTTAATATGTTATTACTATATCAACATGCTGAATATATTATTAATGTCTTAACATATTTAATATATTATTGGTCCTTTACAGACATAGTTTTTTGATTCCTGGTGTAAATAAGGGTGAAAGAGTCATGCCTAGAAGGTCAAAAAGGCAATGTTGATGAGTAAAATGAAACAGCTACAATATGCAAAGCAACATAATTTTTCTTGAGCTATAAAGTAGAATCTTATGTGTCTGAAAACATTCAATTTTTTAAATATATGCACCAACAAAATACATTTTCACACTAGATTAGACCTATTGTCAACCAGCTTATAATTTATGAATTAAATCTGTAAAGACAAAGGAAAGCATTCTTTTACCACCCTATAATGAGCAAGGCTACCTCTCTACACCTACCTTTTCCCTTTATTATGTGAAACAGGGTCACTTCCTTTATGTCACTAGTACCTCAGCCTCCTGCTCACACCCATCTTTAATTTGTGACTGCTTGGACTTCCTTATGTAAGAAACTGGCCATATTCAGTTATATTCCATTATTGCTCTTCCGGATACACAAAGACTAGACAGAACTCTGAGATAACAGCTTGTTAGGATTTTTTTTTTCCTTTTTGTATTGATTGATTAATTTATAGATATACACACATATAATATAGTTTTTGTTATCATTGGTGCATAAATAGGTTTATACTGTACTTATTATTCTTTACTTGGTTTTTTAAAATTTAATTTTATTGTTGTGTATTACATCCATCCCCTTTTTCCTCCCCTCTGTCCCCTTCCCCACGCACCCACTTACCCCAAAGTCAATCCCACTTCTTGCCCATGTCCATGGTTCCTTGACTAAACTGCTCCCCTTCTTTGCTTCCTCCCTCTCCCCCTGCCCCCTTGCCCACTGAAGGTCTATTCATTGTATTCATGTATCTGGTTCTATTTTGCTTGTTTGTTTGTGTTGTTCATTATTGTCCTGTAATGGGTGAGATCATATGGTATTTAATTAAATGCATAGCATGGGCCATTTTACTCCATTTTACTCCCTGGTCTCCAGAGGGAGAAATTTCATCCTTTATGATATTTTATTATATGTGGTTCTAATGGTCTTCCATAGTAAATCTATAATCTGGCAACCCTGGATATTATTTCATCTTAAAATTTTACTTGTTTATGAAATCTCAACATTTGAGAACCTCTGACCCAAGTGATATGATATAGTGTTCTAAGATGGCTTTGCTGGTCTCTGTTTTGATCCAGCATTAGTAAATGTATAGTGTGAACTATCAATGACAAACTTTCACCTCATATGTTCAAGTTCTAGGTATTAAAGAAAATACCCAATACAAGAGAATGACTGTTAGAACTTTTATAAGTACAGCAAGAACAAGAAAGCAGAAATTACCAATGTCCTGCCTGTAGGACAGTAGGAGAGAAACATGCCTTTGTGATTTGCTGCTATATGCAGTTCCTTCAGCAACTATGAGAAGTAGGGTTTACTATCCAATTCATGGATAAATACCTTAAATTTACCATGATTAACTCAGTATTCTCAAGATAATCCGTTAAATGATAAACTCAGTGTGACAGAGGCAAAAGCAACAGCTAATGTTTTTATGTTTCTTTCTCCATCTTTTGCTTAGCAAAAATAATAACCTCTACAGTATAATGGATTTAGAAAACTATGCTAAGTCAGTTGAAGCTAGGTTAGAGAAAAACTTAGGAAGAAATTATTTAATTTCATTACACTCAAATCTTTGAGTGTGGAATCCATCCAGTGGTGTTAAAGTAGCATGTGGTATGCAGAATCTCTCTCACCTGCTTTAGGGGAATCATAGATAATGAAATAATAGGGTCCTACATGAAAGCTTTCCTACCAAAAACAACAAATGTCTACACATTTCTCAAGGAGAGAAAAAGATGAGTTAGAGCAATGCGTGAACTAAAGAAATACCCAGAAAAAAAAGTAAGTAGGTTTGATTCTTAAACAGAAAGTTGGTGAGATCTAAGAAAAACAGTGACCTTTCATGTATCCATTTGTAGGCAATAGAAAGTTGGACACTCATAGAAAAGTTTGGTCTATGCACCATAATTTAAAAGAGCAAACAGCCATACCTTTGTCCTGTGTAAACTATTCCAAATTTAAAGTCTGAGGAGAAAAGTTCTGATTCACCAAGGTTAGTTACCTGTCTGTCCTCTTGCCCTGTAAAGGCAGATAAAGAGAAGATCTGGACCCCTGGAAGGTCATGGTATGAGGCTGGAAGCTAGGTTTGCTTGTCTGCCAAGGCTACAGACACAGAAGGTTATAGGTCATACTCTAAAAGGAAATCAGTGTGCTTTATTAAAAGAAAACAGGATTCCAAAGTACAAAAAGTTAGCAGTTTTTCTCTACAGTTGAAAAATAGATTGGATTCATGACATGCTGGCCCTATCATTTTTTAACCGTGTTTTTGAACAAATAGATATCATATAGGTGATTTGTTCATTGAGGTTCGTTTTCTTTTTAATTTTATTTATTCATTTATTTTTTAGAGGGGTTAAGAAGAAACATCAATTGGTTGCCTCCTGCACACCCCACCCCCAACGAGGAATCTGGCCTGCAACCCAGGCATGTACCCTGAATGGGGATCAAACTAACAGCCTTTCAGTTCATAGGCTAGTGCTCAATCCATTGAGCCACATAAGCCAGGGCTACTCATCAAGGTTCTTGTGAGAATCTCATGATATCCTTGGAACAAGATAGGAAAGTAGAAGCTGGGAGATGGTATGTTCATAGCTGGTAGAATAATATGGAACCAACATTGACTTGAACTTTGAGAAAGACTGATTTCTTGACAGAAGTGATATACTCTTGGCTAGTTCAACATAATAATAAGCATTTGAGGGGGTAGTTAAAGGCTCTTTTAGTTGCAAGTGACAGAAACTCATTCAAAAAATTTCAGAAAGGATTATGAAACTTGGATTATGAAACTTGACTGATGTGATATAGATATTGTCCTTTTCTTAGCATTTCTTGGCTCCACTCCCTCTCTCTTGGCTTCGTGTTATGTAAACTTCTCCATATGATGTTAAAGATGACCCCCTATGACTTGATTCTTACAGTGTATCTGGTTGGCAACTTCAAAGGAGATTAATTCCTGGCAAAAGCCCTGAGATGACTCTCATGGCTTAATTTAGTCATGTATCTAGTCTTGAATCAATAATAGTAGCTAAAGTCATGGAGTATTCTAATTAGCTTAGCCAAAATCACATACCACTCATGAAACCAGGATAGTAGGTCCACTCCACCCAAACCACCTCGATAGAAAACAGAATGGTTTTCAAAAAAGTATTTCAGGTTTTGTTACCAAAAAAGAGGGGGATTCTGAGCAGACAAAAATAATGACTATCTTTTAAAACACAAATGTCTTTGAAAGCACAAAATTGAGAGAAATAGCTAATATTAATAGGGTGAAGGTTCAAAAGATTTTAATAGGCTGGTGGAATAGGCTGAAATTAACATAATTAAATTTAACTTGAATAGATAGAATATACAATGTTAAAACCAGAATCTCAGTTACATAAGTAATGTTTCAGTGGCCAACCATGAAAATTTTAGTTGTCTATACATTTAGTTATTTAATTCAGTTATCTAAAAAGCTAATGCAACTCCAGGATGTTTTATTAAACTAAACTGCCACAGTGATTTTGGTTCTATTGTATCCTATTATTGCCAAGGAAATTCTCACATAATATATTCCAAAGTCAAACAGAAATGTATATGTGTGTGTGTGTGTGTGTGTGTGTGTGTATATATATATATATATATGCCTGTGTTGACTATATCACATCTAGGAAGTAATACAGTATAACACACACACACATACATATATATGTATATATCTATGCATATGTGTATATATATATGCCTATATATGTATATACATATATATGTGTGTGTGTGTGTGTTATACTGTATTACTTCCTAGATGTGATATAGTCAACATAGGTGCGCATATATATATATATATATATATATATACACACACACACACACACACAATACACACGATCTTAGCAATTTATCTAGTTTCTTCTCAGATACTAGATAAGGTATAAGAAATAGTAAAGTGCACCTTGGCTAAGTCTTTATTGCCTAGGGGCACAGCATTTTTTTAAATATGTAATTATTAAGCACACACATCAAATAGAGAATTCTTTAGGCCTCGATGCAAAAGAAACTAGTTATTATTTTTTTTATCACAGACTTATGTGTGTGTGGATGGGTGTGGTGGTGAATACATACAAACGTGTACAAATACAAGTGCAAACAAGTCTGTATAGTACTTGTGCATTTGTTTAGCAAGACTTTAGGAAAGTATTTCAGTAAAAGAATAACTAGCACAAAAACACTAGGACTGTCCTTACCTATCATGGGGAAGAATTGTGTTATCTCAGATGTTCTCTTCCTGAACCTTCCTTTGGTGACACATTAACCCCTGTACTGTTGACTGTAGCACAAACCAGTTTCCCTCGCTTCCTGTTATCTGGCTCTCACTTTAGAGCGAGGCGCAGAGAGTGGCTGATGGGAGGGAACATTTTTTTGGTACAAAGGCAATTGGCAAACAGGAAAAACAACCAGCTTACTAGTCACAGGTTAATAAGGACAGCTGAGGAGTTTCTTAGGCTGCCCTTGGGCTGGTCAGCTTCCCTTGAGGTCAAGAAGTCCTAGGGTGGCTTTAATTGATTTTTCAAGACAAGGAAAATTGTTTTTAGTTTGTCATAAAAACAAAAAGAGCTCCTGGCTGACTCAGGCAACAGCTGCAGAAATGCTTATGATCAACAGGGATGAGACTGGTGTGTTCAAACACACTTTGGGAGCCATAAAGCTCTGTAGAAATAATGTGATTGTCAGCCAAGGGAATTACTAGGCTACTTACATATACCACCTCTTTAAAGTGCCTAAGCAGTGAAATTTTAATTTAAACCACTTCGGATGAAAATCAATCTAAAATGTATTGCTCATATTTTTGTCTTTTAAAATAAAATATATTGAGAAAACAATCTATTGCAAATAATTCAGTGTAACCATTATGAATATTAAGTCTTGAAATATAGAAAAATATACAATAATTATGATTTGTTGAAAGTTTGTTGTGCACACTGTGTTAAGTACTATGCAAAACTTAGACAACTTAATTTGTAAAACAACCTGGCAAAGTCAGTGTTTTGCCCATTTACCTGGTTTACATATATTTAAACTGAGGTCTAGAAAGTTTCAGCAACTTACATGAAGTTAATGAGTAATTGGTACCCACAGAGCTAGAATTCAGGTATGTCAAAGTGCAAAATGCATGAATAAAACCACCAGTGTGCTCTTTACAGCAGTGCTGTCAGGGCAGGCTCTGCTGGGAAGTGTTACACTGATAAAGAATAGGTAGCACACAAGTTAAAATGGTTAAACTATATATCAATTACTCTTTATTATAAATTCCGTATAGTCTATTGACTATCACAGACGCTTTTGATAATTTTAGCCAAACTCTTATTTCTTAACCAACTATAAACTTTCAGAAGACATAGGAGAAAAATCTTTGTGACCCTGGAGCAAAGTGGTCACTTAGGAAAATAACTTTTAGGCATGAGACCAAGAGCACAATTCATAAAAGAAAAAAGGGCTTTATCAGAATTAAAACATTTCACTTCAAGAGATGCCATTACTATATATGTGTGTGTGTGTGTGTGTGTGTGTGTGTATGCCATAGGTTGGGAAGATATGTGCAAATCATATACTTGATAAAGACCTTGTACCCAGAATATACAAAGAACTCTCAAAACTCAATGGCAGCAAAACAAATAATGCATTAAAAAATAAACAAAAGACTTGAACAGACTCTTTACAAAAGAAAATAAGTATGTGAAAAGATGTTCACTATTAGCCATTAGGAAAATGAAAATAAAAGCTACAATGAGGTACTACTGTGTCCATATTAATTTAAGAAATATTGACAGCATCTGATGCTGACAAAGAACTAGAACAAGTAAAACTCTCATAGTTGCTGGTAGTCATGAAAAATGGCATACCAACTCTAGAAAGTAATTTGGTAGTTTCTTATCTAAATAAACATATGCTTATTACGTGACCCAGCAATCCTACTCTTCAGTATTTACCCTAAAGAAAGGAAAACTTACATTCACACAAAATTTTCTATTTGAATATTTATAGTGACTTTTATTTACAATTGCCCTGAACTGTAAGCAACCCAAATATCTTTCAGCAGGTGAATGGATAAACAAACAGTGGCACATCCTTATAATGGAGTGGTTTGGAGCAATAACATTGGATGTGCAACACTGTGGACATATCTCAAAGGCATCTTGCTGAGTGAAAGAAACCAGTCTTAAAAGATCAGATATTGTATGACTGTATTTATATGAGACTATCAAAAAGAGAAACTTGTGAAGATGAAAGAACAGATTAGTGGCTGCCAAAACTTAAGAGTAGGTAGTGAGTATGGTGACACAGAGATAGCATAACAGTTTTTTGGGATGACGCAACTTTACTGACTTCTGGTTGTGGTAGTAGTTACAATAATCATTATCGATCTGTCTATCTATATATATATATCATCTATCTATCAATCATTTATGTATGTTATAATTCATGCAATTGTACAGCAAAAGAAAAAAGTTAATTTTACTGTACATTAATTTTAAAAATTAAAAATTTAAAGTTTAAATTAATTTACACTAAGTTAAAAGTTAATGCATAATATCTTAAAATTTGACCTGATAGGCCATGCAAACCTACAGCTGCCTAAGTTCTGAGCCTTGAAATTTTATCATGACTTTGTTTATAAAATAGAGAAGGAGAAATAATAAAAAATTTATTTCGAGGCAGCTATTGAGGTTCTTAGATATAGGAGAAACAACACTAAAAGAAGAAAAATTTTTGATAGCTTATTCTAATGCTACCTGATTTTAGGGACTGAAGGAGGAGAATTAGGCATGCAGTTGACCTCAGAAAAGTGTACTTACTTGGCTTTTTGGATCTGGAATTAAGAACTGTAATTGCCTGGTACCACTTTGCTTTGAATTCTCTCTGGCCTGTGTAGCATCTGAATAGGATTAATGTATTAGTCACGGTCTACCTAGAGATCAGTAACCACCTGAGTATTAAAACAGAAGGAATACAATATAAGGAATCAGTTACACAGTGTTGGAACTTGGAAAAGCCAAACAAGGCAGCCCCCAAATTAACAAGAGTTGGAATTCTCTACCACTCCTGTGCTGCAAGGAGAAAAGGAAGAGAAGAGATGATTTTTCTGGCTTTTCTGGCACCCAAAGACTGGGATGACATGGTAGAAGATAGGACCACAGTGGCTACACATCTACACATAAAGATTTGGGTCCACGAGGAAGATGCAGCCCAAGACAGAGAAGGAGGGGAAGACACACTTTGGTTTTTCTCTTCCTCTCTCTCTCTAGCCTATCCAGAAACCAGCCCATGTGGGATACTGGGAAATGCAGCTCAATGGGGTCAACACCCTTCTTCCAGAACAGAGAGCAAATCAAGAAAAGTATGAAGAATGGGTCTGTGTGAAAACAGGCCTAGGACCCTCCCAGTCAGCTTGAGACTGACCATAAATACAAGGGTTATATTGGGCCTGATTTTTAGACTCTCTGTCCCTATAAAGAGGATTTGTAATCAGGTTGGGAAGTCTTCTAACTGATCAGTTCAATAACTACAATGGCAGCCATGAGAAGGACCCACACAGTTTGGGAGAACTTTGTAACAGTGCCTTCAAATGATCGGCCTTCCCCCATGGGCCACTTTAAGGAATAATAGACCCTCTAAGCTATTTGTAATCCTCTGTTCCCCCAGGTGCCTATTGTGTCTCACATTTGCCTATTATGTTTCAAGTCACAGTTCAGTTTTTTCCTCCCCTGTATCATCACTTACCTTACACTCCTTACAAAATCATGGATTTTGGTATTCAATGGTGTTTAGCACAGCTTGCTGGCTAGAGTGTCTTCTTAGTATGGGAGCAGGATCCAGAATCTGTTGGTCCTCTCATTACATCTCTGTCATTTTTTCCACTGATCTTTAATGCCTCTCTTGACATTAACTTCCTTTAAAAACATGAAACAGTTATTGTGGAATTGTAAATCATTCCTCATTACCCTCTCCTTCAGTAACTTCTGATGGAAGCCCCTGTGGGGGATAGCCTGTTAACCACGCATTATATAGCAGAAGTAGGGCCTTCTGGTTCTATCAGTATTGATCATGGTTCAGCCATGAGCACAGAGGCCATGCAAGGTACTCCAGGAGAAGGGATTTGATATACAGCATTAGTTACAATGGTGCCAGCAGAACTTGAAAGCCAATGAGACAACAGCTGAAGCTGGTACTACTGCTAGTAAGGCCAGAGGATAAAGGGAAGAATCAAAATGATCAGAGTCTTAAGATTGGGAGCCACCCACAGAAGCTGATATCAGAGCCTTCACAGTAGGAACAGGAACCAAGGATGAGGTACAGCCGCTGCCAAAGACCTTGCTGGAAGCTGAGAGAAAAGAGATGCAGCAGCAAAGCTTTCCATTTCCCCTGCTTTCCTGTCTTCCCAGTGCCATTCATTGATAAAACTAAGCCAGAAGCCAGTTGGCAAGAGATTCCAGGAAATGAAGTTCACAGAAGAAGGACAGCGTAAGAATTTGAGAGCAAATAAGAAAATGACACAGTTATACTGTGTGAATTGTAATATTCATTCATTCATATGAGTTATACTTTCTTTTTTTAAAAAAGATTTTATTCATTATTTTTAGAGAGAAGGGCAGGGAGGGAGGGAGGAAGAAAGGGAGAGAAACATCAATGTATGGTTGCCTTTTACCTGCCTCCAGCTGGGGACCTGACTATAAGCCTGGCTTGCAACTTGAGTATGTTGCTGGAAATCTAACCAGTGACACTTGGGTTCACAGGCTGGTTCTCAATCCACTGAGCCGCACCAGCCAGGGCCTGATTTACGCTTTCTGATAACTCTGTGATTCCTGCTGTCTGCTTTGAAATCTTTATTGATCCTCAAGAGTCCCTTCTTAGTATACCAGTCTCTCTCTGCTAGTGGTTTAAAAGACATGCAAATGCAGAATATCATAGGACTGGGTCTGGAGTATTGATATGGTTTTTCCTTGTAAACTCTACCCTCTACCTTCTACCTCTAGCCTGCCACTCCCCACCCAAATACTATGTATTTTGTGACCATAATATGTGGGAAGGCACATTGATGCTAATGCTCACTGTTAACAAAGCATGCATGCAATTGACGACAAAGATTTATGTAAATTCTTGATATAACTTTCACTTTCAGTCACTGACTGGTCCACTGAGGTGGGTCCTTCCTGCCTCCCACTTCTGTCCTCCATGATCCCTTTATCTTTTCCAATATTCACCTTCCTGGAACCTTTTTGCTCCCTTGTTACTTCAGCCATGAGGGAAGAGCAGACATGGCTATAAAAGTGATTAATGTTTGTTGTGGAAGCTTATTAAATGTTTATAAATTATTAACATTCTTGCTAGATTCTTGATACATACTTATCTGTGGCTGTTTGTCTCTGAATGTGTGTTCTTTACTTCCTATAATATGGTATAGCTTTCCCGGATTGGTTCTGCTTCTTACTTAAGAGGGGTTATTAAGTTATGCTTGGTTTTGCTTCTGTTTGTGTTCTTAGTGTTCTGATTCCTCTAACTGGATTGTGAGTTTCCCTGAGGGTCCCCACCACTCATGCAGAAAACGTCACTTGTGGTCTATAAGATACATGCTCCTTCTGAGCTCATGACTAGAATGGCCCACAAAAGGAGAAGGGCAGGAATGCAGGAGTTAGTGCTGATGAAAAGGCTCCTCATCCAAGGCAGAAGGCATACCTGGTAGCACCCTCTTCTTTTGCTCAAGAGGGAATCCTGAAGGGGCAGAGGACAGCTCTGCTGTTGCCTTCCTGGCCCATGACCTCTTTTTTTAAGAACTGCCAGAACCACCAACGTGTTTCTGTCTCTATTGCTCCCACTCTTTTCCAATCATTCAGGCAAATACAGTGGCCTCCCTGCAGTGGTCACACTCTAGATTCGTTGGGCATTTTAAATGGAATCCTAAAGTATGAACAAGTTTGACTCTGGAGTCTTTTGCTCGACGTTATGCTGGTGGAGTTCACCAAGTAGTTGTGTGCAACCACAGTTCATTCATTCTCTTTGCTGAAATTGCTCCCTTGCTTTGCTCCTTTGAATGGATAGCAGTTTCTTCCAATGAAGCAGGCCATCACCAAAGAAGACAATAAAGTGTGAAACTGTCCTTTCCAGAGAAACTACAGTCCTGAATAAGAATTCCCTGAGGAGGCCTTCCTGTCCTTCCCCCCATCAAGCTGGGACATTCCTTTCATATGCAGCGAACTTAAGAGCAATGCTGAATTTTGCTGAGTGGATTCAGAACTCCACATGGCAGATGTCTTGGATCCTGGCTCCAGGCCAAGGAATGACAGTTCTTTTCTCCTTTCGTACTTTTTTACTCCAATATGGCTTGTATCTGAAAATCTTACACTTGCAATTTTCCATCAGCTCAATACCATGTGTTAATACTTTGCATGCTGAAAAATTGTCATTTTCTTACAACACTCTTAAACTACTGGAGCCATACATTTGGGGGAAAGATATAACTTTATCATGTATTTTCATGTAGTATCAAAATCACTTATTGAATCTTCACCATGTTTCCAGGCTTATGACCACTTTACAGAATCAAGATGTGTTTTCTCTTTTTTCATAATTAGTTGAGAAATTTGAGTTGAGATAGGGACCAGATGAAGCCAATAGGATCTGTGCAAGATTCCTCCCATTATGCACGTACTTTCAAATACACAATTCTGCTTGGTATGAGTAGAATAGCTTGGGCGGTGCACACTTTTATTATGTAACTACATCCTGTTTTTCCCATCAGTAATAATATCTTAAAGAGCACAAGGGAATTCGGGAGGGAACATTTCATAATTTCAAAAGAAATGGCACTAAGTAAATTATTCTTCAGAATAAATATGAGAGGTTGACATTTTCAAAGCCAGTAGGATTGAGGCATGATAATGTCACTGTGTGTGTGTGTGTGTGTGTGTGTGTGTGCATGTGTGTGTTTAAATATTCTATAAAACCATAGTTTTAAAGGCCAGGCCTGCTTGTTAACTTGCCAGTGTAATCTCTTTGGTGCTGCTGCAGCTGTCCTCCTGGGGTGCTCTGTTATCCTACTGCCTTTTGCCTGGCAATGGAGAAATTTTCTAATTGAGCTAAAGTAGAATTTGATGATTTCATCCTGAGAAATTCAATCAAAGAAAAATGCCTAACTATCGGATAGGCATTTCCTTTATCGAATATCCCAGAGTAGCATAACTATTGGACTATCTGTTCCATGGGCCAAATGGCTGTTATTTGGTGTCTTCAAGTGTCCAGGTGCAAACTGGCAAAGTAAACTTGCATCCAGAATTCCGTGCCTTCCTTTCTGGGGAATATCACGTGCAAAGGAAAGACTGAGGAAGAAGGTCAATGCCGTTTGCCTGCTGGGGGATGACAGACCTCCTTCGAGGTTAAGGCACATCTGAATCAGTTGATCCCATCAAGACTGGCTCTTGTTCTTGTGGGGCTTTTCTTCTTTCCTTCTATTTTTGTTTTTCTTTGTCCCTCCATCCTTTCCTTCCTGCTCTCTCTCTTTGTCCTGCCCAGGGTACAGAGAGATGTTTTGTGGGACTGAAGCTTATATATTTTCTCCAGGGGCCAGGGTAGAGGAAGAAATGATGACAAATATAGCTGTGAAGTAAATATTTATTTATCATCAAAACCAAGATCACCAGAAATGACAAATTCTAAAAATCTGAAAATATTAAACATATAATCACACAAAAATAAAACAATGTTTTGTAATTAACTGCCATATACTTTTTCTTACTCTTTTGGATGCATTACGTTTCTTGCCTTTTCATATGGCAATAGATTCAGTAATCTTTTTCTGATAGAAAACCAAAGGATAATTTAGTCATTAGGCTAGCATGGCTAATAAAAACTTACTGTTATTATTGATAAAATGCATAGAATATACCACCTCACACATAAGTACATCCATTATTTTTAGTGCTACAACAAGGTTGTACCGTACAAACACTGGAAATCTCATGAATTCTATTCCACTTATTTCTCATTAAAAAAAAAACAAAAAAGTATATATATAAGTGGATTTATCATTACGTATGCTGGAAAGCAGAGTGTATTCTGATAGGAGAGAACTTGTGTTCTTGAGTTTTTGACAGATTCTCATAAAAATGGAGCCCTCCACTTACAATTCCACAAGTTCACAGACTAACTTCCACCTCCCTATGTTCAAGCCTTGTTTCTCTTCTACTGCCCATGCAGCTCCTGGGCCAGGTACCTTTTGCCATTGAACCACAGGATGCTGTGACAGGACCTGGGTCCTGCCCCTACTAGTCATGACACTGGATGAGTGTACAGAGTATTTGTGGTGGGCAGTGAAAATATTTCAGGGGACCATTCCTTTGCTGGGGCAGAAAATAATAATGTGCTATCCATTATACTAGTGACTGTGAGCTTAACTCAGTCCCACTAAAAGAAAATGAAATATATCCCCATCCCACTTCACTTCTGCAGATCTCCCAAACACTCACACCCACTCGCATCACCTAACACAAAGGCAAGTGTGATGGAGCAGAAGTCAGAGCCAAAGGAGACATATATTATAATTAACATTTTTCTTTTGGAAATTTTGCAAAATCCAAGGAAAACATGAACCATTTCTGTGAGGTTGGAGGGACCTGTGGTAACAAAGGTCCCAACACTTAAACATCCTAACAAATCTTCCTCTATTCAGTCTGTCACTACCAGGCTTGGTGCCCTGTCTGCTGCTCTTGTGATTTCAGGAGTGAGAAGCTTCCAGTCCCGAGGAAGCCCCAGGCGGGATGGTGCCAGAGCAGGTAGATCTGACCACCACAGAAGATGGGTAATGATCCTGGGCTTCCCAGAGGGGAGGTGTGACGGGTGGCTACTGAGGTTAAGGCTTTCTAATTCAGTCTTGTGGCATCATACCCAGTGTTCAAAATGGAGAGGCCCATTTAAATGGACTAATAACAAGCCTTGTGTTGTGCATTTAACTCCTCAAAATGTTCTTTCTTTCTTCATTTCTTCCTGCCTTTCTTTCCTTTTTTCCTACCTCCCTTCCTCTCTCTCTTCTCTCTCTCTTTTTCTTCTAATTTTTTTTTAAAGATTTTATTTTATTATTTTTAGAAAGAGGGGAAGAGAGAGAGGCAGAGAGGGAGAGAGACATCAATGTATGGTTACGGTTCACCTGCCTCCAGCCACAGACCTGACTGGAGACCTCATTTGGAACCTGGTTATGTGCCCTGGCTGGGGAATCGAACTTGCGACCTTTGGGTTCGCAGGCCGGCACCTTATCCACTGTGCTACCAGCCAGGGGGGTTCTCTTTTTCTTTTAAACCTGCACTCTGAATATACCTTCTTTTTTTTTTTTTAAATTATAGGTGACTTTCAATATTATTTTGCACTGGTTTCAGGTGTACAGCATAGTGGTTAAACAATCATACTTTATAAATTATCTCTCCTGATCTTTCCAGTACCCACCTGGCACCATACATAGTTATTAGAATATTATTGACTACATTCTCTTTGCTGTAGTTTACATCCCCATGTATATTTGGTAACTACCAATCTCTTCTTCTTAATTCCCTCACCTCTTTCAACCATTTTCCGATACCCCTCCCCTCTGGCAACCAACAGTCTGCTCTCTGTGTCTATGAATCTGTGTCAATTTTGTTTATTTTGTTCTTTCTATTCTACATATATGTTAAGTCACATGGTATTTGTTTTCCTCTGACTGACTTAATTTCACTTAGCATAGTATCCTCTTGTATATCAAGGGTGTTATAAATAGTAAAAAAAATTTTAAGATTTTATTTACTATTTTTAGAGAGAGGGGAAGGGAGAGAGACAGAAAGGGAGAAAGACATCAATATATGGTTGCCTCTCATCTGCCTCCAGCTATGGATTTGGCTGGAGACCTGGCTTGCAACCTGGTTATGGGTCCTGGCTGGGGAATGGAACCTGTGACCTTTGGGTTCACAGGCTGGCACCTTATCCACTGTGCCACTAGCCAGGGCCCATAAAATTTCATTCTTTATTATGACTGAGTAATCTTCCATTGTGTACATGTACCACTCATTTTTATCCATCCATCTATTGATGGGCATTTGGGTTGCTTTCATACCTTGGCTATTGTAAATAATGCTGCAATGAATATAGGGGTACATATATTCTTTCAAATTAGTGTTTTGAGTGTCTTCACAAGGTAAATTCATTAAAATTTTTTTTTATATATATATAAAATTTTTTAAAGACCCTTCGTATTGTTTCCCATAATGGCTACACCAACCTGTGTTCCCCATGACAGTGCTTAAAGGTTCCATTTTCTTCATATCCTCACCAACATTTGTTGTTTGTGGATCTTCCTTTTCTTTTTCTATTTTCTTTCTCTCATTTGATTGTCCTGCCAGGAGACAAAATGAAAGCTTGGATCCTGGACTTTTGTTTTGAATTGTCTGTCGTGGCTCTGTGTTCTTGAATGATCTCTTAATGCATCTGGGCCTTAGTTTTACCATCTATAAAGAACATGACTAAACTTGATGGTCTCTCAGTTCCCTTCCCTCACTAACATCTGATTTTTCTTGGTCTTAGTATGGTGCCAATTTCATATGTGATACTGCAGTCTGTGAGGTTACGCTTTAATCACTTAAGCTATGTACACTGACTCTTCATAAGCAAAAGTTGTTATGTACTGTGGACCTGGTACTGCACTTGAGTGCTTAACATGTATAATTGCCTACAGTTCCCAACAACTAATGCATTTGGGAAAATGTATTGATTACCTCCAGTATCTCAATCATTATGATAAGCTCTTCCTACAAAGCCCATATCATGCCACTGGGCATAAAGCATCATAAAATTGAACAAAGCATGTAATTAAATCCGCACACAAACCTTAAGAGATGAGTGATGATATTGTCTCATTTTAGAGAAGAGGAAACTGAGGTGTGGGAAACTGAAGTGGTGGTGTGTCAAAGTTATACAACTAATAAGTGCCACTATCATTGCCTCCAATTCTCTCTGTGTCACAAATGAGAGTAATTAAGGGATTTACCCAAGATTATGCAGCACCTAGATGGCAAAGATAGAAACAGAATTCCTGTTGCCTCTAGATAATGGGACGTATAAGAAAAATCCACTAACTTGAGGTCATTTCTAGTTGCCGAATGGGGTTTGTGATTATTACTCCCAGAGAAAAATGTTTTATTCTTGCTTTTGGAGTTATTTGTTCTTAAAGTGTATCAACTTTATATAAAGAGCTAGGAAATAAAATCTTGAGGAGTAGTAATCACTTAATCTTTGAATCTGGTTTCATTTGGTGATATTTAAAAGAACTTGTGCAAAAAAAAAAAAAAAAAGTGGAAAAAACCCCCTGCTCTTCTGGCATCACATAGGGAAAATAAAGGTAAATGCTTCTCCCTGTTGCATAGGCATCCCCATCCCTTGCCCAGCTAGGCTTTCTTGCTGGGCTCCACCAGGTGGTGCTCTCGGGAAGACATGGCTCAATGCTCTCCAACCCCCAGGCTTTATGCTTGGAAGGCTTTTGAGTAGGTTAGGTGGCTACTCCTGAGAAAAAGACTTCCCAGCCAGGGGGAGACAGGTACCCATCTTGCCAAAAGAACACTGCCTGCAGACAGGAAAGTCTACACACAGGAATCCTCAGCACAGGACAGTGGTCTCAGAAAAAGTCAGTGCTGAAACATCCATTCTAAGGAGGTGTTAGAACAGTGAGTGAGCTTGGGCAAGGCCTGTGGGACCAGAACAGGTGTTCGGGAGATTGATTGTGTTTCTGCCATTAAATTGTAGTTCTTTTGGAGAATTGCACACTTCTCTGGATCAGCGCCCTCATCTTCATCTGTAAAATGGCGTGTGTGTTTGCATGTGTGTATTGGGGGTAGGGCATGGGGAGAATTTAGACTATATCAGGGTTTTTCAGTAGGGAGTCCATGGATCCAGTCCATAGAGTTTGTGATTCGATCTCTTGAAGTTGTGTGAAAAATTGTGTATACACGTTTTTCTGGGAAGAAGGTCCGTTCCTTTCAACAGATTGTAATCAGAAGCAGAAAGTCCCAAAATGTAAACAACATCTACATGATATAATTTCCAAGGTCTTCTCTAGCCTCCATATTGTACTATAACTTTTCTAGGAAGGAGTCTGTGGCTGACAAGCAAATTGTATTCGTTGGCCAAGTTCCACCAACATCCTTTCTTACGCACCCTCTGATGGTTTTGTTGGGACAGCCACACCTAAGTCCAAGGAAGCGTGTGACACCCTCGCTGGTAGATTAGGTGGCACATCATGTGACTAAAGTGGTTCATTAGGGAACAGGGGCCAAGACGGACCAAAGAAACTGTGAGAGCAGCATGCCAGATCCCAAAGGAGTTCAGTGGTGGAAGCAGGTGCTAATTATCATCCTTTGGATGAACAGGATATGCACTTTTTGGGAGCGGGTGAGAATTTCTGGTTAGACAAGCTCCAAAGTCTTTGGCCTACTTAGAAGGCACTGCCAGTTCCATCAGCAAGGATGAGATTTTGTTTCCTGATGAGCACCTGTTCAGCTAAGAAGGAAAGCCCAGCAAGGAGGTGGGAATATTATTTTCACAGGCATTGTCATGCAAATAAGGGCTCCTTCCAACACCAGGCTGTAACTGCAAGGGAGTGTCACGGTCCCACCTTTCTGGCTCAGGAAAAAAAAATCTCTTAAGTCTTTTTTACAGGAGTAGGTTTGGTAGCTGAGTAATGTAATTATGTAGATTACCAACAGAAACTAAGACTTCAACCTGCCCTAGATATATGTTATTTGTGAAGGAAGGGACTTGGAGGAGAAGGGCAGGGATATTGATTGTATACAGTCAATGGAGAACCCCGTTATTAAACAGAAAACCCCATTTACTCATTGCATCCACAGGAGAGCTTAGACTTCTCTTAAGGAGATTATGGAAGCCAATATTAGTGTTTTGAATTTATTGGGGTGATACTGGTTAACAAAATTATACAGGTTTCAGGAGCGCAATTCTGTAACACATCATCTGAACACTGTATTTTATGTTCAGCACCCCGAGTCAACTCTCCACCCATTACCATTTTATCCTCCTGTACTCCTTGCCTTCCCCTAACCGCATCCCCAGGCAATCACCATGCTGCTATCCATGTTCATGAGATTTTTTCTTTTTCTCAATTCCTCTACCTTCCCACCCAGCCACTCCCACTCCACCCCCGACAGCTGTCAGAAAAATATTGCTATGAGAAATGTCCAAAATTTTACTGCCTATGTGTTCTAGGATTTTTATGGGTTCAAGTCCAACATTTAAGTCTAAACCATTTTGAGTTTATTCTTGTGTATGGTATAAAGAAGGTGGTCTAGTTTAAAATTTTTCCCATTTATATGTACAATTTTCCCAACCATTTATTCAACAGACTATCTTTACTCCATTGTATGTTTTTGCCTCCTTTATCATATATTAATTGGTTATAAAGGGATGGGTTTATTTATGGGCTCTATATTCTTGTCCATTTATCTGTGTTTATGCTAGTACCATGCTGTTTTGATTACTATGGCCTTATAATGTAGTTTGATATCAGGTAGTATGATTCCTCCAACTCTGTTCGTCTTTTTCAAGATTACTATAACTATTTGGTCATATAAAATCACCTTTTCAAAAATTACTGATGCCTTGAGCCTTTTCAAGATTAATAAATCAGAATCCCTGAGAATGAGGCTTGGGCATTTTTAATTTTAAAATATCTCTCTCTGTGACCTCAACATGCTGCTGAGATTGAGAGCCACTGGCCAAGATCCATGATGGTAAATATGGAGCATATGTGCCATTAAACCCTTCTCAAGTTCATGGAATGTATTTTAACAATTATAGAATTCTTTGTATAATATTAGGACTTGTGTGCAATGTCTTGTACATAGCAGGTGCTGGTAAATATCTTCCACTTCAGTGTCAATGTTTCAGTTTATTCTTTTCCATGGAAAGGTCCATGAAAAATCAGCCTTTCTATTATTTGAGTTTTCCCCTCTCTTTCTTCTCTTTTCTCTCCTTCCCTTGTTAAGATATACGAGTATATGCTAACTCCAGGAAGTTGGGGTAAAAGTGTAATGCATGAGGGGAAGGAAAACAAGACTCTGACCCAGGGAACAACTAAGGGAGTGCAAATGTTTCGCCTCCACTGCCATGCTAATCTCAGAGAGAAGGAGCTCGGCTCTGGATCTCAAGACAACCAAGCTGACTAAATGAGGCCACTTGGCCTGAGGAAGTAAGTTTTAGAGTGTTGAGTAAAATGGAATGGAAGTAAAATTTGACCATGAAAATGACATTTTCTAAAAGGAGCCCTCTTTTGTTTCCCTACCATGTTGTCAGTGAGCAGACATGATCGTGGAAGGCCACATTGGATTCAGGGAAAGGAAATACATCCTGTAAAAAGGGTAGTCTCACTGCAAACCAGGAGAGGGGGGCATTTCTCGTGCCATGAGAGGGTTCTATCTGAGATGTGTTACAGGGAAGAGAAAGAATAAACTCCTAAGTTAAGAGGATGAAAGAAATCTTTAAAACTCACATAAGAGCCCATTCAACTTTCCAGAGACTCAGAAAGGTCTTAGAAATAAAATGTGCTTATATCCTTTGCCTTGCTAAATACTTCAAAACTTTTTTCTATCATGCACTTGTCATCAGCATATATTTATTTATTGCCAGATCTCCCACTACACTCTTGGTTTCTTGCACACTGGCATGTGATAGGCACTCAAAGTTATATGTCGAATAAATGAAAAGATGGATAAGCAAGATGAATCTAGGGTGGCAGCTGGCATCTGGTAGGGATTCTGAGGTTTACTCTTTGGCCATGTCTCTAAATGGGGGGACATGACTAGTGAATCATCTCCTCTCTCTGTTCTTTCCTTTATTGCCTTATATCACTGGATAAAGATTCTCCCAGCATTTATTGTCTGAAGAGGAAGGGAATGGTGGTATTAATTTATGGTTATCCTAGTTTTTTTGTTTTTCATTTTTAAAATCAGTTGACTTTTCTTCCTTAAGGCAATTTTCCTAATTTGATGAGGAATTTTTGAGCTCTTCCACATGTGTAGTGGGAGGAGAGACATAAAAGGCCCAGGCTAAGTCCTGGGCTCACAGTCTCTTAGAGGAGATCATTGATGGGCAGTTTTGAGAGCTGAGCTCAGGTGTCAGGGTGCTCTGAGGATACACAGAAAGATATCTCACTCAGACATGAGTGGCCTCCAGGAAGAGATTTGTGAGGAAAACTAGGACAAATAATGCTGTAAAAACCAAGGGAAGGTTCACCTCCAAGGAGGAGAAATGCCTTTGCCTAGATCGTAGGTAGAGGTTGGATCAGAAGTTGAAGACAGGGAGATAAGTCTGGCAGCCTCTGCAGTGAGCAAGTAACCCGGGTAGTGGCAGCATGTGTGAATGGTGTGGAGGGACAGGCAGAGTTGAAGGGAAGGGAAGGGGGGCAGGGAAAGGAAGGGGAAAGGGAAGGGAAAGGAGAAGAGGGGAAGGAGAAGGATTGGGGGCAGAGACTGATGATAAGATGCACTTGAGGGATAATAGAGAACCAGGAACCCATGGTGGGGAGACTGAAAAGAATTATCTGTAGTAGTAAGAAAACCAGGAAAAGCAGATCTAGGAAGTCAAATTAGTAGACTATAAACAGAGAGGGTAGTTGGTAGGGTCAGATGTTGGTGACTTTAGCAGAGATTACAGCCATGCTGAAATGGGGACAGAAGACAGATTGCAGGTGAGAGAAAAGTGAAGTTCAGGTGAGTTATTCTAGGTCAAAAGGAGACAGGTATATGGTAACTAGAGAAAAATGTAGGGCTAAGGTGTGACTTTTAAAATGGAAGAGAATTTCTTGTTTCTCTAGGCTGGAGAGGAAGTATATAGTGTAAACCAAGAGATGAAAGACGGAATGTGATACGCATTTTACCCTTTTGCTATAAGTTCCAACACTTGTTCTCATCTTCAGTGACACTTCTCTCTGGAACATCTTCTGTTGAAACTAATCCTAAATTAGACTCCAGGCATCAGATAACACCTAACCAAATCGAATCTGTCATGCCTACTTAGCAGGTTCTGATAATTGGGTTATTTTGTCCCTTGGTTCAAGGATTCTTAATCTGATGTTCACAGATTCCCAAAGCATTCATATTCTTTAGTGTAGTTTATTTTCTTTATAACCATATGCATTTTCTTTCATGCTTCTGAAAACACTACTCTAGGAAAAGATGTATTATTGGCTTTCCCAGTCTGCCTAACAAGTGCATGGCACAAAGAGGCCTTAAAGTGAAAGCCACAGCCAGCGTTGTATCTAGAAACTAATACCTTTGTTTCAGGTTGACTGATAAATTGGGGAAATTAATAAATCTGAAATGCCTGGTGTTAGCATATTCTTCAATAATGTGTAAGAATCACCTTGAAGAGACAAAAAGACAGATTTCAAAAGCCCACCTTTTGAAGTCCCATCCCATGTGAACCTGATTTAGTACATTTAATAAGTAGATCAAAAATCTGCATTTCAAAAACAAGCTCTCTAGTTAATTTTGTTGCAGGAGCCATTTGAAAAACATGAGGAAACATTGCCTACCTTTCCCTAGATTTTTTTAAGTTATTTTTATTATTTTTGTTTTTAAAGATTTTATTTACTATTTCCAGAGAGAGGGAAAGGGGGAGAGGCAGAGAGAGACATCAGTGAAAGGTTTCCTTTCACCTGCCTCCAGCTACGGACCTGGCTGGAGACCTGGCTTACAACCTGGTTATGTGCCCTGGCTGGGAATCGAACCAGTGACCTTTGGGTTCGCAGGCTGGCACCTTATCCACTGAGCTACCAGCCAGGGCTCCTTTTCCCAGATTTTTAAAAATGAGTTCTAAGTATGTTTCTCTTTTATCAGATGTTTTCAGTGACTTCAGGAAATGTCAAGCCTTCAAAATTAAACCTATTCCAAACTCCCCAAAAGGAATTCTTCCATCTCTAATATTTGCGCATGGTAACAAACCAGCTTAAATTGGTATTCATGTAAGTGTTCTGAGAGGCTCACCATATCACGGTCATAGAACAACATGCAAACCATTGCAAGTAAGGAAGGAGCTGCATATATGAAGGCCTGGAGGGAAAGGAAACATTGTTGCTTGAGAGGTACAGTTTTAAAGTTTTGAAAATAGCAGGGTTTGAAATTACTTTAAGAGTAGATAAAATATAGCAATTAATGATGCAGCCAGGAAAAAAGAATAGCCTATATAATCCAGGCGACAATTTTTCCCTGTGTAACAGCCACAAAAGAAACCAGGAACTTCCTGTAATACCAAACCATCAGGCAGATTTTCCAGGGGGTTGTTCCTCATACCAGCTCCACATTTCAGATGATTCCCAAAGGACATGGTGTGTTAAGGTACGCACGCCAATGCTAAGGAGAGCTCATGATTGCAGCACTCTGTCAATACGCGTTTGAGCTTCTATCAATGAATGAATCTGCCAGATCTGATTAATGTTTGGAAGGAACAGTAGAGTCACTAATCTTCCAGATCCGGGAAAACCTGGAGTGGGGTGTTCATGTTTCTGTCTCTTTTAAGTTGAAGAAGGAACTCATCCTTCATCTCCAAGTCAATGGTACAGGCTGGCTTCCATGCCTAGGTATGTCAGATTCCCGCCAACAAAGTTGAAACAATATTTCAGCACTTTGAAGCTAACTGAGGAATTTTTAAACTAGCTTTTGAATTACAGCTAATCAGGAGAGAGGAAGTAAAAAAACATAAGATCGCTCTTCGGTGTCTACACTTAAAACAGAGCCCATATTTCAATCATAAAATGAGATAAGTCTGCATTTTTAAAAATATTTTATTTATTATTCCAGAGAGAAGAAGGGAGAGAGGCAGAGAGGGAAAGAAACAGAGAAACATCAATATATGGTTGCCTTTCACCTGCCTCCAGCTAAGGACCTGGCTGGAGAACTGGCTTGCAACCTGGTTATGTGCCCTGGCTGGGAATTGAACCAGCGACCTTTGGGTTCACAGGCTGGCACCTATCCACTGTGCTACCAGCCAGGGCTTAACTTCTCAGTAATTTTGGGTCTCATCAGATGTTACACCTAGCATTGAGCAGGCTGTGATCCCTTTGGTTCACCAAACAATGTTGATTTAATAGCACTCACTGAGTGTTTCGGTTGATGTGGTAGGTACTTGAAAGCAGCTTTTGTATTTATTAGAATTTAAGAATTAATAAGAGCATGGTTGTCCAGAGCCAACGGGACCACTTTGTTATAGTGGCAGCCAGCAATAGACAGCTGCCATCAGTTAGGAAACATCAGCCAAAGGCTGGCAAGGTGAAACAGGATATCTTTCTGGTACCTTTCTCTGATTTAATAAGAGTTCAAAATAATGGTCGAGGTCATCATGTTGACAGTGTTCTTTTCTTATCAGACATTGGATGTAATTATTCATGAAACATTTTTTGATTCACTTGTTTACCTGCCTCTCTGGACCAAGGGAAGCTGTGTGCTGGGCATTTTCTCACATGTTCTCATGGCACAATGGGGCTTATATTTCAGTTACATATTTAAAAAAATAATGATGAATAAAGAATGCAGTGATAGACTGCTCTGGAAGACTTTGATTGCTATCCAGTAGCCACTTGCTCACCCTTTTTTTTTTCTTTTTGCTTACAGAGCCTTCCCCTTATTTTAGAGATAGGAAACACCAGACACTTGTTTTCTCAGACTTCCTATCAGGTAGGCTAAGGGCATGTGACATACCCTGCCAATGGGAATTAAGGAAGAAGTCTGCTCAGAAGATCTCTGATGATTTTTTTTTTTTTAATGAGAGACTATGTTTGAGAAGTGATTTCTTTCCTCCAGCTACTGGCTTTAACTGCAGCTGTATGGACATGTGTGCTCATGATCATGGCAGCCCTGTTGTGATGATGAGGAGAAAATCACTCTGCACACATCTGCCTCTTGATGTCTTAGCAAATTCGGCTGGGTATTCTGTTCCTTGCATTCAGTGTCTTTCTAACAATGTAATTATATTGTCTAAACATTTGAGATAGTTTTCTTTCGTTCCTTAATTCATTCAACAAATGTTTGCTTAGAATCCACCAAAGGTTAGCATTGGGCTATGTTAGTGAGCATAGTAGAAATGGTTTCTGCACTTCTGGAGAGTCCAGTCTAAGGGAGAGATGGAAACTGATTTGGAGCCATAATGCATGCATACACTACATATGTCTTTTAGCCCCTGATCAGTCTAGGGGTAGGAGGGTTTATGGTCAGAGAAGGCTTCTCTGAGAAAGTAATGTTTGAGCTGCTCTCTGAAGAATGAGTGGGAAATACCCAAGTGGGGAGGATTGTTCTCAATGTGCTTTGGCAAAGTAATGAATTTTTAAAATAATCCCCTAGGAGCCAGTGAGGTCAATGAATAGCCACAAGAGAAAAACCAAATCACCCAGTTTTCACACTGTGCTGCTGATGACTCTGGAATCAGGGTGATGCATGGTGTTGACAGGCAGGATTCTTGTGGACCCTCAGCCGCCTCCACAAACCTTATTGTGATCATTCTTATAAATAGAAAACATCGTAGTGTTTGTGGTAGCTGAGGTCAGGGACACCAGTTTTCATTTGCACGTTGCACTCGTTATAAATGATCTAATAAATTCTCCCTTTTGGCTAAGAATTTCCATAATTGGTTTCAGCCTGAGGGCACCTTTTTGTTTGTTTTTAAACATTCAGCCATTTTGATTTATGTGAACGTGAAAATATCTACATTTTTTTCCTGCTTTAAATCCAATGTACAGAATATTATTTAGCACGAGGAAAACTCCAAAATAGCTGAACCTTTCCACTTATTTAGATTTCGCCAAAGAGTCCCCAGGGTAGAATTGAAAACATCTTTGAGCTACGGTAATTTTACAAAAACTGCTTAGAGCTCCACAGCTATTTCTGTACTTTCGGAATTCTGTAAACATATGGGGGAAAATCTGTCCACAGTTATGCCGGAGCATTGCCCAGGCCCTGAATTCTCCTATCATTTTATTGTTGGGAAGGTCTAGAGCCAGAGAATCAATGCCTGAGTTGGAAAGACACTGGAGATTCGCCCCTTTCTGCTTCTTCCCTGTTAGGCAAGGTCTCCTAACTTTTCTTCCTTGAAAAATATAATTGTCTTATTCCTCTTTCTCCCTCTGTTTATCCTTTCTTTCCTTCCTTCCTTAATTCCTCCCTTTCGTTCTTCCTTCTTCTTTCCTCTCCTCTCCATTTGCTTTTCTTCCTCCTTTCCTTCCTTATTTCATTTCCAGATATCTAATTTCCACTATCCCTAGTATTATATTCTCTTCTAATCGGAAATTACCCTGATAGGTAATGCCCAAGTATATTGTTTATTAGTTGGTAAGAGAATACTGTCTGCTTACATCAGACGAGGTTGTCAAAATGAATGGCAGGAAAGATTTTGGTTTGTGAGTGAGAAAAGGGAATGTCCCTCAAAGATGGGGAGTGTTTCTGAAGTAAAATACTTTTTCTTATGTATGCCAGGGTCCAGGATGATGACACCACTATAGAATATCAACCACTTTCCCCCTGTTTTGACCAGGGCCTGTCATGGGCCCTTCAGTATGACCTCACATTTATACTTTCCCTGTTAAAATGAGCTTATAAATAGGTTTTTAACATTTTCTTCAAATGAGGTTTTACACACAGGGTACAGTTATAGAGGTTAAAAATAATGAATCTAAAGATATCCATTCTACAACTTTAAACTTGTGTCCTTTTATCTGAATCAGACAATCTTTAATGAGTCATGAAATAACTCACAAATGTTATTTGTGAATATATATACTAATTTTATGACTATCACAATTACATAGCATTCTATTTTTAAGTTCAGTGATGTCATGTTCAAGGTAAATATCTAATATATTTTTTAACTTTAAAAAATCAAATGATAAAATTTCTTCAATCTTTAATGTTATTGGAACTTTGAAAAAGTATGTTATCTCAGCTTTTTCTTAGCCTTTGAAAAACCTTGATCTTGACTGTTTCATCCAGAAAGTATTCTTTTGGTATTGTAAGCATAGGCTTCCTAATTATTTGAAATCTAAAAAGTTTCTGCTAGCACAGAGGATAAAACCTCAATAAGTGAGTCCTTTTCTATTTGAATTTTGAAAAATCTGGGCTTGTTGGGTATAATATTTATTAATACTAAGTAATTAAGATGCTCCTTCATTGATGCATTTTCAATCTTATAAATGAAACCTCAATATAGCACAATGCTTAGCATAATATGAGCTCAACGACAATTATTAAAAGGAACATTTCAAATAAGAGATGTATGCTCTAGAACTGGCAGTTTTCTTGAAACAGGAAGGACTCAAGGGAAACAAAAGGAATCCCAACTATGTACCTCAAATTTCTGAGTCCACAAGTTCATTTTTTTAGTGGCAGCACAAGTGTGGGAGATTTTTACTTAAAATACATCTCTTACTACATAGGCCCATTGTGACTTTAAATGCATTTATGTTACTTAACAGAATGTATTTATGTTACTTAATATTACTTTATAATGTGAACTGAACTTCATAGGAATAAAGTTTAATTAAAAAAATAATATAGCCTTTTAAGCAAGTCAGATATATTTACTAATGGACTTCCAAATACTTGGAAACAATGAACAAAGTGAAAAGCCAACCTGTCAAATGGGAGAAAATATTTGCAAATCCTGTACCTGATAAGGGGTTAATATCCAAAATACATAAATAAGGAACCCAAACAACTCAATAGCAAAAAATAACTGCCCCCACCCCCCAATAACCTGATTTAAAAATGGAAAAGGCAAAGGTTGCTGGTTCAATTCCCAGCCAGGTCTGTAGCTGGAGGCTGGTGAAAGGCAATCCATACATTAATCTTTCTCTCCATCTCTGCCTCTCTCCCTTCCCCTCCCTCTAAACTTAATAAATAAATGGAAAAGAACTGAAGTTATTTCTCAAAAAAAGACATAAAAAGGCGAATAGATGCATGAAAAGGTGTTCACATCATTAATCATCAAGAAAATACAAAACAATAACCACAATTGGTATCACCTCACACATGTTAGGATGCTTCTATTATTAAAAAGGCAAAAGATAACAAGTGTTGGTGAGGATGTAGAAAAAAGGGAACCTTTGTACACTGTTAGTGAAGTGAAATTGGTGCAACCATAATGGAGAACAGGAGGGAGATTCCTCAAAAAATTAAAATTAGAACTACTCAATGATCTAGTGGTCCCTTTTTTTTTTTGATATGTATTCAAATGAAATGAAAGTGTCTCAATGAGATACCTGCACTCTTGTGTTCAATGAAGTATTTTTCATATTAGCTAAAATATGGAAACAATTCAAGTGTCCATCAAGAACTAATGGCTAAAAAGATGTGGTTTAGACAATGGAATATTATTCAGCTTTTGAAAAGAAGGAAATCCTGGTATTTGTGACAATATGGATCAACCCGGAGGACTTTATGCTAAATTAAGGTGGTTACAGAAAGATAAATACTGCATGATCTCACTTATATGTACCATCTAAAGTAGTAAAACTCATTGAAGCACAGAGAAGAATCTTTCCAGGTAATGAGGGATTGGGGAACTGAAGAGATATTAGTTAAAGGGAACAAAGCTTCAGTTATGCAAAATGAGTAAGTTCTGGAGATCTGGCATACAGCATGGTGACTCTAGTTAACAATACACTATTTATTATATACTTGAAATTTGCTAAGAAGACATATCTTAAATCTTTTCAACAGGTACACACAAAAGGTAATTATGTGAGGTGATGGCTATGTTAATTAGCTCAATTGTGGTGATCATTTCACAATGTATATGTACATCAAAACATCAAGCTGTACACCTTAAATATATATAATTTTTATTGTCAACTGTATTTCAGTGGAGCTAGAACAAGCAAACAAACAAACAAAACATAGCCCCAAGGGTGCATTGTCCAGGTGACTTGCTGAAGATCAAGAACCAACTGAGACTTCTTTTGGTCAGATGGCAGCATTAGTAAATGTGATACTTACATCCTCCCACAGCCACATAAATATTACAACTATACTACAGAACTACCACCATTCAGAACTGCCTGAAATCTAGCTAAATGGAAGTTCTACAACTAAGATTATAAAGAAGCCACATGGAGACTGGTAGGTGGGTGGAAGATGCAGAATGGGTTGGTCCCACACCCATGTATGGCGGATAAAAATCAGGAGGGATATCTCAGTTGTAGAGGTCCCCACTGAGGAATGAGAGATCCCAGCCCCATTACAGTCCCCCAAGCCCCGGGTTCCAGTGTCTTCTTTAAAAACTAAGAAAAAAATGATTTTAAAATATGAGTAATAAAATGGCAATAAGCACATTTCTATCAACAAGGAACACTAGTGTACTGATGGTGGAAATGCGGACAGGTACAGCTACTGTGGAAAACAGTATGGAATTTCCTCTAAAAATTAAAAATGGAACTACCTTTTGATCCAGTAATTTTACTTCTCGGAATATGTCCTAAGGATCCTGAAATACCAATTCGAAAGGATGTATGCACCCCTCTTTAACAGCAGTGTTATTTACAAACTCAGGATATCGAAGCAACCTAACTGCCCATCAGTAGATGAGTGGGTAAAAAAGCTGAGGTACATTTATACATTGGAATACTGTACAGTTATAAAAAACTTACCCTTTGGAATAGCTTGGATAGAGCTGGAGATTATTATGTTAAGTGAAATAAGATAGAGAAAGACAAATACCATATGATTTCATTCATGTGGAACCTAATGAGCAAAATAAACTGAAGAACAAAATAGGAACAGAGGTATGGATATCTGGAACAGACTGGTAGTTGTCAGAGGGGAGAGAAGTGAGGGTATGTGGTAGTTATAGAATAGTCACTTGGTAGTTACAGAATAGTCAGAGGGATGTAAAGTACAGCATAAGGAATATAGTCAGTAATATTCTAATAACCATGTATGGTGTCAGATGGGTGCAAGATTTATTGGGATGATCATTAAGTAAGTTATATACACCTGAAACTAATATAATATTGTGTGACAATTGAAAAATAAAAAATGATTTAAAAAAACAACTGAAAATATTTAACAGTTACTACTTTTGTCTATCTATATATCTACGTATTGCTATTTACAGATGTATATCCATCTCTACTTTTCTCGCTATTGCGATCAATCTATCTTTCTATCTAGCTATATGGATATATACCTGTAATCAATAACAATACCATATATGGAAATCTAAAACAAAAAGAAATCTTAAAACAATTCTTTATATCAGAAAGAAGCAATCTAATATTGTGGGGGGGTTTCCCACATGGTTTTGGAATACACTTATTTCAGGAAGCCCTCCTATGCATCGTACTCCCAAGCATGAGCAGCAAGAGTGATAAATGCTTTTGCAGAAGAGGTGTTAGGATGGTGCACAGGAGAAGCAGATTTTGATGCAGGTATTTGACAGGAGTTTCCATGGGAGGGAGGAAGGGAAAAACAATTTTGATTGAACAAAGTTAAAGAACACCTTTTTAAAAAAACAGAGCTTTTGGTGACCTGAATAGAGGGTGATTTTAACACAGAAAGTGAGAGAAGATGCTGCCAAAATAGATTTGCGTTAGATTTTGAAGGACCTATGTATGCACTTTGCTAAGTGAGATTTTAATTTTTGAAACATTCCAGTTATAAACTTCAAACATGGCTGTCTTTTCACTGTTGACTCTACAGTGACTATCATGGGACATGGCATGTCATAGGTGCTATAAATGGTGACTGTTTGAACAGGTGGGTATTTTTGAAAAGAGAAGTGATAGGATGCAATTTGGGTTTTACTTAGATGAGAAGAGAAATTTTCAGAGAGCATTTATTGGAGCAAGTAGGAGCAGCTCTCAAGCAATAATAGTGGAGTAGGAATATAAAAACCCAGCTTCCTCACCCACCTCAGCATTTGTTCACAGTGGAAACGTATTTACTAAAATACCATGTATTCGTTTTCTTCCTTTTCTATTTTACACTCTTTGTCTCCACAAATGTTTCCTGGGCTTACCTTGCAAATAGACTGTCCATACTTGCATCATTATCCCAAGTTCTGCTGTTGGGAGAATCCAATTTAAGACAGTAAGATTGTCATTGTAATGGCCTATCCAAAGAGTGTTAGGGCCTCAATAAACCAGTGACCATAGAAAATGTGGTCAACAGAACTCCCCTCATCATCCTTTCAACACATGACCCACAATACACACACCTTCTCCCAGCTATTCAGTCAAGCATTTTTCCTTGTGCTGCTGTGAAAGGATTCTGCAGAAGTAATTAAAGTTCATATTAATTGACTTTAAGAAAAGGAGATTACCTTAAGTGAGCTTGACCTAAGCAGACGAATCTCCCAAAGAGACTTGGATCTTCCTGGTGAGACTCAGCATAAGAGCAATGGGATAAGAGGGAGACTCTTTCCTGCTAACTTTGAAGCTGGAGGGGCCATATGGAATGTGGGTCTTTGAATGCTGAGAGCAGCCCCCAGATGACCACCAGCAGGGAAATGGGACCTCCGTCCCTCAGTGGCAAGGAAGTAGGTTCTGGCAACCCCATGACAGAGCTGGAGAGCAGATACCTCCCCCAAGCCTTGACATAAGAGCACAGCCAGTAAGACTATGATCAGAAAACTCAGCTAACCCATTCCCAGACATCTTACCAAGAAAATCACGAGATATTAAATACCCAAAGAAACAGTGTTGAATTTAAAACATGTATACAGGTCAAGTGTTAAAAATGATAGCATTGGGTGGCTGAGGCAGTGTGGAGTGGTTGAAAGCAAAAGAGGAATGATTTTAAGGCTGTCGTCTGTATTCAGGATGATGCCATTAATGGACAGAAAATGTCTAAAAAAGAATCTTTTGAGAGTAAGAATTCTTTTTCTTGAGTTTGCCATGTTTGAGATGAAGATGCATAATAAAAAATTAAAATATAACCCAAAGTTCTGGGAAGATTCTTTGCTTGAAGAATAAACAATGGAAGTCACATTTGAATATCAAAGCCATGAGGGAGGGTCAGAGGGATTAGGTATCTGTTGTCTCAGTATTCTTCACTGGTCGGCCTCTCAGTTTTAGGAATAGGGCTTTCTGGAGTGAGAAGGATACAGAGTACATATGGTAATGGGGATAGATGATGTGTTATCAATATTGTATTCCACCATATTTTAAGTAAAATAATTTTTCATATTCAACCTAGGATGTAGGGTGTGAATGGCAAATAGATCAAAACTTAAACCACTAATCTGCAACTCTGAGCCAATGACAGATATTACTGATCATTTCTTCTCAGAAGTAATATCTTCTTCAACCCAGTGTTTCCAGCAGCAACTAATTGATTATAATACATCCACCTTTGCCATCTGAGGTTAGTTTTAAAAACATATCCATTTAGTGACAGCCATGTTGACTTGAAAAAGGATTTCTAATTTTTAAAAAAGATTTTGATTCTGTTTTTCTTAAAATTGTATTTTTGTATCTGCCTTCACAATACTGAGTGATGTTGGGTGGCCTCCAGAGGAATTTACTCAGGTGGCAAAACATGGCTTTGTAGCCTGTAGGGTCTCTGGGCAACAGACTTTGCAGAGCTAAGTCTAAATGTTAGGGGGGAAAAGTATAAATAAGAATTTATTTCATTCCTTCTAAAGGGCATTGTCTTCACAAGTTATGTAGTTCAAATATGATCATTTCTAGTTCCTATCCTGAGAGCTGGGAAAATAGTTCTTACAGTTCCAGTGATGATGGCATAATGTTAAGAGCCAACATAAATGCACAGAAATTGATCTCTTTCCAACCCCCCCAAATGGTTGAGTTACACATTTATATTAATCATCTATTTGTTGTCCCATTCTGTCATCTTGGGAGACACTGAAAACCCTAGAACACTTGACTGAGACACAATTTATATGACCCAGCCTAAAAGAAGCTTAGGCAACTCCAGTCCAGGATCACAGGGTGTTAACTTATTAGTCAATCCATAAAAGCTCCCACTATTTATATAGAGTTGTATCATTGCATCACAGGTGGAGGGCCCTAAATTGTTTTTGGAGAAATATAGGGCTCTGTCTTCAGGATCATGACCCATGAGTCACACCAAGGATTCCCAAAGCTGAGGCCAGTGGGGACGTGGAAGAACTTGGCTTAGACACAGGGAGATGACTCATTAAAAATGATGAACTGGTTTAAAAAAACAACAAGAACCACCTTCTATTCTCTGCATACCTATCTTCTTTCCATAATACAACCTACCCCCACCATACCCCCACACAAAAGCAACCTACAGTATCTGGTAGTGTCTGTGAGATATATAAATTTGTTATTATCATTATTTACTTTTAGAGATCTTGGCCCATTTTACTACTGGAAGTGGTGGTTTGGGTTATCCTTTGAATAACAGATTGAAACCTAACACTTGCTCTACTTTTTAAAAAAGGCATTTGCCAAGTTTATTCACTCAATTGGGTAAAGTTGTGACAAAGAGACATGGTGTAATATTTAGGCCCAACTTCTTAATCATTTAAAGGATTCTGACTAGTAATTTATGAAGCTCATTAACAAACCAAGGTAATTGCTGAATTACTGTTTTTAAAGCAGCAATGTGACACCTCAGGTGTGGGCAGTGGCGGTTGTCCCATCATATTCCCAAGTACATGCAGGGGAAACATTCTGGTCTCTGAGGAGGTAAGACATGTGCTGTAGGCCAAAGGAAATGACGCTCTTATTTTGTGCTCCCTGAAAATTAGGTTGAAAGTAATTTTAGTATTCTCGAAATTTAATATTTGGATATCAAGTCATTTCTATGACTACCGAAGGTATCTAGGAAACTATAATTGCAAATACCAAAAACTTACCATTTTCTTCTTTTATTTCTGAATTTCAGGCTTACACATATCACAGTGTAGGGAAAAAATGGAAAAACTTAGCCTACAGGAAAGATGAGAGTGAGTGAAGATGTTGTATCTGACATTGTAGAGAGAAGCTATTTCAAATCTTCTCCATAGCTCAGTTGGGTGGGGGTCTGGTCTCCAGAACAGCCCACCCCCAGCCACCTAGTCCTCTGGCATGAGCCTCCCAGAGCTTGGAGGCTCATGGGAGTCCTTCTGCGCTGATGGGAAAGACCCCTGGGACACCTACCAGGTCTCCATTAATGAGTCAGGAGACAGCGTTCTCTTCCTTCCCTACTCCTTTGCTCCCTGAGGAGAGGGTTTGATTTCCTTCTCTCCTGCAGTGCTTTTTCCTCTATGTAGCTTGTGAGTCCACCTTTCATGCTTTCTGTCTCTACCTGAAAGGTCCTAATTCATAGGCCACTGCCACCTTGCCTAAATGAATGACTGCCCCAGTGGTCTCTACACTTCTACCATTTGCCGCATGGGCCATTCTACTCTCAGAAACCAGAAGCAGGGTTTAAAAAGCAAACATGATAGTGCCTTCCCAGTTTTAAACTAAGGACTTTTCATTGCATTTAGCATAGCCTTTAAGCCTTTAAGGCCTCAGAGGACCAGCTTCTCCAGCCATATTGGCCTTTGGACATTTCCTCAGAAACCAGTTCCCACCACAGGACCTTTGTACAAGCTGCTTCCTCCCCTAGACTGGAGACCAGTCCTGTGCTCCGACAGCCTGCAGCACTTATGCAAGGTGGGCACATTATTTCATCTCTGCTTTCACAGCTTGCTGGGACCTCTGTAAACAGAGAGCTGGTCTGTGTTCCCAAGGCCAAGTACAGAGTGGGCCACTAGTAGGTACCCAATAATTACTTGCCAAGTGCTTCCTAGAAATGTGGCAGCTTTCTGATCATTGAATTTCCTTGCTTATATATTTATTTAAAAATTCTCTTGCTTTATAAATGAACTCTTTCCCACTTCACAGCCTTTGCATGCTATCTCCCCCAATGGCACCTACACTGTTCTACCTCTGCAGGCTAAGCAGTGAAGATGAATTTCAGGAATTGTATTTCCCTAGGACTTATATAGAACTTTGTATGTGCATAGGTGGGTGCCCTTAGGGCTCTCAGTAATACGTGTTGGATGGATGGATGGAACACAGATACTCAAATAAGATAGCACACTATATTTGTGGATAATTTTCTTAGCCTGTTTATTTCTAAAGTTTTTCCCCTGCCTGTGAATGAAACGTTGAGTCTTTTATTCTCCAGGTAAGCTGTCAGGCAATGTATCCGCAGTGCCTACAAAATAACAAAGACAAAAAGAAATATCAGCAGAAGCCTCTATCTTCAAGGCAGTTTTTATGAAGATGAATTACTTTGTGTTTCTAAGTACTTACAGCATCCTCAAGAAAAAACTCTTGGAATAAAACTCAATGACAGGATCACCATTCCAGACTTCTTGTTACTGCTTTGTACAATTCTTTCATTTCCCCTTTTAATTGGTATATTTTGAGCAAGATTGGAAACATCTCTCTCCCTCTCTTGTTTTAATTACATTAATCTTCTCCAACGGACACCTGTATCACCAGAGAGACACCGAGAACCTCAGGCTATTCTCCCTGGATTTCCCCTCTGCAGTTTATAATGAAATCTTACTTGTGAGTGAGCCCCAGCCTCCCCCCTTTCTCTCCTCCAGTTTCCAAGGCAGCAGACCCTCGGGTCCCCTCAGACCTGGACTCCCCCGGTTGAGTCCCACTTGGCATTTCCCGGTTCCTAAGTGAGGTTATGGATACACATGGAGCCCAGAACTCATTGCTCTTTTTGGAAAGGGCAAAATAAGAGAGGGGATTTTCCATATTCACATTTTTCCACAGAAATGTATTCATAAGCTTTAAACTTGCCCAAGCTATGTTAATGTATGTGGTTGGCTTCTGTGCCAATTTTCATTGTGAATAAGATGCTAAATAAAAGAGTTCTTGTCTCTCCCCACCTTCCTCCCCTCCCATAACTTTCAGTTCATAAGCCCATTTTGTAAGTGAATCAGGGCTTAGGAGAGAATCAGAAACGATGTTGTTCTTTTCGCCGCTCACCGTGTTTGCTTTAAACCCTTGATAGGAACACGGAGCTTGTGACAGCAGCCGCTGAGGTAAACAGATGACTTTATATATAATGCTTTTTACAAGGTGGTTCAGTTCGTTTCTAACCTTGGTCTTGGCGTCATGGAATGAGCCAGGGAAATTCCATCCCTTAATCCTGCCCTGCATGTCCTCCCTTCAAAGGCAAGAAAGTGTTCTATAGCCTGTGGTTTCACAGCCCTTTCCCTACAGGAGAGCCTGCAAAGTGCTGCACCCCCCAGTACCAGACAACCCCAACAGTTTCAGCAGCTGGCATTATTATTATTGTTGTTTTAACCAACATTCACAATAAAAGTTGCAACCTTTATGAGCCATGAGCTGGCGTGCCCTGGCGTGTTCTGGTTGTCAAGTTTCAGTGCGCTTTGGTACAAATGTTCCCTGCCTGTGTTTATTCCTGGTCACACCACACCTCCTGGGACTGTCTTTGTGGCTTTTACTCAGTTGCTGACTCAAGTTGCAGAAGAGATGGGGGATAGTGGGAGGAGGTCAGCAAGATTCTGGCCTGAAGAGACAGCCCAATGGCTGCGTACTTCGGAGATGTTGAAATCACCCACCCCTCCCTTTTCCTGGAAGGTTCCATAATACCAACTAGCCTAGAATATGTAGGGCTGGAGGGGCATTAACAAAAGTAATAGAGTGAGGACAAGAAGCCCTTGATATAAAGGCAAAGAATGTGGAATTGCTTTTTTTTTTTTTTTTTTTAATAGAAGCTTGGATTCAAATTACAGTCCTCCAAGGAAAGAACTACTAAGTTGCTTGCTGTGGGACCTTAGGTAAGTTCTTTAGCCCCTGATTTCTTCATTTACAAAATAGCAATAATAATAATACCCATCTTAGAGGGTTGTGCAAAGATATGTAAGAAAATAAAAGTACAATGTACAGTTCATGGTTTGGCTACATGGCAAGATGCAATATTATCATTAATCCTGCCATTGGACCTCGAGGGCTAAGTGACATAAGTCACACAGAGAAAGAAATACTGTATAATTTCACTTATATGTGGGATCTAAAAAACAAGAAAAAAGGCATCAAACTCAGAAAAAAGAGATCAGATTTGGGGTTACTAGAGGCAGGGGATGAGGAAATTGATACAAACTTCCAGTATAAGATGAGTAAGTAATGGGGATGTAACGTACAAAATGAGGACTGCAGTTAACACTGCTGTACAATATACTTGAAAGCTGCTAAGAGAGTAAGTCCTTAAAGTTCTTGTCACAGGAGAAAAATTATTTTTTTATAACTCTATGAGATGATAGATATTAACTAAATTATTGTGTAACCATTTCATAATATATGTAAGTCATCTCTATGCTGAACACCTATCAATGCTATAAATATAAATAGTATGGATGTTACAGTCAGAATCTAAAGTAATATGTATAACCTATGGTTAATAATAGTATTAATAATCGATATTAATGTTATACAATGATGACCTTCCAGAGCTTTTTTCTTCATCTGAAAAATGGAGATATTAATAAGGACATTGAAAAAACCCTGTTTGCAGGGTTGTTTTCTGAAGATAAATAAACAGCTTCATCCAGTACTGGCCCATCAGCTTGTTACAAAGAATCACTGTTATTAACGTGATGTTTGTATGGCATTCTCAGACCCTGGATGAAGGAACACATCATTTGCTTGTCAGCAAGTGTGGCTGTCTCATTTCAGCCCTGGAAACATGGCTCTTCCAGAGCTGCCTGAACAGGATAGCTGGCTAAGTAACCTCAAAGGCAGGTCACGTGCCTGGCAACATGCAGGTGCAAGGCTAGGCAGTCATCCCAGTTTCCAGAAAAAGAGGGTCTCTCTGCCTCACAGGTCCCAAGTCACACCTGGTTCTGTGGCTTCTGCCTGGTAGACCAGTGGACGCAGTATGCAAGCTGCAGTTCATGCCGGCAGGCACCCAGGAGGAACGGGCTGGCTCCTGAGTGCACATGGGAGGCCCTCCTTGCCCCTGGGGAAGGGCACTGGTGGAAGGCGATGGCCTGGACCTTTCCGGTAGACTTGTAAAGACCAGACTGGCCTCGCCACAGTTTACCTGTTCTTTAATCCATGGATCTTTGACAGTCTGGTGAAGCTGGTCAGTGAACTCGTTCCTGAGAAATGTCTTGAGAAATGTCTTAAATCCATCAAATACAATATTTAGAATTATACAGAAAACCAATTGTATTTCAATATATCAGAAAATTGAATGTAATGTAGTAATAGATGTGTTTTATTATTATTTTTTTAATAGGCTATCAAACAGCATAATCTAGCAGGGGACCTAGGAGCTGTCCTAATTTTGAAGAAGTGAGGAGTGAAAATGCAATTATAAGGTCTCTCTGTGATGTAATAATATCTATGATTTCTGTAGAACAAAGTCATGAGGCCTGCGAGTGCTGCTGTGTCTTGTTACCTGCATTCAGAATCAAAGGAAGGGCTACATTTCATTCAGAGATTAGTACAAACACAGTGGAGTTTTCTCCCTGTCCACATTCATAGATCCCCCAAGACTTGGAACCATGCTGATGCCTGCCTTGCTCAGCTTTATCCTAGTTTCTGTGAAATTGGAGGTCCTGGCCCTGACTTCTCATTTTCTTCTTCAGGGCCCCAGTGCAACCCTGCATGCTCTTGGATCTTCAGGTGGCATATCTGGAACCATCACCCAGTCATATCAGGTCTTTTGCAAGTCCAGGGCTTGATGGCCAGAACCTCTTCCTCAGTTAGCCACTTGAAAAAAGGCTGGACTGAGTTTTAAAGCCACAGTTGCACCAGAATCACCTGAGGCACTTGCTGAGGTACAGATTTTACACTGGAACCATCCACCTGAGTTGCCGGGTCTGGGAGGGACCTTGGTTCTATATATTTAAATTACTCCTTAAATGCTTCTGAGGCAAGTGCTCCTGAAAAAAAAAAAAAAGACATTTCTGCTCAGAACCAAGCCTTTTCCAGCTTGAACACAATGATTTTATCCTATATTCTGAGCAGGAAATTACTGACCAGCCAGTGCAGAATGGTACGATACATGAACGGGGATGCAACTACAGGAGCATGAAAGGAAGGGAGGGAGGCAGAGAAGGAGGAGGAGAAAAAGATGTCATCAGTGCCATTAAACCTATGGGAAAAGAAGCTTTTATCAGCAGCAACCACAGATAAATATAAAATCAGCAAGAAGGATGGATGATTTCCAAATCCAACAAATATTTGCTATGTGCTTACTATATCGAGGGCAGGGGTTGCACACTCAGAACATGTAGAGGAACCAGACAAGAAGTGCTGGCGGCCAAGGGTCAGGGCTTTCTCTGTCTTCCGTTTACCCACTTTGAAGTGCAACATTCTGTTCTGTAAGAAAAACAACAGCCATTTATGCCATCAGACTGTATGTTATTGTGCCAGAGATGGCAGCTGAGCGAAACTGGCGAGTTCATGTCCATCAGCCACTAGGTCTGCTACCCACCTTCTTGCTTTGGAGACGCTGGGCTCCACTGGAACTCTGAAATTTTATGGGAAATCTCTTTATGGAACTGTCCAGCTCTGGAAACTGTCTGCCTGTAATTTCTGCATAACAAATTAACTTGCAACTTATCCATTCAAAGCAACGATTTTATCATTCCCATGGACTCCTTTGGGTTGGAAATCACAGGCATAATGGGAACGTCTTACGTCCCACGTCTGAGCCTCAGCTAGGAAGACTCGAAGGCTGAGGGCTAGAGTCGCCTGAAGGCTTGTTTGCCTGTAAGTCCAGGGCTTGGGCCGGAAGACTCAGAGACTAGGACTGCCAGTTGCAGCAATTCCATGTTGCTTCCCTGTATGCCCTGTCTCCCTAACATGGTAACCTCAGGGGAGTGCAACCTCTTCCATGGTGGCTCAGAGCTTCAAGCACCAGGGTTTCCTCAGAAAACAAGAAAGTTGCATGGGTATTTATGACTCGGTCTTGGAAGTCACACAGTGTCATGTCAGCTGTATTCTATTTGTTGAAGCAGTCACAAGCTCACTACACTTAAGGCCCTGCCTCTTAATGAGGTAGTAATAAGACTGTACTCTTCTGGGTCAGGAAATAGGGTTGCAATCACCTTTGAAAAATATAATCTGCAGTAACTAATTCAAAATTGTATTTTGGAAATGAGTTAAATACTGTATAAAGCATATCTGTAAGCTACACATAGCAAGAAGCTGCTAGTTTTAGACCTCTGCCTCAGGGTATAAGAATTCAGAGACAATTAAAATTTGGCTTCTCTCTTTCAGAAACACGGTCTAGTATTGTGGATTTTTAGAATACTTATGAATTATATACTTACTACTTTTGTGCTCTTGTTCGTGCAGGAGGGGAGTTGCCTAGGGTGAGCTGAGGCTAGATGGTACTATACTGTATATCAAAATAACCTGGAAAATGGACACCCTCCCTAACTGGTGCCAAAAGGTTGATTCTCTATTCAGAGGAGGAACATCTGCATTTTTAAAATGCTTTTGAGAAGGTTCAGAAATATGAGCGCTCACCCAGCCCTTGTTGAGAAGCACTGTTCAAAACAGACCTCCACATTACAATAGAAACTTAAGAATTCAGAGGTCATTCCTACATAATGTCACCCAAATCCTTCAGTTGCTTGCAAGTAACATGTAGCTCTACACTCAGAATAGCCTGTTACCTCCCTCCCTCCGTTCCTCATGATGATGCAAAAAAAACCTTAAAGGATATTCAATAACTTAGATAAGGACATGTGCTTTATAAGTTATATTATTGTTTTCTACTCCCATTCATAGAAATGGTGATGGAAAAATTCTAGAAGGGCTTCCTTCTCGTCTCTGTCTCCCCAGCCCCCATGTAAATGGAAGGAAGAGGCTGAAAAACCCTTGCTTATTTTCTTACTTAATAGGGGAACTTTTGCTCTGATAAATACTGCTCCTTGTTGTTATTTTATTTGCAGCCTGCTCACTGACTCACATAATGTGCCTTTGAAAAGTCAGGTTACTCCATAGGGTGATTCAGAAGGTAATACCTGAAATACATCAGGAATTCTGAGCCCTTCACCATGATCCTGTGTTCCAGGGTGCGGTATGTTGGGGAGGTTAAGGTTTATTGTCCAAGTGTTAATTGTGTAAATAAGGTGGCAGGCCTGGCAGCCTGGTACCAGCCCCCTCAGCATTGGCAGGCATCCAGAAAGGTGTGAGATCACAGCCGCTGTCTGAGCTCACCTTTGCAAGTAATGGGGCAGGTATGTGGCATTAAAGAGCAGGAAGGCCAGCACCTCTGAGTACCGGGACCACACCTGCAGACCTGGCAGGACGTGCTGTGCATGACTGGACAGAGGTGCTTGGTACACTTGGAGCCAAGGAATAGGTTTAGGCGGGAACCCAGGGCTCATGGGGAGCCCAGCCCGTGGCCTGCTTAAAGTTTCCGGACTCAAATGCCTGTGCTTGAGGAAGATGGCTGCTCATTAGCTAGGTGACATGAACTGGGCATGTCACTTTTCGGCACTACAGTTTCCTCATTGTATAGTGAGGGATTTAATCATATGATTGATCCCTAAGAGCACTTTCAGCTGTAACATGTTCTAGTGCATGGTTCTCAAACTAGAGGAATCATCAGAATCATTTGGTGTACTTGATAAAACATATCGCTGGGCCCCACCCCCAGAGTTACCGATCTATGGCTGAATCAGCCAGAGAGTTTGTATTTTGAACAGGTTTCCAAGTGTTGCTAAGCTGCTTGTTTGGGAATCACCCTTAAATAACCGTTGTCCTAGTCTACCATGCCTAGCTGTGCTTTGTGGATCACCCTGGGCTGCCTTACGTAGCTTCAGCGTGGTACGAGCAGGCTTCTTCGCTCAAGGAATAAATGAACCTTTGCTTCCTGAATTTCCCCAGCCTCTTGCTATGGCTTCTACCATCAGACTGACCATCTGATGGAAATGACAAAATAAAATGAGACCTAGCTCATTTGGTCAGGCCAAGGAGCTATATTTTACCCAGCTCTATGTCTTTGGGCTTGCTTAGTACTCTTTCCTAAACACAAGAAGCATTAGAGAAATATTAGTTAAATGACAAATAGGCTTAGTGAAAGAGACAGAATTAAAAATAGTGTTCAAATGAGGGGTACTTGCAGATTGCAATATTCAGTGTGAAGATGTCCATCATGCAAATTGTGCAGGGACCAGACTGGCAATATAACAATATGAATCTGTTGTGTGTAAAGCAATAGGGAATGGTGAAGTCTGTGGTAAAGAGAAGAGTGTGAGCATGCTTAGAGAACTTCAAGTAGTTTCAACATTTTTATAAAAGAGTTTATTATCTTCAGGGAAAAGGGCAGGGAGGGAGGAAAAAGGGAGAGAAGCATCAATGTATGGTTGCTTTTCATCTGCTTCCAGCTAAGGACCTGGTTGGAGACCTGATTTGCAACCTGGTTATGTGCCCTGACTGGAGAATTGAACCAGCAACTTTAGGTTCACAGGCCAGCATCAATCCACTGAGCCACACCAACCAAGGCTGTTTTCAACATTTTATTGGCCAAATTGGAGTTCTTGTGCTACTTGGTTGTAATATCTAACTATGCCTTTCCAATGCTCCCACACTATAGAGACAGGAAGGAGGAGGAAAGTCATCAAATACTACTGGGTTATTTTTCAACTTGCATTGACTTAGCTTATGCTGCTTATAATCTAATTTAACATGCTTTTAACATGGACAATGTGATACACACTTAGGAGTTAATTTTTTTCTATTCACTTAAGACAATGATTTTCAACCAGTGTGCCACAAGAATTTTAAAAATACTTAATAGCTGACTATTTTAGTCAGGGGCACTAACCTCTTTTCACTTAGATTGTTAAATTTTAAAAAATAACAGTCAACATAATAACCTTTTCGTGTGAACGAATCAAAATTATACATATTTTTGTCAGATTGGCAAAAATGTAGATTTTTGGGTGTGCCACAGGATTTCAATCATTAGCTTATGTGTACCATGACATAAAAAAAAGTTGAAAATTGCTGCTCTGGAAGCTTATGTTACGTTGTTTCTAAAGTAATTCCCAGTGATTCCCACCTCTTGGTATTTATAATATTTATAACCTGTGTAAAACCTTCCCTTTAAAAGTGGGCTGAACCAAGTGTCTTGCTTCCAACAAATGGAATATGGCAAAAGTGATGAGATGATGTTTGAGATTAGATTATAAAAGACTATGACTCCCCACCCACCCCCCTCTTTGTCTCTCTCTGTCCCTCACTGACTTCTTTCCCATGTAAGCTGTGAGGATGCAGCAGGAGAGACAGATGTGGCCAGGAACTGTGAGCAGCCTCTGTCTAACTGCCTGCAGGAACTGAAGCTCATACCCTCAAGATTGAGCTTACAAATGAGCCCTTCCCCAGTCATGCATTCCCGTGAGACCATGAATGAAGCCAATACATTGGTCATAGCCTTTTAAGAGAACCTGAAACAAAGAAATAAATTTTGTTTTCTTGGTTTGAAAACAAAATCACACCAAGACATGTGAGTTACAAAAACTCAGATAATGTGCATTGTTTTAAGCTAAGTTTTGGGGTAAATTTTCTACAATGTGATTTAGCACAAAGCTGTTAATGTTGGATGCTTCTTTGGGCAATCAGCATTTCATAAATCCCAAATTTTATGACCATGCCCAGCAGTGTCCTGGTGTTGGCTTGAACTGGCTCATGAGAGGCAATTGTATACATGGTTTCTAATTCTAATTTAGGGTTCAGCTTGAAGTCAGTATGGTGGTAGTCTTTATTCCATGGAAATCAGCAAATACTACAGTTTTGACATCCAGTTTACTAGCACACTACTGCCTTCAAATGTTCTACTGTAAGCTCTGGAGTTCTCTTTATTTTTGGTGAACATCAGAAGTATAGGGTTATCAGAAGTCATTTTTCATGGTAGAAGTGCAGTTGCTTCAACCATGTGGGTTATGAGGAGTTGCTCCCCTCACTTCATGAATGGGGTGGATGAGTCCAGGAGTCCGCAAACTTCTGAATAGCATCTTCAGTTTAGAAATATGACATGGTCCCAACTCTAGCTGTTTATAGAAGGGGTTTGTGGCCTGCATTAGGCTAACTTCTGTGATTGAAATTAAGCTTTTACAGTGAATCTTCTGGGCAAGGCTCTGTAGAAGCATCTACTAGAACCAAGAATTAAGTACTGAATTCCTAGCCCTTGGTACCTGCTTATCAATAAGTGTTTGTACTTGGAGCAAATTTCTCTCTGAGAATTGCTTTTATTGTTACATAGTACTTGGTGTGGAGGTTAGGGAGAGAGAGCTTCATTTACCCCTCTTGATTGAAAGCTACCTATATTAATAGAAAAAGAACCAGTAATTGTGAAAGATGAAATTGACTTGGGTCAGTCTGAGGTAAGTTATTAATCACATTTATAAAATATAGATGTAGCTATAAATTCTCATTGTACAGTTGACATATTTGGAGTGTAGGTGTGGCGATCTTCTAATTTCATATATGTGGTTTGTACATGACAAAATTAAAGGCCTACTACTCAGCTATGCCCCAAAGTCTATGACTCCCCACCCACCCCCCTCTTTGTCTCTCTCTGTCCCTCACTGTCCCTCACCTCTCCCCTCTTTTAGTATTGTAGTCTAAAAACTTTGGAGGGGAAATGCTGGGGAAGGAAGCTGCAGACTCAAATTTTACAGCCTTCTCTGACAGGAAGTCCTCACTAACCTTGAACTTAAGGGTCATATGCTGTGGCTTAACACCACTTTTTTTTTTTATTTCCAGTTTATAGAGTTCTGCTCATTATGTCAGGTTCTTAAAACATCTTAAGTCTCCATTGTTGGTACCTGAAATATGAATTCCCCAAAACAGCAAATTCTCCAAACTCAAATGACATTGGTTCTTCTTGATTAATTGCTACATTGTCACTTAAGAATATTATGAAGTCTTATTTTTAAGAAAAGTTGGGTCAATGTCTTAGTCTTCCCAGTCACTGCTTTTCAGAGCATCCCAGAAATGTGACTATGGCTTCTTCCAGGATCTCTACAAATAAATAACCAAACTGTAGATTGTTGAGCCCTGGTACCCACACACTTCTCAGGGTTTTTCACTGTGTGTCCATTTCTTCTGTCAACTAAACCTTGGGGATAACATTTGTCTAATTTTGTGGGTAAAGCATTATAACATAGAGGTAAAGACCATCAATGTTTAAATCATAGTTTTATATTTTAAAATCTATAGTTCTGGGTAATAACATCTCTGTGCTTATGTTTTCTTATCTGTGAAATAGAGGTACTGCCCACCTCATAAATCATTGTAAAAATCAAATGAATTAAGATATATAAAGTGGAATGGTGCTTTTCACAGGAGTGCTCAATTAATATTACTACAATTTAACACACAAGCTACAATCTTTTAATAACCTAATATCATAAGCAACATCCCATAACTTCTGCCATATTCTGTTCATTAGAAGTATGTCACTAAGTCCAACTCATAATTAACAGGCAGGGAATTAACGCTGTACCTTTTGTGGGGACAAGTATTAAAAAATTGTGAACATATCTTTAAAATCACTACCAGTATCTTTCACAACCCTAGAGATCTTGGGAATTGGAGCTTACATATGTTTGGGACATCAGCTGGCTCTGCTGCCTCAGTGGACAGATGAGGAAAGAGGAATTAGTGACTTGTTCAACATCACTCAACAAGCTAGCCACAGAGATGGGATCCAAATCTCCTTTTGCTATGTGTCACTGTATCTTGTTTCCAAATCGGGTTGATGGTGTCCCTCCATCGATGTACTGTGGAAAGCCCCGACGTGTTGCAGTATGGAGAGTTTAGAACTTGTATGTGGCGTCTTTAGATTTGCACTGACCAATATGCCAGTAGCCACGTGTTGTAACTGAAATGGGGTGTAAAGTATACATCAGATTTCCAAGACTTAGGGTGAATAAAAGGATACAAACTATCTTTTAAATTATTTCTATATGATTACATGTTGAAATGATAATATTTTGGAGATTTGGGGTTAAAATACAGTATATTGCTTAATTTTATTTTTCCTGTTTTTATTATTTTAATGTAGCTACTAAAAAATTTGGAATTACATATATAAGTATGGCTTGGAGTGGATTTCTATTTAGTGTTGCTCTAAATAGGCCAAACTGACATCCTCATTTTTCTTGTCTTTGGTCTGTCAAGGTTGTACCCATACTTCCAGCCCTGTTTCTAACCAAGGTGCTCAGGTTACAGCAACACAGGCTACCCCACGGCCTCTGTTCTCCCAGCTGGGATAATTGCTTAATTCTGTGGAGTAGGTGCCTGTGGTTTCCTAAGTCTGCTCTTTTAGATCATTCTAAAGCATGTTAATAACTGAGTGTATCCTGGGCACTTGATGGCAAGGGTTGCTGATGACACCTCTGGTGTAATGAGCCTCAAAACCTTCTCTGAGGACTGAACTTCCACCCAAAAGCTGGCTTCTAAAATTACACTTCCTCTTTGGAAAGACCATGGCAGATTAACCCAAACTGGACCCATTACATAGTGTTCCTTCACTCTTTTCTTTTTCTTTTTTGTAAACTATGAGTCAGCATAGAAAAATTCAGGCTCAGATTTGATTGTGAAGACTATTGTAAATAAAATCTCCAATTGCATTTCCCTAGCTGGACGGGACATTTGGAAAGCTGATTAGTGAGGGCTATCAAGACAACGCAGGGTCTCACCATTTATTGACTATAGACTGTCGGCCCCATTGACTATAGAATATTACGTTCAGATTTGCTTGCTCAGGATTCTTGTTGTAATTTGTCTCATGTCTGGGAAAGATAAATCTTTCTGGCATGTTGATTCCAGTTAGTCTATACACTCTTTCCAAACAGCTCTAACTTTGACCCCTTTCCTCTCATTGATCAATGAGGGGGCCACAAAGCCTCTTGCAGGCCTCTGCCCCCAACCACCCTTCCTGTTGACATTCCAAACGGCTAAGCTCACAAATGTCCTGGGAGGACAGTAGCTCGAGGACACTTATTCCCTAAGAGAGAATCCTTGACTTTCACGGTATGTGACTTCGTTATTTTCCCATCCTTGTAAGGGCTTGACATTGTTTCAGAAAATAACGTTGAATTGGGGAATGTCATTTTCAGTTTCTCTCTCACTGACCCGTGTCATCCAATGTCTTCATTCTCCTCAAAACTTGTTTGGAATGAGGCAGGATATAAAAAATAAATAAATATATAAAATTGCCTCCCATGTAAAGGAGGTTGAGCAGTGTGAGGATTTCTTCCCCTTCAGACACTTTAAGGAAGATACAGAGATGAGCTGTAGTACTCTAGATATAAATAAGAACACTGAATAAACAAGGACCATTGGGTAAACATGGTAAATTGTGAGGGAGTCAGTATTTGATGACTTTTGGTTGGATGAAAGTACAAATAGGTACATCCACTTTTTTTTACTAGTTGTGTGCAGCATAGAAGTCCCAGAACTCCCAGTCTTTTATTTAGTCTACCCTTTGAAATTCTATCATCAATAAATGACCCAAGCCATCTGGCCACAAGGGATCTGAGATCTGCTAAGGAGAACTAAGATCAAACCAGGAATCCTCTGGATGTAGGTAAAAGGGTGAATTAGATAAAATGTTTTGGATCAGAAAAGGCACGTTCTCCCCAAAAGAGAGTTTTCAGGGAAGTAGCATTTTATAGCAAGTTGGGATCTAGCTTGTAAAATCTTTTGGTCACAAAGGACAGAACCATATCTGTGTCAAGTATGGTTATTGTGAAGTTACTATGACAACAAGGCAGGCAGAAGCTAGCACCTCCCTTAGACTAAGACTGTACTTTCAATTGGGGGCGAGGTTGCCCAGTGGAGCACACTTGGAAATGCCTGGGGACATCTTTGATTGTCACAACTAGGAGAATGCCGCTGATGTCTAGTGGGGAGAGGCCAGGATGCTGCTAAACATTCTACAATGCAAAGGACAGCTCCTGACAAATCCAGCTCAAAATGTCAATAGTGCTAAGGTTGAGAAACTCTAAACTAGGGGTGCATCCCACCCTGTTTCCCACTCCCTGGGCCTGTGTTCTGGAGGCCTCTGCATATCAAAGATTAAAAGACAAAGACAATGAATGTTGGTTTTGTTTTTTGTTCATTCATGAAAAAGTACTTCATTGAGCAAAAGGGAGCTTGAAGATGAGAAACTGACAAGAAATGGCCAACAGTGTTGTTTAGTTGAAAAAATATAGATACTGGGTTTTAATGGAATTTCACCTGGAAATAATCCTGCAAAGGCATTATTATTAAGCACTATAACTAATAGCCAAGGTCAAGCCTTCCTCATCCCTAAAGATCTGAAGCAGAGTGAGGAGGACCCAGCTGCCAACAGTGGTTAGAGGGATGCCCATCAGGTGAGCAGGCAGGGCGGGAAGTCCTGGAGAGATGTACTACCTTCCACTCCACTGGTGACATCACCTCCAGATTTTATATTTCAAAACAGTTTAGAAATGATTCAACAACTTACTCTACAGAGAAATAGTGATGCACCATTTTAAAACTGCCCCCCAAACAACAGTGGTCTTAAAAGTACACACATTATTGCTTACTGTACTGCCTTGGCTATAATTCTGTGATGCCTCTGTGCACCCTGCTTCCTTGAAGACCCATTAGCCACCTTTCTGTGTCCTACTCTAGATCCCTGGTGGCTGGCTGGGTTACTGACAAACCACATGAGTCAATTGTTCTCTAGCTTCTACCTAGCTTGACTGGTGGGAGGCGCTGGCAGGAGGAGTACAGCAGGTAAGAAGAGAAAGAGATTGGGATACTTATTCTCCTACCCCCATCTCACCTTGGCACCTCTTCCCTGGTGGTGGCTCCAGGCGTCTGTGATGATGGGTCCTTTCTCGGCCCCAGTTCTTGGTCTCTGCCAACCCTAATTTTCCTCCTTTCACCTCTTAGGTCTGTGAGTTGGAATAGCTTCTAGCTGTTGCTGGCCTGAGTTTCTCAGCATTTTTTTATGGCTTCCATTAAAATACCCACATTTCATAGGGGAACAGGAACCCTCATTTATTACAGATGGGACTGCAAAATGGAGCAGCCACTTTGGAAGACATTCAGACAGTATCTTACAAAGGTAAAAGCAATCTTACTATGATTCAGCAATTGTGCTCTTGGTATTAACTCAAAATAGTTAAAAACTTATGTCTACAAAAACCTGTTTACCAATGTTTATAGCAGCTTTATTCATAATTGCCCCAAACTGGAAGTAACGCAGATGTCCTTCAGTAGGTGATGGATAAACAAACTGCTGCATGTGGACGATGGAGTATAATTCGGTAATGCAAAGATATGAGCTATCAAGTTATCTAAAGATGTGGTAGAAACAAATATTTGCAAGTGAAAGAAGCCAATCTAAAAGACTACATTTGCTATGATTCCAATTATGTAACAATCCAGAAAAGGCCAAACTGTACAGATAGGAAATAGATCCATAATTGCTAGAGGTAGGGAGGAGTGTGGGAGGGATGAGTAGGTGGAGTGCCAGGGATTTTTAGAGCAGTGAAACTGTCCTGTACGATATTGCAGCAGCAGATGCATGTCACTGTGCGTTTGTCAAAATCCATGACACCAAAGTGGAACCCTAAAGTAAACTGTGAACTTTGCCTAATAATGACTATCAGTATTCATCAGTTGTGACAAATGGCCCACATTAATGCAAGATGTTAATAATAGAGAAAACTATGCAGGGTAGAAAGGTATGTGGAACCTCCTTTCAGTTCAATATTTCTGCAAATCTAAAGTTGCTCTAGAAAGTGAAGTCATATGCATAGAACACTTTTGTGGTATGTTTATTTTACTAAAAATTTGCCAATTTATCTCATGCACCGTGTATTATATATTGAAGTGAATATATAAAGAGAATATATATAAAGCAAGACAGACATAGATATCTCTATATAGATATAAAAGAAGTAAAAAAATATTCTACCACATCTCTGGATAGCCTCATATTAATTTATTGTCAGTTAAACATTTTTCAGAGAATTTGTTTTTTGCCCAGTCTCTCTGAGTATTGTTACTTGCACCAAAAAGGCATTGTGAAAATAAAGAAAACAGAGAAACCCTGGCCAGGGAGCTCAGTTGGTTGGAGCATCATCTCAATATACCAGGGTTGTGGATTTGATCCCCAGTTAGGGCACATACAAGAAGCACCCAAGGAATGTGTATGTAAACGGAACAACAAATCAACCTGTCCCCTTTTACTCTCTTTCTCTCTCTCCCCCTCCCTCCCTCCCTTCTTCCCTGCCTCTTTCCCTTCCCTACTCTCTCTCTTAAATCAATACATTAAAAAATGTTTTAAAGAAAACAGATAAGCTGCCCTGGCTGGTGGCTCAGTGGATAAGGTGCCGGCCTGCAAACCCAAAGGTTGCTGGTTCGATTCCCAGCCAGGGCAACATAACCAGGTTGCAAGCCAGGTCTCCAGCCAGATCTGTAGCTGGAGGCAGGTGAAAGACAACCATACATTGATGTTTCTCTCCCTCTCTGCCTCTATTCCTTCCCCTATCTCTAAAAATAATAAAATCTTAAAAAAAAAAAAAAAGATAAACTGATGACAATATCAGCTTGTTGCTGATAAAATGTTTTATCACCACAATACTAGTGACTCTTCATTACACCAATGCTGAACATTTAATTAACAAGCATGTATCTATATATGTTTCTATGGTAATATCTAGTCTTTAGAGAATAAAAAATAATCAAACATCCAAACAGCCTGAGATAATCCTGATTTAGGTCTATTTTCCTATGTAATTATTAGCAGAACTCCATCTTAGTCTCAAAATCATCATGGTTTGAACAGTAAATTATATGATTGTACCTTTAAGCCTTTTCTTGGGAGAAAAGAGGAGTTAAAAGTATCACAAATAGAGTCTAGCCATATTTGCTCCAGTTTGTCTATTTGGACAATGTCTGGAACAGATAGACTAGACTGAGAATGAAGGTGTGTCTGCAAGGACCAAATGTTCCAAAAACAAATGGCTTTATCAGATGAAACTATAACCTAGATTTTAAAATGATTGAAGGCAGTTTCTGTGGTGAAAAACCAGCTTAAATAATATAAGGATTTGCTAAAGTTGAACCTCTGGCCATGTGAGCTTCTCAAGAACTTGAACCACAGAGGAGCGGTGCAGAGGGTCTTTGGGGGCTGTATGCATGCTGCCTTTACTGTGCGTGAGGCACAGAGCACAGAAGCCTGGCCTCTGCCCCTCTGTGACTATGGAGCAGCCCCACGAGCTGGTTACCCAACTTCCAGGACAGAGACCTTCCAAATGCCCTGCATTATTATACCCTCATCTAACATGCCTACTCGAGGTAGGCACTGTTTTAAAAATACAGTGGTAGATAAAGCCAGCAGGAAGATTCCATTCCATAAAAAAGAATCACATCAGTGAAATAACCCATATAATGGTCAAAGTTCTGAAGGCTGTAGATAGAAAATCCCTGGGCAGGAGAGAAGGAGGGCTTTTCTCAAAATGATAGTTCAGCTGATTCTGAAGTGGACAGGGAGACAGCCCTGGGAAAACTGGAAGGTTCAGTTCATAGCCCCTTTGGAATTACTAAAATTGCTAAATAAACGGTGTCCCAGGAGGAACTGTGTAAGTGCTTGAGTGGTTTTTCTTGATAAGGGAAAAGGAACTGAAAATTCCAGGTAACATTTATAGGGGCCCCTTGCTTTCTTGCTGGAAGTCCGTTGTTATTAATGGTAATTGTTACCATCATAATACATCCCTAAAACTAAGCTAAATCATGTTGACCCACCTTCCCCACTCCAAGGCTCCCCCAGCTTGTTCCAGTTGCTAAGGCTGTGTAACAGTTACATCAAATCTGTTGCCTAAAACAATGCACGCTTATTTTGCTCATGATTCTAGAATTGAGGCAGCGCTTGCTGGGAACAGCTCATCTCTGCTGCACATGGTGTTTCACTAGGGAAGCTCAAGCGTGGATCTAGAATTGCCCAGAGACTTTTCTCATTACGTCTGGCAGTTGGTACTAGCTCTTAGCTGAGACCCTAGCTGATGCTGCTGGGCAGAAATCCTTCATGTGGCCTTTCCCTGGGGCCTGGGCTGCCTCGCAGCATGGTTTCTGGTGAGCATGCTGAGAGAGCCAGAGTGAAACTTACTGCTTTTGATTACCTAGCTTGAGATGACATGGTCATACCTCCTCAGCATTACTCTATCACTCACAGCAGTGATGACGTCCCAGATCCAAGGGAAGGAAACAGAGATCCCACCTGTTCCTGGAAGTCACAGTGTAAGAACAGCGTGTGGATGCGCACATATTAGTGTAACCTTCTTTGGAAAATATAATCTTCCATAAAGCTCTATTCTTGGAGCCTCTTACCCTTCTTTCTTCTACTTTGCCTCTTGTTTCTGATAACATAAGTCCAAAAGAGCATATTAGACAACTGAAGAGAGTGAAGAAGTAGAAAAAATGGAGTGGGAAAACCCAAGATCTTCATTGATGAGCAGGCAGACAGGAAAGTCTAGAGACTCATTTGCTAGTCATGTTTGTCCTGTATGTTTGTGGTAAGTATTGAATTAAAATGAGTCATTGTCAAATAAGTTTAGAAGGTGTTGGTATAAAAAAAGTAAAACTTATTATGTATTTCCTGCCTTGTTATAAACCTTAATATGTGTATACAAGTATACATTCTCCAAGAGGGTGACATTGTTTCCCCATCTTGTGTGCCCATGGAACCCTTCTTGCATGCAATCCTGAACAGCTCGTGGAACTATTTAGGAAATTCCATTTACCATTTTGTCCTAAGAGAGGTTATAGTAGACCCACAGAGTGGGACGCTTCATAAGTTTATAAGGGAATGGAAAAATTCTCTTCCAGGCTGAAGCTGTGAAAGGAATGCAGTGTCTGCTTTTCAACTCTTTTGGCGAGAATGTAGTACCTTATGGTGCGGGAATGAAATAGCTGAGCTGAGCATGCTCAATAAATACATTGTTTCTAGTACATGAAAACGAGAGCCTTTTAGCATGAGCACTTCAAGGTATCACCACTGATGTAATCTTTCAGGGGAAAGGCTGGCTCATGTACAAATGACTCCGGATGTGATCCAGGCTGGAAGCCATGTCAGTGAGGAAGGAACCAGCACCTGCTGCTGACTGGGCCCAACTTCATGCTGCCTCATTTGACCAAGTTCATTACCTGAGGGTGATGAAATGAGGCAAAGGAGAGTGTTCTCTGAGATCACAGAAATGCACATAAGGACTGTAGGTTAGAAATATAGACCAACCTCGGAATGCCAAGATTCCACGTAGGAAAAAAGGGAAGCACAACTATGGAAATTAATGAGAAACACAGATCTTCCAAAGGAGTTCAGAACCTGGAAATTAGTGAAGCCAAGAAAAGATCTAGAGGGACATGACAGAGGGCAAATTTCATAGGAGTTTGCAGCATGATATTTGAGTGGAAAGATTAGTTTGCTTTCAGCAGCAGGAGGAAAATCCCCATTTCAAGCACCCCAAAAAGGGAACATTTTCACTTTCTGTGATCCTGGTGAGGCCTTACCTGAGAATTCATCTTTGTATTTGGCACCTTGTGACAGTAGATGAGTAGTGACTGCACCAAAACTTCAACAAAGCTTGGAAAATGCCTTTGAGCCTGGATACACCTGTTAAATAAATCATATCCTTTTGGCCTAGGCATCTAATCGCCCAACAATCATATTCAGGGAGACTATGAAAATCCTGGAAGATTCTAAGGGAAATGTTACTGGTCACAAGTATAGGAAGATCAAAATGGCCAAGGAAGGACGGAGTTTATTATTCTTGGAGAGCATGAAATTTCAGCCAGAGACCAGAGAAGATGCTCTATCAAGATGCATTACATTTTATGCAAGGCCTCTCACAGATCCTACTTAGACATATCCTGTCTCTAAACACTTCAGATCAGCTGTAGTATTAGAGCATTGGATGATCTTTCAAAAACCATGAATCCTATGTGACACTGGCAAGGAAACTTGGAAAAGATGAGATACCATGTTATTTAACAGAAAAATGATTGTTATGTGGTATTCTTTCTTCTTCCAGTTGGATAAGGAAAAAATGTGTTTAAAGAATGGAATGTATTAAACAAGTTATTCACACTTAGGCAAAAGTTTTAGATTTGGGCAAATCTTCACTGCAATCAGGATCTTAATAACCCCTGATTAAAATTTCTAGCATTCATTGCAAAACCTAAACAAACACTAAAGTAATTCGATTGCTTACTTTTGCCCTCTAAAGGACTTATTGTCAACATTCTAGTTCCATGTTGGTCTGTTATCTCTCTTCTAATTTTCTTCTCCCTACTTGCTTGCTTTTTTCCTTCATTCTCCTTCTGTTCTTCCCTCTCCTCCTTCTTTTTTCAGGACTTGTCATTCCCTTGTCTCTTCATTTTCTTCTCCCATTGCAGACTCTCTTCTCCTTTTCATTCACCCCTTTTGCTTTAAGTTGTTTCCCTTTTTCTTCTTGATTATAAACCATACTTTGTGTGCAAGAAATTTCTTCTTCAAAAGAAATTTCTAACAGTTCTCTTCTCATTCTGAAAGGACCTTGTGCAAAAAAATAAAATTAGCTTTTAAGTACAGGTAGGCCCTTCATAAACTATTTAGTGTTCAGCCCAAATCTGGAAGGAGAAAATTGATGTCAATTTATTTATTTTAAAATGTAGGTGCTAGGCATACATACAAAAGTTGATCACATTTTCTCAAAGAGCTGGCAGAGTTCAAACTGAATAAGAATAAGATTAGAAGTGTTAAGAATAGGTACAGATCACAGCTATGGTAGATCTGAAGGGAGAAAGATTTTTTCCTCTGGGAAATCAAGAGGTAAGATTTGAAGTACCTTTTAGACAAAGGCTACAATGTAATATGGGACCTATTTAGAAATTACTGATGAATGGAATTGGGAAAGGTGGCTGGGGCCAGTTCAGAGACATTTAAATAGAATGAGAAGTGATGTATGTAGAAATAACAGGACAGTTTGGAACCATCTAGAACTAAATTTGATTTGTCTGATATTTATGGTTCCTGGGAACAGTGATTTTGAGGATATAATAAACATTAAAATTATCTTTAACAAAGATGAAAGGAATTCATTCTTTTTAATATTCCTGAGTCCTTGAATTTGCTACTACTATCACATATTTTATCCATTTCATTTAGAAAGAGCCTTAGCTGGTGTGGCTCAGTGAGTTGTGCATTGCCCTGCAAACTGAAAGGTTGCCAGTTCAATTCCCAGTCAGGGCACATGCCTGGGTTGCAGGCTAGGATCCTGGTGAGGGTGTGTGCAAGAGGCAACCAATCCATGTTCTCCTCACACATTGACATTTCTCTTCCCTTCTTTCTTCCTCCCTTACTCTCTCTCTTAATATAAATAAAATCTCTAAAAAAAAAAAAATGAAAAAAAAATATACCTTGATTATTTTTTGGTTAACTACCTATTTCTCTTCTTTAAATACATCTACCTCTGTTATTTTGGAAGCTTAAACAGATAATAAAAGTAAATTCTACCAAAAAAAAAAAAGTTTGATTTTAGGCCTGTCTACATATGGGGTAGTTTACATGACTGAGCCTGTTTCTGATCTTTAAAAGGAGATTAAGTAATGTAACCTACATTTCACTGTTATGAGAACTAACATTAACAAGTTGAACTAATGGTCAAGTTGATAGTGTAGGCAGACATGGCTCGCTTCTTCACACAACCACACCAAAATCACTAAAATCTAGAATAACCATCACTCAGAACTATCAGAAATAAAGTAAATGGAAGCCTGACAACTACAGAATTAAATAAGCTACATCTATCCAGACTGGTAAGGGGGACACTGATGGAGAATGGCCTGGTCCCACACTCGTGTGTGGTGGATAAAAAATTGGCAGGGATATCTAGGAAATGAGGAGTTCCATCCCCAAAGCAGTACCCCTGGCCTAGAGTTCCAGTGCCCAGAAGATAAGTCCCTACAACTTTTGGCTGCAAAAACCCAGCGTGGATTGAGTCAGTGGAGAAACTGCTGGAACCTCAAGCACTTCCTCTTAAAAAACCCACATATGGACTCATCTACTAAGACTGACTTCCTCTGAGCTCCAACACCGGGGTAGCAGCTTGAAAGGAAGGAACTGAAGTGTCTGGCAACAAGGTAAGCAGTGGCCATTTTCCCTTTTCTAAACCCTCCACCCACAGAGCTGGCAAGCTTGTGCCATATCTGAGACTCTATCAACCTGGCTAACACTGTTTGACCCGCCTTGGAGATCCCCAGAGACTCCACCCTACCCAACTGCTTTTCCTTATGAATGGCTGGTCTTGGCTCCTGCTTCACAACCTACTAAATCCTATCAAACAAGCAGCAACTGGCCTTGGGGAGCCCCAGGCTGGGCACTAGCAGCAGTTAGCTTAGATTCACAGCTTAGCTTCACCACGGAATCTCCAAGCCCAGCACAAGTAGCAGCATCTCAGATTGTTTTATAGCTCAGGCAGGGTGGCCCCAGGCAATACACAGTTAGGGGCTGACTTTGGCCTGCACATCTGGGGAAACCAAGGGCCTGAGCCCTAGTGGACAGCTACAGACCACATTGGAACACACCACCCTGCCCCTGCACATGATCCTCCACGGAGGGCAGAGGTTGGTGGTCAGTAGTCACAGCCCATCCTTGCAGCTGACTGACCAGTGTAAATCCCTCCCAAGGCTCAACCACAAGAGGGGAGTGTACTCAGTGCACATAAATGGTGCACCTCAAGTACCTAGCCTGGGTGATAGGGGAGACTGTACCACTGGATCCCACAGGACACCTACTACATTAGGCCATACTATCAAGATGCAGAGTCAAACACAGCTCTTCCCAATACATAGGAACAAATAAAGGGAGGCTGCCAAAATGTGGAGGCAAGGAAACATGGCTCAAATAAAAGGACATTAAATCTCCAGAAAAAGAACTAAATGTAATGGAAATAGTCAATCTATCAGATAAAGGGTTCAAAACACTGGCTGTAAGGATGCTCAAGGAACTTAGTGAGGCCCTCAACAGCACCGAAAAGATCCCGTCAGAAATGAAGGATACCCTAATTAAAATAAATAACAATTTTCAGGGAAACACCAGCAAAGTGGATGAAGCCAAGGATCAAATCAATGATTTGGAACATGAAGAAAAAAATTCAATCAGAAGAGCAAGAAAAAAGAATTTCAGAAAATGAGGATAGGCTAAGGAGTTACTGGGACAACTTCAAAACTATAGACATTTGAATTATAGGGGTGCCGGAAGAAGAGAATGAGCAAGAATTTGAAATTTTATTTGAAAAAATAATGAAAGAGAATTTGGTGAAAGAAATAGATGTACAAATTCAGGAAGCACAGAGAGTCCCAAACAAGATGGACACCAAGAGGACCACACCAAGACAACATATCATAATCAAATTGCCAAGAGAGAATCTTAAAAGTAACAAGAGAAAAGCAGACAGTTTCCTACCAAAGAGTTCCCATAAGACTGTCACCTAATTTATCAAGACACTTTGCAGACTAGAAGACACTGGCAAGAAGTATCCAAAGTGATTAAAATCAGGGACCTATAATGTAGATTGCTCTATCTAGCAAAGCTATTATTTAGAATTGAAGGACAGATAAAGTGCCTCCCAGATAAGAAAAAACTAAAGGAGTTCACCATCACTAAACCGTTATTATGTGAAAAGTTTAAGGGACTTATTTAAGAAGAAGATCAAAACTACGAACAGTAAAATGGCAATAAATACCTATCAACAATTGAATCTAAAAAATAAACTAAGCAAAGAGGGAGAACAGAGAATCATGGATACAGAGATATTTTGAGGTTGTCAGATGAGAGGGGGTATACGTGAATGAGTGAAAAGATGAGGGGTTTAAGAAGTACAAGTAAGTAGTTACACAAGAGCCATGGGGATGTAAAGTACAGTATAGGAAATGGAGCAGCCAAAGAACTTACAAGCATGACCCATGGATATGAACTAAAGGGGGATTTCCAGAGAGATTGGGGGGTACTTGCTGGAAGGAGCAAAGGGGGAAAATTGTGACAGCTATAACATAACCAAGAAAATATATTAAAAAGGAATATAGTGGATTGAAGCATAGCTCTTGACCCTCTGTAGGAACTCTGTACTCCACCTAAGTATGTGAAGCTGATAGGAGTTCAGAGGTGTCTTAGATTTTGTGAAGATTCCATTCTACTTTTGCTACTTAGATACCCATAACCCTATTTGTGGCCAAATTCAGCCAGTGTTTAGATTCTGTTTTATCTATTCCCTTATCTTATATTTTATAAGTTACCTTAAATTCTTATTTATGAGATGTAGAGTAAATAACTAATGAAAACTACCAGAAAGACATCTATCTCTGCCACCTCTGAGTTTCCTCTGTTATAAAATGAGAGGTTTGGATTAAGTTAAACTGAGCTTAAATTTTTCTGGATGCTAATGCTTTATGATTGCATGAATGAAAGCAGGATTGTCCAAGAATAATGTGAAGACATCCTATGTAAGAGCATAAATAACTTGATTTAAAACCATGAGTGAAGCTGGTATATTAGAAGGTCTCAAGTGTGAACACTTTCACCATGCTAGAAATTCTCAAAAGAAAAAAAAAAGGCATTGATTTGGTCCTAAGGATAATTAAGCCTATGAATATTTAAGTAAATAAATGCACATAAATAAATAAAGGCCCTTGTGTGGCATATATATATAGTACATATCTGGTACATCAAATTTATCAATAATATTTATTGAGGGACATCAAATCTATATATATTTTTAATTAAAGACCACTTTTAAATAACTAGCCATTTATAGGGTTTTATTGATTATATCAAGCACATATTTTTATTTACTTGCTTTTAAAAAATAGTTTGTTTATTATTTCTAGAGAGAGGGGAAGGGAGGAAGGCAGAGAGTGAGAAAGACAACAATGTATGGTTGCCTTTCACCTGCCTCCAGCTATGGACCTGGCTGGAGACCTGGCTTGAAACCTGGTTATGTGCCCTGGCTGGGAATCAAACCAGTGACCTTTGGGTTCGGAGGCTGGCACCTTATCCACTATGCTACTAGCCAGGGTGCTTCAAACACATATTTTTAGACAAAAAAAAAAAAAAAAGAACATGTGCTTATTCCTTAACTAAAAGCAAACCAACAAAACCCTAAAGGATCTTCCAGCCTTGTATCATTATCCACTATCATTTGTTAGTCAACAGGGAAGGCTTCACAAAAGGAAGCATTTGGTTTTCTTGGTGATATTTTGGGGGGGTCATGGTAAGAGTATAGGGCCAGAATGGGGAAAGAGACAGGAGGTGAATACTATGGAGAGGAGTAATTTAACCTAATGTTTAGTAACAATAGATGATATTAAGCAATTATTAGAGCTGAAAAGCTAGTAAGTTTCTGAACTTTTCTCAAAACATTCTCACTCTAGGTTCTGGATGAAGCACATCTATGGTCCTTTATTAATTTAATTTTAGTTATATTTAGCCTGATGATCTATTATATTTAAATATAAGACTTTGAAAATTTTTAACTATGTTGATTAAAAGTACAGAGTTGCTGAAAAAAAATAGGGAGGCATAAATGCAAGAGAATTGGAAAATAAAAGAAAATAGAGGTATTGCTTTGACATCTAACTCCAACCTGGGGTTATTTGTAAATAAGTTGGATAATTATGATCTTAGCACAAAATCAAATTTACAGTTACTACAACCACAACTGTTGTTTGCTTATGGGTCATGTGTATGGAGTTTATCCCTCTAGAAATTAGCAAATTTTAATCATTACAAGTAAGAATATCATGTTATTATGTTGATTAATATTTTATAGCTCCAAATACCTCAGTTCTATGGAACAAAAAGTTGATGAAATGTTTGAGACATAAAATACTCTATAATTACTTTGGATAGAAGCCCTGACATGAGGTTTTTGTAGATACAGAAAAGAAAATCATCTTTTCTTTAGCAACATCATAGAGAAGAAACATAACCTTAATGCATCAATATTCCTGTTGAAAAAGGAGCATGCTTTAGATACTTTCATAGGTGTTTCTATAGTTTGGGTCTTAGAAATAAATGAAAACACAATTAAATTGCACCAATGGGGTGGTGAGAAATAAAGATGTCTACAACTTTAGTAACCTTTGGCTTTGGAATTAGTCATATTTGAAAAGAATAGAATTGTCTTCTACTTAATTTAATAGTTAAACTTGTTTGCATGCCTCACAAGCAGTAGATGGTGGGTTTTAGATCCATGCTGAGGGACAAAGGACAAGCAGCTTCATAATGCTAGTTAGTGTGTTCACAGGTGATAGCTAATTCAGTACGCCAGACTTTAACTACTGAGTATTGGAAACACCCAAGGCAGGAGGACCTGAACGTGTTTTTAGGATAAAAATTCTTATTGGCCCTCATTTTATCTTCAGTGACAGTAGCATTTATTGTAAGAGATGTCCAGATTGGGAATTATTTACTCCCTCTGTGTGTCCAAAGATCCATAATAAAAAAAAGTCTATGGAAATCCCACCACATCACTGTTTAGCAATGATTCCCATCCCCTGGCAATCCCTCTGAAGTGTACGGCCCTGGGCAGTTGGAGATTCTGCTATCATAAATCATTTGCACTCCCTGTGAGGTAAATTCTAGAAAAAGCCAGGGTGAAATAAATACCCACTTTCCAAACTAAACCTTGTTCCCAAGTTATGCCTCCTATCCCCCTTTCTTGGGACTTGTAATAAAGAGAGTTCATGTGAATGTTTCTTTTCTACTGAGAAATCAGGGAGGTCAGAAGGGGATCACGTATTCTGATACTTTGTCCTGGCAAGATAAAAATAAGCCAGCTGCTGGTAACAGTGGCCCTCACAGAGCTACAGGGAAGGGAAGCTGCTATACTTGAACAAAGTCACGATTTCCTACAAGCTGAAAGGGGAATTTCATCTAAAATTCCCTTCCTCACCTCACAGCAAAGGCAATGAAGTCACTAGTGGTGCCTGGCTCCTTTTATTCCACCCCTTTGTTTACTTATGATTAACACTTTATATATTTGTATTTATTTCTGGATTAATTTTAAAAAGATAGAGCCCTCCGCTCCTACACTAGAGCCTGACATGGAGGTAGCAATGGGTGTTTTTGATTAGACACCTCTTTGCTCATAGATTGACAAGCCAGTACATTCCTAGTAGATTTTTGGGCTGTTCTGGTAAGTTGAAAGATAAAAATGAGTCTCCCTCTCCTGTGACTTAAGTGAATTGGAAGCTATGTAGATGTATCTGTCTAGACTCTTAGATATGGAAGACAGACCCTGGACTTCACTTTGAAGGTCTCCAGGTGACTGAATGGGCTGCTCTTCCTCGATGCCCTGCTCCAGTCACATTGCCACACAGTATGTTTTTTGGCCATGTCCCATGTCACTGCTCAGCTTAACTTGCCCACATCTGTTCCAACCAATGGCTTCCCATTGCAGTTAGAACAGCATCTGCACCTGATGTTGCCTTCAGGCTTCCATGTGACTGGACCCTGGCCTATATCGTTATAGTCATGTGACACCCAGTTCCTCCAGGTTAATTTCATCTGAAGGGCTTGAGCTTCTAGCTTCTTCTCCTTGGAACAGTTTTCCCATCTTTAAAAGCCAAATCTCTAATGTCACCTCTTTGGAGAGCGTTTCTCACTTTCATCCCATTTATCTACACTGTATATTATCACATCACCTACACTGTTTTCTTTACAGTATCTATTCCTGACTGTCATTTTCTTATTTATTTACTCCTTTGCTTAGATGTTGTCTCTCTCAAAAAGTAGAACATAAACTCCAAAATAGTGGGAACATCTGTACTTGAAATTCTTTGGGGCATGAAGTTATCACTCAATAAAGATTTGTCAAATGAAATAGCAAATAAATTATTACTGTCACATTATTAATAGACTGGCCAGATGGGTGGCTTAAAATAGCCTCTTTTTACCACTACTTCTACTAAATTCTATTCTCCAGGCATGTCATTTTGTTTGTGCCCACACATATGCACTCTTTGTGCAGCTTGCCCTTCGAAACTCCCCTTTTTACTATCTCCATCATCCCTCCTGGCCGTCCCAGAAAGGAGCAAATACTTCCTCTTCATGTTGGAGTGCTAGGTGCACTCAGTGGTCAAAGTTCTGTTTCTCCATGTAGAGTGTTCAGCACAAGACTTACCTCCTTAAGAGACTTAATGCCTATTTAAACCAACGAATGTGTCATCAGAATGTTTTCAAACACGTCAACTTTATTACCTTTCCATGTTGTATGTTAAAACACCCATGATGTTCCACAGGAAAGGCATAAGTCATCATCAGCCTGTTCTTTTTTAATCTCCCTGTTTAACCAGGTAATTAACACCCTTAGAAGCACTGATGTTTTGTCAGGCGGCAGCTAAGTCTTTGCATGGTTCATCTCCCTCTGAAGTGCTCCAGGAGGTGGAACCATTACAGTACACTTGACATCGCTAAAGCTAAATTGCCCAGACCACTCAGCCAGTAAACCTGGGGGCAGGATTGGAATCCAGAGAGTCCCAGGTGGTGGAGTTTTTGCCGTTCACTTTATAGCAAGTTTGATGTAAATGCCACCAACCTTTTTTTCTGCTCTTACAAACTCAGTATGGTTGCCAGTATTTTACTTTAAAATATGATTAGGTTTCTCACCTTTTGAAAACCTCTCTGACCTCATGAAAACTTAAGGACTAAATCCTCAGCTCCCCCTTGTAGCAACCAAGCCTTTCTCCCAGCATGCTTTCCCCATGGTTCTTCAACATGCACCTCACCACTCTTTGCTGGTCACGAAACACCTGCCTCTTTCTCTCTGCTTATTTATCTTCCCTGAATTCTTATTCATTCCTTTAGCACCAGCACATCATCTTTTTATGTCTTTATCCTCCCCTGAGGACATTTTTTCATTGCTTTTTAGAGAGAGAGGAAAGGAGGGAGGAAGAAGAGAATGAAACATTGACTCAAGAGAGAAGCATCACTTACTTGCCTGCAGTATGTGACTGAACCAAAGACTGTATGCACCAGCACCAGGGATTGAACCGGAAACCTGGGTATGTGCCCTGACTGGGAATCAAACCCACAACCCTTTGGTTACAGGATGATGCTCCAATCAACTGAGCCACACTAGCTAGGGCAGCACACACTCTTTTTTTTTTTTTTCAGTTAAAAAAAAAACTGTATTGTTCAATTATAGTTGTCCCAGTTTTTCCCTTGATGCGCTCCTCCACCAGTCCTGCTCTCCTATGCTGCCCTAGTCAATTCCCACCCTGTTGTTCAGCTAGGGAAGCATATATTCTTTAACCGTCACTTGGTGCATCTACTGCATTTGAGATTTATTTTGAATTGGATGTGTTCCCTTTTGCTTTCTCTTTTATCAGACAAATTTCTAAGATCAGGGTCTGGTTGTGCATGCCTCTCCCAGTGCTAGGACATGCTGTGGAACATTCTATATTCTCAAAAACAAATGAAAAACTTGCTGAAAATAAAGAATGAACACTCCAGAGAAGCTATCATGTAAAAAAGAAGAACACTAAGTGTACAGGCTCTTTGGAACACCGTTTGGACATATCTACTGCAGCTAAACATGCTGGCTGGCAGCATTCTACTCCTGAGTATATAGAAAGAACAGGGTGTTTGATTATGAAAAGGCTTGTTCAAGAAAGCTTATAGTGGCATTATTTACAATAGCTGAAGACTGGAAATCACTCAAATCCATTAATAATGGATTGCATAAGTAAATTATGGTATATGGGTACAAAGGAATGCTAGACAGCAATGAAAATGAACAAAATAGAACTTGGACTGTATGGATGAATATTACAAACATATCTTTGAGCAACAGCAACATACCAGACACAAAAGAATACATCTCTATGACTCCATTTATAGAGAATTTAAAACTGGCAAAACAAATCTATGGAGTGAGACATCTGAAGAGTAGTAACCCTTGTGGAAGAAGTAGAGAATAGAAGGGGACACAAGGTGTTCTTGGATATTGGTAATCTTTGGTCTTTAACCCGGGAGCTGGGTATACAACTACATCCACTTTGTGAAAATTAATCAAGCTTTCATGCTTTTCTGTGTCTATTTGTACTTCAATACAGAGAAGAGATAAAGTGTGTAAGAGATGAGGAGTAGGGACGAATGAGAGAAGGGGAGGAGAAAAACTTTATGAATAAAGTTAATTAAGAGTTCTGTATTTTTAAAAGATTTTATTTTATTTTTAGAGAGAGAGGGGAAGGGAGAGAGGCAGAGAAAGAGAGAGACATCAGTGTATGGTCTCTCCAGCTACAGAGCTGGCTGGAAACCTGGCTTGCAACCTCACGTAGATGCACCTGGCTGGGGAATCAAACCAGCAACCTTTGGGTTCAGAGGCCAACACCTTATCCACTTTGCTGCCAGCCAGGGTTAAAATTTTGTATTTTAATAAAATCCTAACTCCCACAATTTACTTCAATTTTTTTTATCAGAACCACGAAAACTGCACTTTAGTTGGCACAAAATCGTATTTAGTTGACTTAGGAGTTTTACCAAGCCTTGTTTTATATCTCAAATTATATCCAAGTAAATTCCCCATGTTTTTAAAGCCTAAAGTGGTACCTCTGAGAATGGATGTGACCTTCTAACCATACACCAGCTACTGGGGAGCAAATGAGCAATTCTAACTCATTCAGCTTAAAACATAAATTCAGTTGGATTTCCACAGGTTCCTGATTGTCAGCAGTACTTGAAGGATGTAGATGTGAGTAGATCCAGACATTTTTCCCTTTGCAGATGGTGGAAATGATAGGTGCACATACCTGCCCATTTTCAGTGACTGAATTTTATTCATAAGTTGAATATGACAATCCTTACATTGCAATGGCCACATTCATACCATTTCTTTAGTAAGTCACAAGGCTATATTTCTTCCCATGTCATAGAAGCAGGATTTGAACTATTTGTTGGCTAGGGTAGACACGTGAAGATCAAACACAAGCTTTGTCAAGCAGATACAGTTCTTAGCGGAGGAAAATGATTGTTTTTCCTTTTCCTAAGGCAAGTAATTAAGAATTTTAGGAGTTATGAGAGAGTTGAATTTCAGATCAGGTGAACTGACAGAAGAGCCCAGCTGTGAATCAGAGTGTTTCATTTTGTGTGTTTTGGCAGCTTCTTGAAAGCAGTGAGTAGGACTCAAATTGTCAGCCATTGCATTTGATTGTCCGTGATGTCAATATTTGACATGAAAGAACATTGAGCATTTGATTTGAAAGCTTAGAGGGTGTGTGTGTGGTCAGCACATTAGAAATAACTTGAGGACAAAGAACCACTGAAAGAATCACAGGTCATAAGTCAGCAAGTAAAAATATTTGAATGACATTTCTAGCTGCTAACCTTTTCTAGAAAGGTACACACCTTTACTTTTATAGACAGTTAAAAGCAATTGTGCCTGTCCTATATGCTTATAATGTTTATAAGTGTCTTTGTTGTGCAGATGAGACTATGTGCTCATATATAAATTGAATTGTCAGAGCCTCATCTATGTGATGAAAACATATTAAGCAATGTTTTACTAGCAGAATGCTCAACAACCTGACTCTTTTTTCCATACTACTTTAACACAATATTTTTTCTAAGGTATTTAAAATTATTTGGATCCCTTACAGATATTCTATTCTATTCTATTTTGTTTTGTGCTTCAATAACCCTTCAAAATATTTCTGGGAATTGTTTGCCCTCAGTTATTGTCAGTTAAATATTAATGAGCATAAGTTAAATTTTTTTCTATAGATTGATATAATTAAAAGGGGGTAATACTGAGAGGCTTGTAGGAGGAGTGAATTTCAAAGAAGGGAGAAAGGGATTTGTAGAAGAGTGAAAAAATGTTAGCATTGTTCCTAATGGTTGGAGAAGAGTTCAAGACTCCTTTGAGAATCTGAGAAAGACTATGGATTCCTACCTCAGAAAAAAATGCATATGCATACATGTAGATATCAAATGCTAATGACCATCTTAGTGTGGATTCATCCAGAACCAGAGGCTTTGAGGGCAAGCAGTGTATATGGAAAAAGCAAGGAAGTGTGTCCAGGTTGACAAGTGGGTGGTGAGGGGCCGAGGGGAGCAGGCAGGCAGCAAAGGATAGAAATCATTTTCCACAAAGGTAACTTAAGCCCCTGGAGAAGTTCTGAAAAATGGTGTGAACACACACCTCAGTATTATCCCAGACAAAGACCTCAACACTTATCAGTCCCTGGTTATGGCGGCCTCTGGTAGAACACGGATTTACAGATGCATCTATTAGCAATGTGCAGGACAAAGTGGGTTCTGGAGCGCAAGGGCAGTCCCATGACAGAGCTGCAGGTGTTGACCATGGGTAGTTGAGCTGGTGTGCATAGCAATGATAAAGCAATCAAGAAAGTATGGGTAGATAGACTTTGCTATAGATACAGCTCGGGTCCCCTATTCATTTGATTCCCTAAAGGCCATCCTGGACCAGGTTTTTTCTTTTAGTTTTGGTTGTGGGGAAAAGGGTACCTAAAGGTAAGATGGCCAATTTGGAGATGATGTCATCTATTAACATCTTTGAGAAGGGCTAAGTTATACGCCCAACAGTATTCTCAACTTATAAAATTATTATATAGAAGGAAGGGATTCAGTGAGTCAGTGAACACCTTTAGAAAGATTATAAAGAGTCCAGGGGACTCTTTAAACTCTTCTGACTCACTGTTTCTCATAGAGGCAATCATGTGGCCTCTCTTATGAGAGAGCCTCAATCTAGGGGATGGTATAACCAACGGCCTTATCATTCTGGGGAAGAAGGGTGCCCAAGTGCACAATGCCATGAGATGGGTGGCTCCAACGCCATGGTGTGACCCTCTTCCTATTTGTAACCTCCTGAAGTCCAAACAATGAGTTGAGTCAACAAGGCAACCCTATCTCTGACTTTAGGAAACTAAAGTCAGTTAGGAGTCCAGAGCATCAAGTTGATGTACCAGGATCACCCAGTGAGTCACTGTCACAGTAGGAAGTAGGTGCTAGAACATCTCAATTCCAGGGCATTCTTCAGCTCCCAGGCATCACCAGCTCCTCCTGGAAATGGGTGTTGTTAATAATAGGCCTGGTCCTCTCATGAGCCAGAATGACTTATTCACAACCTGGGGACAGAGTCATCCAGGGGAGGTGAGTTAACTCTTTCAGGGCATCATTCCATGACAGAGGCCAGCCCTGAAAATGCTGACAGTGTACTATTTCTGTGGTCTCTGCACTAAGATCATGAGTTGTCTGATACATTTTATACTCATGTCATTGGCATGTCACTTAATGTTTTTGGTATTAATGGACAGAATTAGGAACCCTGCTGAGGTCTCTTAAAATGTTTAAATGAGTAAAGAAGTGGCAGGTTAACTTGAGAAATACTTGGCAATGACTCATAATTTTTTAATACATTTATACACTTATTGTTCAATGCAAAAATCTTACTTCTGGGTATTCAGGAGAAATAAGCAATTGGGTTCATTAAAAAACAAATTATTTACAGAAGCTTTACTTATAATTGCTAATATCTAGAAATAACTGCTGAGTGGATAACTGGGATACCAATAATAAACTGTGGTAACCCAATCAATGGGTTACTACTCAGAATAAAAAAAATAACAAACTACTGATATATGCAACAGCATTAGTGAATCTTTACTATATTATGACATGAAAGAAGCCAAATAGAAAAGGCTACACATTGTAATTCCATTTATAGGACATTTTATAAAAAGCAAAACTATAAGGACAAAGAACAGATTAGTGGCTTTCAGGGCCTGGGGATTAGAGAAGAAGTTGACTATAAATGAGCAGCAGGAAGAATTTTGGGGGTGAGAGAACTGTTCCATATTTTGATTATAGTGATGGTCACATGACCACATACATTGGTCAAAATTCACAGAATTATATATATAAAAGGGTAAATAAATTACACCTCAGTAAGCCTGGTTTCCCTGCCCCTCCATTAAGGAAAAAAAAAAAAGGTAGATCTATGCTAGGTCACAAAGGTGGTGGTGACATAGGGGAAAGAATTGGAAACAGAGAAGTATAATAAAAGCTGAAGAGAGCCCTGGACAATAATATAAGAACATGTCATGGTATCTCTTTCAGAGCCGAAAGTGTGGACAGCGGGAGCCCAGGATCCTAAATCCAAGGCCTGATCCATTCTGGCAATTACTCTGTTTTCTCTGAAGCAAAGCCCCCGCTCTGGCTCTGCCTCTCTCCCTGTCTCTCTCTCCCTCTCGCTCTCTCATGCACGCACACACACAGAATAACAAGCTTCGCAAAGTGCAAACATTTCCATCGCTGCCAAAGGTCAGGCTGAGGATGAAGCTCGAAACCTCGAATTTGTCCAGCTGTCATCCCGCAGCCCCCGTCAGTGCTGTGAATGTCCAGTTCTATCCTGAACATACCTACAAATACATCTACTTGGAAAATACTGGCACATAAATTTAGAGAGGTTTAAAGTGGGAATGAATACCTCAACCTACGGGTGGAAAAAACCTGTGCCCTTCTCCTTGTGGGCAACCCAACCTGTTTGAACTGCTAAAAACACTCAGGGCAAAACAAGGAGAGCTGAAAAAAAAATAATAAGCTTTTAAGAAAACATTTCTCTCAATATTCCTAAGTTTAATGGCTCAATATTTAGCATGCATTTCATAACGCCAACTTTTTTTTTCTTTCTTATTTTCTTTCTTTCATTTTTTTTGGGGGGTGGGTGGAGGCAGGTGGGGAAATGGGAATATAGTAAAGGATTTTTAAAACACTCACTATTTGTAAGCCTTCCTTTTTTATGTACCTTAACACATGCAGCCTTCTCAGGTCTGGGATCAAGCTGCTTCCTTGCGGTGGAATTCACACTAATGAGGAAAAGTGGGCAACTGGGTTAGGCTACTATGGAAAGTGTGAAGAGCCCCGAAAATGTCAGGCCAGGGCCTGGCAATGGTTCCAGGGTTACTGCAGGGACTCTTTTTCTTTCCTCTTCTTTCCTCCAAGTACCTACTGGGATTCCTGAGCTGTGATGCTCATAATGAATGATCAGTGAGCCCTTCACCCAAGAAGCTTACAGTCTAGTGGGACAGACAGACAGGCAGGCAGGCAGGCAGATCAATACCCAGGTAAACCAAAGGCCAGTAGTCACCACAAATTGAGACAAGGGCTGCTGAGAAGGAGCAGAGTGGTCAGGAAGTCAACTGTATTCGAGACAGACCGTCCCTGTTTGTCTTTGGCACCATTTCTAGCTGTGTGGCTTTGGGCAAGTTACTTAACCTCTCTGTACCTCACATTTTTCATCTGTCAAGTAGAGATAATAATAGCACCATAAATGAGAAATTTATGCAAAGCACCATAAACTGCCCAGCAGGTGGTAAGTGGTCATAGTGGTATTAGCTGTGACAGTGATTTCATGGAAAAGGACAGGGCTGGACAGAGGCCTGAAAGCACCAGGGGTATGTAAGCTGAGTCTTCAAGGAAAAGTAGGTGCAGTCCACATAGACACAGAGTACCTGCTGGTGGGCTGGGGGCATATTTTGAGCAAGGGAAAGAGGGTACAAAAATGGTTGTATGTGGGAAAAGCCTAAGATATTGAGGTTAAGACCAGAGTAAGACCTCTGGGGAACCTATAGAGTGATGGGACCAAGGGATAGAGTCCCTCTCGAGTGCAATGTGACATCAGTCAGAGGTAAACCGTAAAGTAAGTATCAGCTACGTTCCTAATTGATCTTTCACAACTAAATGGGATGAAATGTTAAATCTCAGATTTCGTCAACAGATTGTTGCTTTTATTGTTGTTGCTATTAAGATGTTAGGATTCACCAAGGCTGCAGGTTTGATCCCTAGTGAGGGCATGTATAAATAGCAACCAATGAATGAATGCATAAATAAGTGGAACAACAAATCTCTTCTCGCTCTCTCTCTCTCTCTCTGAAATAATCAATTACAAAAAAATTGAAAAGGATACTGAGTCTTCCAACAGGATCATCCAATAGTCAGCTGTGAAAGGGTGGTTTTTGGAGTCTTCCAGGAGTGGGACAGGAAAAATTTGGTGAACATTTTTATACTGCTTGAGTGACATAGAAAGGTAACTCTGGTAGCCTTGTGGGGAATGAATTTCGGTGGCAGTTCCCATTCAGAATGAGGTGCACTGGTAGGAGATCAAACTGTCTGAGAAGGCTTTTATAAATATAAAACACTCTTGGCTCTTAGAGGAACAGGATTGGGAATGGGTTGGGAGATCCAATGAGGAGAAACAATGAAAAGAATTCTGAGACAGAAATTATTAGGAGGCTATTGAAATATTACCTCGCTAACCTTCTTATTTTTCTCTACTCACATTTCAGTGAGGTTTAATTTCACCTTGTCCCACTAATATATATTATTATATAAATATATATATATTATATATATTATTAATTGTATATAATATATTATATTATATATAGTATATTATATATAGTATATATTATATATAATCAGTTGTTCATATGGAAAATAATATAATAATTAGTAAATAATAATATAAGAATAAACTCTTTCATGTCCTCACCATGGTAAATCTGTTTTTATTCCACCCTGTGTGTATGTGTGTATATATTTATATATATGAAATCAATTACAAAATGTGTACAAATACTCTAAAAGGCTATTTTATACTTACATAAACCTACTCTAAAACAAGACGCTAACCTCCTTTTTATTCCTTTTGAAGTCTAAAACTGGGACCTCATAGACACAGAATAGCCAGGTGAGTGTGAGGGCCTTTTGATTCTATGTGTGTGTGGTGCTGTGGGACCTGAGACTCGGCCTTCTGGTCTTGTAGGCACTTGGTAGAGATGTTGCAATCTCATCTCATTTTAAAGCCAAATCTCTGTTTGTTTTTGCTATCTAGAATTTCTACTTTGGTTTTCTGTTTGTTTATTAAGTCAGTCACACACATGTGTGTGCACACACACACGCACACACATGCCAAGAGTGAAATAAGATTCAGGGGAATGTAGCCACCTAAAGATTTCAGGACTGGGTAGAAGTTACAGGCAACCTACTGTCTATGTGACTTGGAGTAGTTATTGTTTATGTTTTTATACAGTATGGGTCACAACATTTTTTGAAGGAAGAATTTGAGACTTATATGACTTCTGAAAATAACTAGATGTTTGTATAGAGCTGTATAAACTTTTAGGCAAGTGAATCTTTCTAGGCCTCAGTTCTTTCATCCATAAAATGGCAATAAAAATTGCACCTGTATCGTGGAGTTATCATGGGGCTTAATTGAGCTAGTGCATGCACCTGATATATAAGTGCTTAATAAATGTTAGCTGGTGTTATTCCTTTTTTTGTTTAGTTTTTAACTACCACTTCCTCACGGGTTCACAGTCCAGTGCAGAAGCAAACAGAAATCTTTACAACATGATAAGTGCTGCAATAGAAGTTAGTGCAAAGAAAAGTAGATAGGAGAGTGAACAGGGAGGTGAGGAAGGCAGTCCAAAGGAGAAGTGAACTTTGATCCATTTCCTGGAGAAGAAACCTGCTTTCAACTAGTGAGGAAAGAAGTCACTGCAGGGAAAGAGAGCAGCCTGTGCAAAGATGACCAGACAGAAAGGGGCTGATGGTGATGAGCCCACAGGGTCCCGTGCGTGGTGGTGGATGAAGGGGAAAGCAACGTGGGTGAGGGGTGGGTTGGGGGCATGTACATACAGTCCCATACAGAGAACAGTAGACCAGAGCGTGTATCTCCTGATGTTTGCGGATATCTGAACCTTTGTTTTTCTGTGAACTTAACATTCCAAAGTTGAACATTATTGCATTGTTTATAGAAAAGACATAAATAATATCCCTCGACCCCCACATGGCCATGCCTGTAACATTGACAACCAATGATATGCCTCCAGGGGAAGAGCTTCAAACGCAGCCAGACTAACTGTGATGTGAGCTTCTGTGATGCCATCAATATTGCCCACCAGAGCTACCTGCACACTGGCCATGAATTCAGGGCCCTCCAGGCTCCAGTGGTCCTGTTACAGTATAGAATATGCAATGTTGCTTCTTACACATGTGTCACCCAAGCTGGACATAGTAAGAAGGCTTACGGTCTCTGGACTCAGGAAGAACTGTACTGTCATCCTGGTTCTTCTCTGCTGCTTATTTTTTAATTTGATCCACAGATCCATTCCTTCTGCCCATGCGTCCTGCTCTGGTGTCAGGAGGCTGCCCCTGTGCACTGCACTCCAGGCTGCTTCACCTCTGCATGCAGCTGGGTTCAGGCAATGAGAGGGGTTAGAAGGATATAGGAAGGCAAGAAAAAGTAGAGAGGTGGGGGTATTTATTCCTCTCTCTTCCTCCCACATTCTTTCTGGTTCTAGTGGTGGCTGTGATTCTCAGTGGCTGCAGCTCTTGCCAGGTGGCTCCTCTCTGTTTCTGTCTTCACCAGGCTCCAGTGACATCCATTCCGTCTTCAGGCCACCTTCCTCTCCCTCCTGTTGCCAGTCCCAGTGCCTGCTCATCCCTAGTGGTTCCTTTAGCCCCGCCCACATCTCCATAAAGAGCACCTTTATTCAGTTGCTCTCAGCTAAATCTCTTTTCTGCTGAGACTTTGATCAGATCAACTGTGTACTAGTTGCACATGACTTTGTCCAAGAATCTTAACCTCTTGGAGTCTCAGATTTCTCATATGCAAAATCATGATGATAATGTTCTTTGCTTCGTAAGGTTGTTTGGAGGAAATGATGAAGTCATCTGTTTTGATATATTTTTGAAGCCTCTAGCATGGTGCCTGCCACACAGAAGGAACTCAATAAATATAACTACCGTTGTCATTGCAAGTATTATCAAAACCATTGTTATTAACATTCAATAGAATGGAGGGATGTCAGATCTGGAAAGTACCTGGGGCATTGCCAAGAACAACTCTGTTATTTTATATTTGAGGAAACTGAGGCCCAGAATGCTTGCCCACATTCACACAGCTAATTAGTGGCAGAGCTAAGGATAGTATCAGTCCACAGCGAAAGAAGGCCAGCTGTGTTTACATCAATTCTATTTCACTACTTTAATAACGGTGTTGATTCCTTCAGTGACGTCGCCCACTTGTTTTAGAAATGACTTACATAAGCCCAACTCCCTCCACTAACACTTTATTTGCTCCCTCTGAGAGGAGCATCATACTATCCCAAAATAAGCAGGAATTCAAGAGAAAACCCCTGTTTCACTGCTCCTGCTTCCCGCTGCTGACTCATTTACTCCGGTGCCTCCGAGCTTTTACACATCCATCACCCATCCCCAGAACACGCTGGCCTGGCCCGTGTCATCACTGGCTCAGGCTGGTGGGGCTCAGCAACGCCACTGCCCACTGCACTGCACATGGGTCACCTTCAGGTTCCCTGCTGCCTTTGGGTTTTTAGAAGCCATGTGAGGACACCCTGGTGGACACAGAACCCAAGCCGAGATGCCCGTTAAATACGCATTCTTGAAACAAAATAAAAGGTGAACATGTGTTCTGTTATCCATTCATCGGCACTCAGGCCTTTGTAAGTTTTCAACAGGATACACAAATAGCCATTTATTTATTTCATCTTGGTGATGCCCACTCCCAGGATAAGTGGAGATTTCCCTTCGCAAGCTCAAATATAAATACTTAATTATCTTCTCCCCCTTCCCCAGTAATAAACTTTAGATTACTTTATTCCCTTGCACCCCCACGTGACTGCTAGTACCATGCTGTCATCACCTGGTTTTATTGCACAGAAAGCCTGCTTCAGCGAGATGCCCAAGTAAGTGGTTGATTCAGGGGAAAAATATTAGTCAAACCATTGGTTTCACTGAATTAACAACTCTGTTTGGGTAAGGTGGCTGCGCCGGTAGGCCAGAGCAGGCAGGGTGTGTGCCCTGGAGTGATCTCTGCGGCGCTCACGGTGGGAGCCTGAGCTCGGGCAGTCCTGACGGAGCTGCTCTGCGCTGCAAGACGATGTTTTCTCCCAGCCACTTGTTCTTCCCCCTTTCAGTGGACATCGGACCCCTTCTTAGGCTACGTCCACCCAGCCACAAGCAGTTTTCACCTTACCCTGCTTGAAAGACTGCCCTTTCTTGTTTCTTTCCTGATTGGTAACACGTGATCTTTTAAAAAAGGAAGAGAAAACTAAAATGAGAAAGGGTGCAGATTTCAAAAGTGGAGGAATGAAACTATCTCTAGCTCGCCTGCTACGCATCAGGCATTTTCACATGCATTCATTTAATTTTTACAGGAGGAGCCTGTGAGGTCTGCGTTACCACTGTCCCTGTGTGCAGCAGTGTAGACTATTTCAGGGCAGGGTGTCAAACTCATTTTCACCGGGGGCCACCTCAGCCCTGCGGTTGCCTTCAAAGGGCTGAATGTACAGTAATTTTAGGACTGTATGAGTGTAACTACTTCTTAACAGTTAACCGAGCCGGTAGAAACGAGGTGCCAGGCTGGATAAAACAAGGTGGGGGGCCAGATTTTGGCCCATGGGCTTTGTGTTTACCACCCGTGTTTCAGAGTGTTCATGAATCACAACATGGCAAGCACTGATCATCCTCAAAACACTTCCAGAAATCTTGAACAGATTTAGGTTGTGATAATGGTCACGGTACAGGTGGTGGTGTGGATGTGTGTGCGTGTGTGTGTGCATGTCTGGATCCTTCCACCATTTGCCCACCGGCCCTGTCAGCCCCTTGGAAGCCCCCATGCCCTGTGCTAAACATTACGGCAGTAGCTCTTGCTGCTGCTCTGAGTATTCAGGAATTCTTCACGTCTCACCAGTTATATTCCTTGGGCTGCCAAATGGTGACTTAGAAGCTTTCACACTCTAGTGCTATTTTGTTGTTTCATGTTCACATGCCTTAGGCATTTTATATTCAAAGAGAGAAAAGAAGACAGGAGAGAAATCAGTTCCAGTTTCAGCTAGGCATGGTGTGACTAGTAGCATTTAGGGAAATTAAAAGTATTTGACTGTATCTTACGGCCCAGGCAAGTGGTTTGTTCAAGGCCACAAACACTCTGGTCTCTCTCCGGAGGCCTTTCTTCTGCACTGGGAGGCTTGTGTTCTCTCTCAGACCCTGCCAGCAGAAACTTCCTTGGTGAGTTTGGGAAAGCCGCACATGTCTTGGTTGTTCCCCTATGTCCCCTCAGATGCAGCCTCTGACATTCCCTGTTGTGCTCTGTGTCCAGGAAGCTGGGACCCCTTCCTTCGCCCCCTAGCTTTCAGCTGATGCCAGGGAAAGGTGGGATATTTGTTCTTCGTGTTCTTCCAGGCCAGGTTACGGCTCCAACCATGACTCTGTTCCTTGGGAGTGGCTGTGGCTCTGTCCACAGCTGCCGTCCTTACTGGGCTCCAGGCACGTTGCAGCCTGCTCCCACCCTGAGTTTGGGGGTAGCAGAGGCTCCCTGCTAGTTCCACAATGGCTGTTTTTCTTCATCCTGCCCACCCTTCTCTATGCAGTCCCTTCAGCGAAGTCTTTTCAGCTAAATCATCTGCATGGGTGGGAGACTTCCTGCCAGACCAGAAGAATACACCTACGGCAGAGTTGTATCCCTTTGAGAAATGGTGATAAAAATGGTCCGCTTGGGGTTTTGACAAGGGCCATGTATGTAAGCATGCTAGGTCTGGCCCAAGTCATGGTTTGTTTTAACCGCAGTCATGCCGGGGTTTTGGCACAACTACAGCTTATGCTTTACCTAGTTTTTATATTGATGTATGACAGTAGCACACCAGCCATCCTTCCCCAACTCTCAGGCCAGCTACATGGATACCTCATGTCTGAGTCTTCTGGTTTTTATTCTAAAGGCAGCGATTCACAAACCAATTCTTTGGTCTAGACACGCAGCAGTGACACACATGGTGTTCTCGGTTTTATGCTCCAGACAGCTGCTAGCATTGATCTGCAAAGGATGCTCTGCCTCGCCTGCCCCTCCGTCGTCTAGTTGAAAGCCAAACCAGAGTGACTCACTGGCAGCTTAATGCAGTAAAGAGGGAAACAAGTTCTCAACAAGTGGCTTGCCACTAACTAAGCTCTAGTTTGTGTTCTGAGCCCAGGAGCCAGGACCAGCCTTGGGGAGATGATCAGCGGAAAAGTCTTCTCTAAGAACCTTGCTCCACAGAACTCACCTGACTCTGCCAACCTTCACCCTCTGGCACGTGCTTCTCCCACTGCCCCTTCTCTAGAATACTGACCTGCAGTCTTCCAAGAACTTCGCCAAAAACCACCCCATGCCCTTTAATGTCAGTTGATTAAACTCAGAAAAATTCCACTGACATTTATGGATACCCGCAACATGCAGGTGCCATCTCGGGTGTGGGAAAGACAAAAGCAATGAAGACACGTTGTTGCTTTACTGGTGCCAACAAATACCATTGTGATTACCTGTGAAGCTACTTGATCAAGATAAGCATTCCAAACAGTCTGCTCGAATCAGCAAGGGCCCTTCTGCTTGGTTCGGGCTGTGTTTTGTTAGTGGTTAAGAGTGAAGATTTGGATGCATTATGTACGCCTTGTGTTAAAAATTCAGTTCTGCCACGTTCTTGCTCTGTGACATTGAGAAATTAACTTAACGTCTCTATTCAGAGTGTGCTGGAGCTGGCTTGAGAAAACCAATGGCGCATAACTCTTGCCAACCCTGTCGTCACCAATATCAGGTTGGTAGTTTAAAATCTTCCAGGACATAGTGTTAGCCCATAGAAACTGACAAATGTTACATGATGGGGCTTTTTGGCCCGGAGAGTCAGATGTTGATGTGGACCAGTATACTACTGCTCTTTTCCCCATGTTTCTTTGCCTCTAGACTAGAACTAGAACTAGAGTTATACTTCATCGGGTTGCTGTGAGAATGAAATGGTAATGAAGACATACATGTACTGTGTCATGGGGTATTTGCTAAATATGTACGACCTGCTATTGTGATTATTGTACAAGTCAGTGGAGTGTCTCCTTGTGATTCCCTTGAGTAATGATGTAGCAATCAGGTTTTCTAGAAGTTTCAGGCTGCCCTGGCCAAGAGGGATGAAATTCCTTCCACATCCTTATCTGGAATCCTTTAAGATACCGTTTTCTTAAACAAAACAAAACAAAACAAAACAAAGCAAAAAAAGTAATTCATTGCTTGGGAATGACTCAGCTTTCTTTTAAGGAGGCACAACTCTGCTCCCCAGGAGTCAACGGTGATTAGCGAAACAAGAAATAACCCTCTTGACCCCTGGGGATTGCCGGGGAAGGAAGGAGCTTGTCCATGAAGTGCTGACCTGCAAAAGCCACCAGTGCAGGTACCCAACAGTTTCACTCTTGAGAAGCCAGAGTTGAGTTTCTGGGGTTCCTGGAGCTGGGAGGGCTCAGGACAGACTGCAGGGTAATAGGAAGGACATGGGGTGAGAAAAAGGTTCCTGCCAAGTTACTGAGAGACACATGATAGCTCAACTGGGAATGGAGAGTCAGGTTTAATAATGTTTCTGCCCCACGCTTAATAATTGAGGTCAATGGTTTATCAAGTCACCACTGAGGGCCACAAGGAGGCCAGGCATCTAAGTGCAGAAAGAGAGCAGGGAAGGCCGAGGCTTCAGGAAATATAATCAGAGGGTAGAACTCTAAACATTACATACCAATGTGAGTGGGAGACTTTGCAAAGACCTGTGGCCCTCGACTTTCCACTGTGCCAAAATGCTCACTATTACCTAAGCTCTTGAAGACGCTTTGGAAATGTGCCTTCCTGCTAAGTTGAGGCAAAACTGCCCAAAAGCATCTCATTGGTACAGATGCTTCCATCTGAGCAGTCACCCTCTGTGGTCCCATGTCTGGAAGCAGGAGTTACACACTGGACACTCACCTTTAGATGAGATGTGCATGTGATGAAAGATGGGAAAAAGCTCAATTTAAGGCTTGCTTTTGGTGCCGTGGGAAGCCAAAGTAGGGACGCTGGGAAGTCAGAGAGTGTGTCTTCTGTGGGGAAATAAGGTGCTAGGTGCAGGGAGGGCAAAATGAGGCAGGAGCCTGGCCAACTTGCAAGATGTGAGCCGAAGGCCACGGTGGGGCCCACAGGAAGCACAGGGAACACAGCTGCTTGCGGGACCTTTTTCCCTGTGCTAACTGATGAGTTAGAGGGCTCAACAGGAAAGAAATTCCTGATAGCAAATGGGGTCAGAAACGGGAAGGGCACTCGGAGGGCAGTAACCACGACGCAGCTCTGTGGCCTTGTGGGCAGCAGGGAGAGTATATTTTTGGCTTGTAGATCTCGTGAGCAGGGAGAAATCAGGAAAGGGAAGCTAAGCATTTCAATCCTACACAGATCATGGGTTAATTGTACCTTGTTTAGTGCATATAAGTGAGAAGTTGTCAAGGATTTTTGATAGCCTTGAAACTGCTGGGATTAGTAGATAGATGGCCTGAGCTCAGAAGGTGTGTCCATCATCCATGCTGCCTGTCACATGCTCCTACCTCCCTAATACTCCCGAGAAGTATCAGGTTAATCAAAAGTGCTTGTAATAGTGCTCTAATTTAGCTTATACATACCCTGTCAATCTCCTCTCTTCTCTTCTTTTCTCTTCTCTTCTCTCTCAAAACCCTTCCCTCTCAAAATGCACCTCCTCTGCTTTTCTCCCTTGCACTCTGGAAAGCAAAGTAAATTCAAATCCAAGGTGCAGAGTCTTGAAGTTTTCTGTACAGGGATGAGTACTTCCTTTTTTGCCCCTGATCTGGCCTGCCACTCACTCCACTTTGAATCAATACCTAGGAAATATTTTCTCATCTGTGAACTGATGACAGCTTGTGGATCATGCTTGTGAGATCATATGAGAAATCAGTGGAACAATGCATAGAAAGTATCATGTATAGTGCCTGACACTTAGTAACCACTCAGTAAATGTTAGCTGTTGTTGTCAATGTTATTTAAAACAGATAAAATATGTATTGGCTGTTGATCTAGGGGCATGTTAACATAGGCAGGTAATACACATATTTCGGAATGTCTGAGAAAGGTAACCTTCTTCTTGAAAGACTTGCTTATTTCTGTTAGATTGGTCTATTCACACTTCAAACTAGATTGCTGCAAAACTTCAGTGAGTATTTAGTTTTTAGTTTTGTCACAAATTGACCTCAGATGCCTCTGTTGGAAGGTAAAGATGCTATAGTTTTTTGCTTTGAAAGGAAAAAATTAGAATGTATAAATTGACAAGTGGATTCATTTAGATAAGCAACATTTTCTCTTTGTCTTATAACATGTGGCAAGGTTTTTATTTTGTTTGAGAATCTTCAGTTATTTTTTCATTTCTTTTTATAGTGCATCTTCAGAAGAAATAAATCTTTCTATTGACATTGAATAGGAGTCATAAAAGAAATGTTGCTGCTTTCCTTTTGAGGGGAATGTTGAGAAATGTTGTTGCTTTTCCTTTTGGGGGGCGGTTTTAGTTGATTTGTGTTTCATTATGTTTTAGCAACAGGAAAAGATGGATGTTGAGCATTTATGGGGATATGATAAAGTGGAGACATACATCTTTCCATTACTGCAAAGCATCATAGAAAGTTACAAATTATTTACAGACTTTCTAGAAAAGTTGGTTGTCCAATAGCCTCCTGCTTCCTTTATTTTCCTAAAACTAAATGTGTATTAGTGTTTCAAAATAGGATGATAAAAAGTAGCTGATGAAGGCCCACATTGCATATAGGCCAGTTATTTTTATTGCAGAAACACTAGAGGGATGAGAGACGAACCTGCATGCATGGAAGCCTGCTTGCACCTGCACATGCTCCTTGGCCTGCATTCCCAAAGAGGCCAGCATGCCAATAATTGATTGGAAATCCCTCCTTCAACCAGAGGTACATTTGTGCAAATGCAAATGAATGATTGGGCCTAGTCAATGACATATAAGTTAAAGAGATGTATCAAACCTTTGGAAAAATAGGTGTCCTGCCCAACTTGGTTGAGAATGCTATGTATAAACTGACTTTTAGAATCATTCAGCTTTTCCTTCAAGATCTTTAAATGTATTTTGGTAAAGTCTAAAATTCTATTCTGTGTCCTCAGCATCCACACAGCATCACTCAGTGTTGAGTAGGGGCATGACAAACTGGGCTAGAGGGGACTCCATCAGCAGCTCAGGTGCTCAATTACATTTGTAATGAGCCTGATTGTAATGGTCAGCTGTCATGGCCAAGGTGCTTGCCTTTAGCTAAAGTACTTGCACCCTGAGGACGTGAAATAGGCTGGCCTCATTGGCCCTCCATTTCCTCATCTTCAAACAAAATGATTGGACTTTATCTGGTTATTTCCAGTCCAGTGAAGGAGAGTGGTGAGATCCATGTTGTTGTTGTTGTTGTTGTTGTTGTTTTCTTTTTTAAAGATTTTATTATTTTTAGAGAGAGGGAAAAGGAGAGAGGCAGAGAGGAGAGAGACATCAATGTATGGTTGCCTTTCACCTGCCTCCAGCTATGGACCTGGCTGGAGACCAGCTTGCAGCTTGGTTATATGTCCTGGCTGGGAATTGAACCAGCGGCCTTTGGGTTTGCAGGCCGGCACCTTAGCCACTGTGCCACCAGCCAGGGCTAAGTCCATATTTTGTTGTCAGGGGATTTCTTTTCTTCTGTGTGAGTTACCTGGTTTTTAGGTTCCTCTCCTTTTTAATTTTTCTCCTCTCCTTCCTTCTTTCCCATTGTTTTCTACTTACAGTTGCCCACCAGAATTAGTATATTTGAAGGCAAGAGAAAAATACATTTCCTGCCCAACTTCTATTCTTTAGTGTATCCCCCCAAAAGACTTCTTTGTAGAAAGGCTGTTCAATGCTGAGTTCCCTGTGGGTTTCTATTTTTATTGCTCTCTCTGCTTTATATTTTCATGCTTATTTCAACTTTGGCTAATATTTCTTTTACTATCCCAGATAAAATGAAGAATATACCACTACATGCCCTTTTAGTTGGGCATTACCAAAAACCACCCAGTTTCCCCTGGGATGTCTTGCTCCAGCCACCTTGCAGCATGGCTGTTTTAATTACTTCATGTGACTATTAATCATGTGCCTAAAGGAAACAGATAAGCCTTGAGACAGAATTCAGCTCAGCAAATATGGTTACTCATCATCTCCCATGTGCCTGGCTCTCGAGTTACTAATGTATAGAGGATTCAAAGATGAGTACATCAGAGGCCCCTAGGAAGGAGCCAGGAAAAGCTGAGTGAGAATTTACTTATGCACAAGTGTAGGTAAAAAGGGCCTAAAGTACTTGGAGGATTTAAACAAGGATGAGATTACGTATATGTGTGGAGGTGCTGTTTGTTGAAGTCTTTGGAGTTTGACAAGGTAAAGACTTTTCCTACATTCCCTTGAGTGCTGGGTATGGAATTCAGACCTTCCTCTCTTGGCAGTGGGCATTGGGGTGTCATGGAAGGTGTTTACATCAGGAAACCATGACCCCACTGGGGCTTTGGGGAAGATGAATCCAGCATGAGTATTCAGGGTAGTTGGTGGAAGGGAAACAGGGGGAGGGGGGCCTGGAAGGAGCCTTCTCTGAGTCCTGCTCCTGGTTGTAATGCTTCTTTGCCAATCCCCACTCCATGTGGTTGGAGCAGCTCATAGCTATAAAAATGTGTTGACCCAAGAGGTTTAATATTAACCAAAGTTATAGTCAAAGTCAATTTGGAGGATTCAAGAAAAAATCTGATGCTAATAGAGAAATAGAAGTCAATATTTGTAATGTGAGTCACAGGCTCAAAATAGAAAAGTAAAACACATCACTGCTGCAGCTCCCAGAGGGCTGTGGGTTACATGGGGCAGCAGATCTGTGAATCAGGCTTGACCACCCTCTAGGGCTATTTTAAATTTTCCTCTGGCCCCTTCCTCTAATTCCTAAATTCCAGAGTACGATATTCTAGTGGAATTTACCAGATAGCCAGGCCCAGTGAAGTCATGGCTGGTTTTGAGAGGGTCAGTGGAAAAAGTTTTCCCCAGCTGCGTGTAACCTTTTCTCTCTAGTGATGTGACATGGAAGTAATTTATGACTTTATTTTGTAATCCACACTTCATTCCATAGTTATCATTGTTTAAGTCCTAATATCTGCCTGTTGGCTATTTTTGATATATATTTTATATGTACTGTATTTTTATAAAATAATACATATTTTTTCTTATATCAAAAGGTTACCATATTAATATCAAAGGAGGGGGATGTCTGGTGAGGGCGTCTGACAGATTGAGAAGCTTCTGGAATTTCCTCTGATAAGATGGTCTTTGTGAGCTTTGGTCGGGCTTTTTCCTGGCTCAGATATTAATGAATCTCAGACTGAGGCTTGAATGTGCTTTGCTGAGAAAATTTGGAAAACTAGAGAATTAATGAGAATGAGGGAAAAAGGCAACATAATTCACATACATATGTGTGAGATGCAGCAAACATCCCTATGAGTAGAAGTTGCTTTATTAATGTAGCACCTTAGCCAGATATGGTGGGTAATGTGTAACAAGAGAAGCTAAAATTGCCTGCACTTCATCCGATGTGTTGGAACACTTGGGCCCTGATAGCATCTTATCATTAGTGTCCATAGGAAGAACAGTTCATTCAAAACTGAGTGTTTAAGGGCTACAATGGGTTTGATGATAATCTGATATTTCATCCCAGATTTTCCTTAAACTGAATTCTCTGGAAGGCCTGAGAAATAAATGTGTTCCACTCAGTACTCCCCTGATTCCTTTTTATTTCATTTGTTTGGCAGAAAGCACCAGCCTATAGAGTTCAGCTTGGACAATATCTGCTTCAATCAGGTGCTTATGTTACCTGATTTTAAGATGAAGGATGGTAGACAAGGAAGAAACAGCAGATGGTAATGATGGATGGATGGAGCCAACACATGGTAGACTGGCAATTGATGATCAGACTTTGGCAAGTAGCTGCAATGCTCTATCTCTGAGTTAGACATTTTTTTCGTCCTTCCTATCTAGGTCTGGTCAAAATTGGGTGGTTTATCATAAGTCACCAGTCCCTGACCCATCATTTGCTTCCTCATTAGCACAATGGTCATAACCACATCTCCTTCCCAGCATGTTTGCAAAACTAATTAATGCTTAAGAGATGTTTTGAGATCATTGATAAAAGGCACTCTATCTGCCCAGGGTGTTATTACATTATTTTATTTTCCTCTTTATAGTCAAGATTGAACCAGTGATAAACTAGAAATGAGGCAAATTTGTTAAATATGTAGAGTGAAGGCCATCCAACAATTAGATTTCTATTGGACTAGACATTGCCCTTGAACTATGTATATGAGAAGAGGTGCTGAACTATGTTTGGGAAATTATCATGACTTTTAGACCGCCTTTGAAATGGTAAATCATGAAGAGCATATCTGCACACAGTACCCATAAAAATGGACTTAGCTTCAGAAATGCCCAAACTACATCTGACCATTTGCAGATTAGTTTCTGTCCCTCTAGAAGACTGTGTATCTCTTCAGACAATAGACAGGATGTATGTTCACTGGTAATTTCAGTTTATTATGCTCATGTGAAAATTGGATAGTTACCAAAACCCTCCAGGATAGGATCCTCCTCTTACAAAACTCAGAACTATGAGGCATGTGAGGCAGAGATCAAGAGGACTTCCTCTCCAACCTCCCGGAAGGGATGGACACTGGCCTGAAAGCCTGCATGGTTATTACAGGGCACTTCCATCAGGTCTTTCGAAAGAAAGGTGGAGATGACCAAAGGGCAGAAGGTCACCTACGTAATGAGATCCATGTGAAACATTAATTAAAATGGAATGCTGAAGGAGGATACGTATATCCTTACCACGTAATTCCCAATCAAATTTTTCTTAAATTGATCTTCAGCTTCCTTGAGATTTTCTAAAGGCCACATCCCATTTTCTCCAGAATTCTTTATAAGTTCATGAATACTAAAACTCAGGGGATCAGCAAATGTCTTGAAATGAATACAAAATGTTATCCACTTACACATTTTTTCCTAGGGAGGTTATACTTCTGTCACTATGTTCCAGCATGGCCTGTGACCTTGAGGAGCCACTGTGCCATGTGAACTAGCGTAGAGGAATTGTGTGTATTTGAGCAAAATGTGAGTGAAATTTAAATGTAGTACAGATTTCTCTCTGCATGCAGATTAAATATTTTAAGGTAATATTTGTGTTCTCCTTGATGCCACATCCTGGCTTTTTATTATCCTGGGATCTTTATCCAGTCATATCTGCTCAGCCAAAGTCTGAAGTTGCATACAAAGTATATGACCTGTTACTTACTTGGGTATACAAAAAAGCATCCTATGGGGTGTGTCAGTCACAGCCCTTTTCAATAAAGAGCAAAGATCATTTCTTGGAATTTGGCCTAAGGTTGAAGGGGGTGGCGGGCAAAGGCTTAGAGTCAAAGTGAGCCTGAACTTATACATTCTAATCAGTTTCCATTTTCCATTCTGCACCCTTATGCAACATGCCACATAAGAATTTAACCAAGAGACAGACTTTAGGAAAAAGACAAGTAGTATAGGCTAACACTGTAGATCCTGGGACAGGGTAGGGACATACAGAACCAATGAAAATCACACTTAAACTTTGAGTTGAAAGAGTAAGTTGGGGAAGTCCCAATGGCCCACGTTCGTTTCAACGTCTACAGGGTAACCCAGACTGTAAACCAGGGCTGGACACAGGGAGGGAGCTTCCCACAATAGTTCTATCAGGCAATGGTCTGTGTGTCTTTGGAAAACAAAAGGTTCAAGCTCCCTGTCCATCTGCTTGAGTAGCGAATGTGCCATGAGCATGTACACCCAGACTATACCCCAGGCCATGTCCTGAGTGGGCTTGAAATAGCTAAGGCATATTAGTTAGGCACCTGGTCTGGAGAGGAGAGAAACATATAAAGCTGGGCAAAAAATTAGGGGCCACCTTACATATCAGCTGTTGTTCCAGCGGTCCAAACCACAGGGTCTTCAGAGCTGATAGTTCACAACTCCTCCCAAGTCTGCACATGCTTACTGCTTTTCCTATCAAAGGGTGGGGGGTGGGGGTGGGGAGGGTGTCTTTTTCCTCACCTCTTTAATCTGTTCTGACCTGGGGATTTGCTCTGATCAGTTTAATGCTGCAGAGGGCATATTCTGGAACTTCCAAACTCAGATCTTAAAAGACTGTGTAAATTCTGTTTTAACTTTTGCAACTCTGGAAAATCCCAGGCTATCCGGGCTGGGGAGAGAGGGCAGGTGGAGACAGAGGCCCTGGAGGGAGGAAAAACCATGTGGAGGTCTCTTGGAGGAGGAAAGGCCAGGGAGCAGAGACAAGCTGTCCCACTAAGCCCTGCCTGAGTTCCTGAACCATAGATCATGTGCAGTAAAATGATAGCTGTTCTAAGCCGCCGTGTTCTGAGGCGATAGGCAATACAGCCGTGAATGGCTGCAATCGTGTCAGAATGGCTCTGGAAAGCTCAGGCGGGATTTCGGATTTGTAACTTCTCAGATGAGCTAAGTGAGTTTTGGAATTGGGAGATTTTGTCAAAAATGTGCCAGCGGTGTGGTTAGAATGAAAACACAGAGTTCCCAAAGTATAACTCTTTGTGGAGAAGACTGGCCAATGAAGAGTGTGAAGGCAGAAGAAGCCTTTAGCACAAATTGGGTAAATTTATGCTTATGGAGGTCAATCCATTCGTCCCCCTTCTTAGCTGCTGATGAACCACCTCACAGGCTACATATCTTGGTCAGAACTGGTGTCAGTGCTGTGTAGAGTGGACCCTGGAGTGGCTGGTGGGGTTACCTCAACCAACTGGTGTTGTTCAACCAGCTCATGTACCCACTGTCAAATTGAAAGCTAAAGAGAAGCCCATTCCTACCAAACAGACAGAAAGGAAGGTTTGGGGTGAGACATTTGGCTATCACTTTAAAAGAGACAAAGAAAAATAAGACAGAGTTCTATGCGAAAAGTCCACTGTCTTGGATTGCACTTTTATTGTTTGTCTTCCTTCCAAGCTCCTCGTGGTATTAATGTTAATCAGCTCTCTCTGACCAAAGCACATCAGGGTGACAGAATGGGAGAGCCATTCCAGGTTCTGCTAGACTCTGGGACAGGAATTCAAACCTGAGTGCAGGCTCTATAGCCCTACTTACCAGCACGAGAGGGCACAGAGCTCCATGGTTTTGTATGTAATTCTGGTGTCTACACATTTTTTTTTCAAGCAGATTTATCCTCAGTGCCTTAGTGAATATGGAACTACTTATTGAGCAAGAATGTATTGGATCTATATTCAATGAGCCCCAAGCTAAGCAAACTGTGAAAAGAACAGAGACATCTTCTTGCTATGTTTGCTTGGGCACAGTATGATAATTTTTAAGTTGCTGTTGTTATATGAGCTATACCTATTAGGCTTTGGTATCTCCATGATTTGTGTTGAATTTCTCAGAGCTATGAAGAAGTTGAGGCAAGAGGAAAAATGTATAGCATGAATTCAATCCCTAAAAAGCAGGATCTGGATAAGAGAGGATAGGAAAGGGGTGGAAGAATGGGTTATCTACAAGTCAGTCCTTCTCACTACTTTTCAACTGAAACCTTGAAGAATTAACCCAAGCTTAACACCCTTTCATGTCCTGTGCCTTTTATTTGTATGTGTGAGATTGTGGGATTATAAAGGTGTTAGCATTGTGTTCACCATTGTTTCCTTAGAATTCTTAGTGCAATTCCATTGGTCTGGATTCATCAAAGAGAACCATAGATCAGGAGCAATTTGCTCCTGGGACAGACTTTACTCAGATTAAAAATGGGTTAAAGTTTTATGGGAATCACTAACTGTCTTTCGATGAGACAAATCCTCTTAATCTGACATTTCCTCACATTCCACCCGTACATCATGCTGGGGGAACTAGGAGATTTCCGGGTGCATGATATATGATTTCATGATTTGCGGAAGGCAAGAATGTTAACCTTAGTTGATTACTCAAAACTGACTGATAAGGTATCAGACAAGTTAACTTGCTGCTTTTCTAACCTCTCCCAGCGAGCTGGAACCAAATGAAGCCTCATTCTCCATAGGTTATCTTTATTGCTTTCCACATGGAAGGTTAAGAAGGTAGGAAGGGAACAAGCAATAAGTTCCTTGTGTTTTTGTTTGTTCCATCATTTAATTCCAGGGTGATAAACCTTTTCATGTGATAACCTTATCCTTTCCTCATCAGCTAATGGTGATGTCACAATGGGAATATTTTTACCTCAGATAGAAAAAGAACACTGGCAGATTAGACCTTGTTTACTCTGAGAAAGAAGATTTAGCAATAGGGGTAAAGAGTAAGGCATTCTAGATTTAACTTAAATACCAACTGTTATCAGAGTGTTATCAGGCAGACAAATAGCCAGGGATCCTGTGATCTGAAGGTTGCTTTTGTCTCATGACCTTTTTTCTTCCAGCCATCTCCTCCAGTGAATTCTAGAAGCCTGGATCTAGAACTATCCCACAAAGAGCAGTTTTGGTCATCCCTTTTGCCTGCAGAGGTTGAGAAGTAGCCTGCTTTGCCTAATCTGGGAAGCCTGTTTTTTATATATTCTTGAGAAGGGGATAACTCTGAAATGAGCCAGTAAGGCATTTATTGCTTTTATACACACTTATTTTAGGAAATGAGAAGGCTAAAATCAAAAAGTTTAAAAGTGAGTTATAAATTGAGATGGTCTCAACTGCATCCTCGACTACTTGGCATTTAATATTCCAAAGAAAAATCACCCTTTGGGAGAACATATAAAATTTCATAGTATTATTCAATCTCATATTAGAGGTTTTTTTCAATATACCAACAATAAGATATAACCACGACATCTGTAGTAGTATATACAGATGATATATATTCAAGAATAATTTAACCTGGACCTCCTCCCGCAGTGAATGTTTAGACAATTCAGATGATCTACACTTCACCTTTTCTGCTCAGATTTTCTTACTATTAAAACACATGTGTACCTGCGTAATCTTATTTATTAGGTACACAAACTTTATTTTTTTCAGTGAAATAGGTAAGATACTTGTGACAACTGAATATAGGCTTCACATGTGGTTTAAGTAGAAAGTAAAATTTATTTACATATTATCTCTTAAGTCATTATTTTATGATTATTATAACAGACACAACAATGCTTTAAAATGGAGGACCAGGGAAAAGTTAGATAGAGTTTGGAAATAGTAGTGGTCCTTAAAAATGGACATAATACATGTTTAGGATCTCATCATGTATACTTCAACAAGAATTGTATTATAATTCTGTGCATTAAGCATATATTCTACAATTTAACTGACAATGTGAAAAATGAGAATCATCAGGTAATCCCTTGATTAAGTCTTTTTAACCCAGTTTCCTTTTAGTTCCAGTGTAGAAGTGGTCTGTATATAGAAGACAGGTTCTAAAGATGTTTGGATCAGCCACATGTCGCCAGGTAAAGAAGGCTTTCACTTACCCTTCCTTATACATGCACAGAGGACTTTCCAACACAGTTACATATTCAGGGCTTCTAATTCACCTAGTTGAATTGTTCTTGGTCTAAACTGCAGAATTTATCCCACACTACAATTTTGCTATTAACAGGAGAGAAATAGAATGGCTAATCAAAGTGCAACATTTCCAGCTACCCCAAAGTGCTTACAGTGAAAATAACCCACAGAACCCCTGGCCTCTGCAGAGTCCTAATTATCTAAGGCAACTATGGCTAAGTTGCACTTCACCACTTAATGGTTTTCAAGAAATGAATTGTCTCAACCCTTGGGTTTCTTCGAAACAGTCAGTGCTGTAGATTAGATAGAGAGCTATAGAACAGGACACCATTGACATCATAATCTTTCCAGGGCTCGGAGAAGGGCGGGGGGAGGAGGGTGTTCAAGCAGCAAAGGCAAGTCAACCAATGGAGAACAGCATGAAGGCGCAGGGAAGGAGAGGCCAGGGAGTAGGGTAGAGCAGCGAGGGGATAGAAGGGTAGTACTTGCAGTGCTCTGTGCATGGTCTTTCAGCCAGCCTAGCTAAGGGTCAAAAAGTAGCTCTGCAACCTCCTGGTTATGTGACTTTAGGCATGTTACCTAACTTTTCTGATTCTTAGCTCCTCATTTCTAAAAGTTGGATAATAGTATTGCCTTCAAAGTCATAAAGATTCAATGGCATCGTGTATGAATCACTTGGCTTAGTGCCTAAGACGTACTCAGTAAACAGCAGGTGTGATGTCAAACACTGTATTTATTATTATTGTTAGCTGGCCCTGTAATAAAATGCATATATGCCCAAAAAGCAGTCTATGAAATGAAGTCACCTTGATGCAGTGTGACACGTATGGTGCTATACTATGTTAATTTTCTGAGCAATTTCTATTTACACACGTATTTCACCAGTACCTATTTCTCAGCTGCATTATTACATACAGGCACTGTTCCAGTCATTTGGGGCACAAAAATAAATAAAGCAAGAATTCTAGTCCTCAAGGAGCACCCAGTCTACAAGGGAGATAACCATATAAATAATTACAATAAAATATAGCAAAAAAAAAAAAAAAGGTTGCTGTGGCATGGAACTGTAAGGCATGGGTAGCAACCTGAAAGCAAAGTGGCTAACTCAGATTGTGGGAGTCATGAAAGCCTACATGGAGGCAGCATCCAATGTGAGTCTTGTAAAATGAGTGATATTTTCCAAACTGCAAAAGAGAGCAATAATATAAAAGGACAGCATCAGCAAAATTACCAAGGCATGACACGGCCTTGTGTTTCATGAATATGGGGCAAGGAACTATGGGAGACAAACCTGGAGAATTATTTATAATAAGCTGCAGACATGGGGAGAAGGAGGGAGGAGGGAAGCAGAATTTGAAAATGAAAAGGTTGGTGGGAGTAATTGATGCGAGGCTAGAAGAAATTCGAGGAACAGAGAAGTGATCAGTGCAAAGGTGATTGTGTCTGGCCTCAACAGAAGGAGAAATACCTCATCATCTAAGAATGCAGAGGAAGAAGGAAGTAAATATGGGTGTGGGTGAAGATAAGCTTATAGATAGTGGAAGATAGAAGGAGTTCACCTTGGAGAGCTTCTCTAATTTTAATGTTATAGATGCAGTTTATCCATTGAGATTTGCAATGTGGACTGTACTGAACTGGAGATTTGAGGAGGGGGTAAAAGTCTGTAAGGGGCTCAAGGAACTGAGCAACTGTGAATAAACCAATTGTCCAGTTGTGCAAGGGCCCAGTGGAGTTTAAGACAAGGCCTTTGTGGTGACAACAGTTGGCAGGACTGCATGAATCTCTTTGGCCACATGCAGTATCTCAGGTTTAGGAAAAATAAGGGCAAATGATGATATTACTCCAAGTACACAAAGAAACAAATAGGAACACAAGGAATGTGTTTGTGAGAGAAGAATTGGAACAATCATATAGAAACCACAGATTACATACACACAGAGGTCAAGAAACAGTGGTGACATCAAGGATGGAGGCGTTAAAAGATGAAGGCTCACCATAAGGTAGAGCAGAAGAGACTTGGAGGGATAGAAGGTGAGAAAGTGTGATCAGGGTTTAAGTTCTCTGATATGCAGCAGTTCTGGGTAGTGGCCAAGTCTAGGGTGTGGCTCTTGGAGTGGTTAGCTACTGTGGAGTGGAAGTAAAGTTCGTTTTTACTTTTAAGAAATAGTTAAGAAAATTGAGAGGGCAGGTATTAGATGGTCTGCCTATATGGATGTTACAAACTGATCGCAAGAGATATATTGGAGATGATGGTTATAATTCAAATGCCATTCTCCACCAAATGATGGGATGGACTTGATTGCAACTGACAATGACAAGGGCAGGGATATGGAGATAGAGTTGGACTTCAGAGAGGTGAGCTTTGCTGGGGCAAGGGTGAAAACTAGTTTTGGAGCCCTGAAAAGGTTTCTGACATGATAATGTAACATCAGGGATCTGGAGAATGGGACACAGGATCCATAAGTTTAGATGGAGAATGGCCAGGAGGAGGACTGTCCAGGTGTGGTGGGGAAGGAGGCAGTTGTGGGGCTGAAGAGTTCTTGAACACCTGGCCACTCTTTAGTGTGGTTGAAGACCAGCAGATCAACATCACCTGGGAGCTTGTTAGTAGGCTATCAGGCCACATCTCAGACCTACTGAATCAAAAGCAGCATAACAACATGGTAATCTGCATGCCAGTTAAAATTCTAGGAGCAGTACCCTAAAAACAGGCATGATGATTCTAGACAGGAGAGGGAAGCATGACTGTAAATTGTTTCTGATGATCCCAGCTCTCTCTGTCCATGCTCACATGAGAAATTGAGCTTTTGAAAGGAATAATAAAATGGTCTTCTCAACTCAGGTTGTCAAAGTACCACACTAATACCAGTTTTAATTCTTTTTAGGCTCAATGAACCAGTACCCATCTTACAGGCATTTGTGTAAGGTGAAGGAATATCAGCAACCAGTAGGTTTCTCACCTTAATTTCAAAGAGAGAAAGAGAACAACAAAACACAACTGCCTACGGGTTACATTGCTTTCAGACATGAAGTTGGTGGAGGAGCCAGGAGCCAGAGCCAGGGCTCAGACTTCCCCTACTCTGTGCGTTCTAAGCATCGAACCATACTTCCTCCTCAGCCAGTCCCTCTGGCCAGCAAACCAAGAAGAAAGCATGCCAGGGAACCGGTAATTGTATAGCTTTTCCAGCGTACTGCTCCAGCTCCACATAATGGACATGTCAAAGCCTGCCCTCCCCTCTGAACACGCGGCAGTGACCAAAGGGGCTGGAGGAAGTGGGAGAAATACCATGAAAAATCCTGGGCTGCACCTCAGAGACTAATAAATAATTACTAATGGGAAAGGAAACAGAGGAAAGAGGGAAAAGCAAAGGAGCAGGCAAGACAAGCAGAATGGACTCTGGCCCACAAGAGAGGAACAGACTGGAGATTAAGTGCAATCAAAAAAAACCCAGCACACCGAGGGCAGTGACCGAAAGGCAGCAAAAGACAGAGCATAAAGCTCATCAGGGAAACTTTCTGCTCTCACATTCAATTCCTCTGCTCACAACATCTCAGGGACTTACTGAAGCTTAGAAATTGACTGTGAAATCTTTCAGCATAGATTTGTTGCAAGTTAAATGGATTACTTTCCCATCTAGGTTCCTGGATATTGGCTTATTATTATTATTATTATTAATGTATTGATTTGAGAGAGAAAATGGAGGTGGGGGGAGGGAGGAAGGGAGGGAGAGAGAGGAGAAAGTGTGGGAGAAAGAAACATCCATTTGTTGTTCTACTTATTGGTGCATCCTTTAGTTGCTTCTTGTATGTGCCCTGATGAGGGATCAAACCTGAGACCCTGGTGTGTTGGGGACAGTGCTGTAACCAACTGAGCTACCTGACCAGGCCCGGACTCTGGCTTATTTTTAAGGAGAGACTTGGAGGGTCCATACTAAATTATTGATGTGAGTGAGAATTTAACCCAGGCAGCAGAAATGACTGAATAGAGAAACATAGGCAGGTGCCACACTGTAATTTGTCTGCCTCTTAAATTATGTAGTATATGTATCACAATATATTGAATTTAAAACCTGAAGTATGACATTCAGTAAATAATTCATACTTGCTCTTTCAGTAAGTGTGAGCTGAGGCTTAGGATAATGATATCCAGTTTTAGCAAGGGCATCATTTAAATACAGCTGTGGAAATTTCTTTAGTTCTCATATGGACAAGACATGCATGACTGTGTAAAAAAAATGCTGAGTCTCTCACACACACACACCTTCCCCAGGAAAATAATTTTAAATACATCACCTTTAAAAAACATGGATTTGTTCATTCTGCTCTTGCTTAACAATTTTTTAAGGTATATACTGAAAGGTTATCATCTCAGTAAGAACGCTATTTTCTTCTCACAGAAGACTAACACTGAGGAACATGCCTGGGATTTTAGAGATGACTCTGATTTATATAGTAAATATCCCCTCCTCTAAGTCCTAAATTTCCAAGTCTTAAAGGGAACCCACTGCCCAGAGATAAGTCTCTGTCCCCTTGTCACATGTGATCTAGTTCTGGGAGACCATGCATGCACATTTGAAACTTGAAATAGCCATGCCAAACAACCGTGCATGCAACATTTCATGTGTATCTTGGCTTCCAGGGGCTGGTACTGCCAAAATGTGTCCCATGATTTGTGGGAAGGAAGGAACTTGGGGCTGATGCGGCTACAAACGTCTGAGCTAGAAAACTTGGGTGGAAGGTAATGTCCCTTCTCTTTGCTTCTCATACCTGCTATCATATTGTTTCTTCTAACATTTTTATTTTATAGGCTAAAAAGACATCATTTTAAATCCACACTTCTTTTAAAATGTTGTGGAACTTATGGAGAATCTGATCAACAGGCATGACTCCCTTTGTTCCCTATTCCCTTCCATATAATATACTAAAGATATGGGCAAGGTCAACTGATGTCACTTTTAATAAGACTGAGTAGGAAAAAGATGGCCATTGGTCTGCAAAGCCCCAAGATAAGCCGTTTTTCAACTTAGTGCACCCAAAGGCATGATTTTTTAGCTTGGCCCTGATTAATGTTTTCATTTAATACATATTTATAGATAGAATTTAAAATGTGCTCATTGTGCTTCTGTCTTATAGTAGGAGATGAATAACCAGCTAAATAGCCAAGGTGACGTGTCAGCTGTGTGCAGCAGTAGGGGTTGAAAGACAGGAAAAACCACTTCTGGTGAGAATTACTAGAGAAGGTTTATGGAAGGAGGGTGTTTTGTACAAGTCTTGAAATAAGATAGTTTTATTAGTTATACCCTGGGAGATGACATGCACAAAGACTCAAAACCTTGGAAAGACAAGGAGTAGCTGGGAACATGAAACCGGGAGATGGGTTTCGGACAAAGGAACGGATACGTAGGTAGAGCTCCTTTTCTGGAATTTGGAAACCAGATTAGGGAGATGAATGGGTTGAGTGGTGGGTGGAGAGCCTGGAAAAAGGTGGGAAGTGGGTAAAGATGTATTCAAATGAATATTCAAAAGATTACTGTAGAATGTGGAGTGTGTTGGAGTTGGGAGGGACAATAAATAGGTGAGCCTGTTAGGAGGCTATCGTCATGCATTAAAAGTATAAACGTGCCTGGAGTAACATGGTCACAGTGGAAGCCTGCCACCTGCACCTCTTGCCTCTAAATCGATTCTCAGCCTGTCAACTGGCTTAATCCACTTCCTATTTATTGTCTTCCTCACAAACTTACATCTCCCTTTACAGTCTGCCTCCCACTTATGACACCACTTACAGTACCAGCCAAACCAGAAACTTTCAAGTTAAGCCTGACATCTTCTGAGCCTTCCTTCTTTCACCCTCAAGTTCCTCTTATCTAACCACATAAAAATTTACAAGAGCAAATCCTTATGATATCCACACAATTCCTACTTGCCTAGCTTATCTAATAGTTTGCACTCTCCTTCTAATTGGTCTCTGTATATCCAACCATAACAAATAGTGTAGTAGTTCAATATTTAACTTTAGTGCCAAATTTCCTGAGCTTTCACACTTCTTAGCTATATGGCTAGGGACAAGTTATTTCCTTCTGCTTCCTTTGCTTCATGTGTAAAATTTTAAATCATAGTAGTTCGTATCCAAGGCTGGTAGGAAACTTATATATGCTAATGTTTGCATATCACTTAGAATGGAAGGTAATAGGTACTATAGAGTGTTTTCTGTTTTAATTAAAATAAATAGTAATCCACCCACCTACTGGGGAGATAAGACCTCACCATGTGTCTCTTTGGTAGGTTGAACTCTCAGCTGTGTGACATGGTGTATAAACTTTCCACAGCCTAGACCCTGATCAATTTCCCCATTTCATTTTTTACCACTCCTAACCTCATAATTTTAGCCCAGATAAAACTAAACCACATGAAGTTCCCCAAATCCAATCTACTCAATCAAGTATTCCTGATCCTTCTTAGAATAGTCTGATTGCCATACCCTCACCCCTGCTTTTCTGCATATTGCTTACTCATTCCTGAAATGTCAACTCGGGCGTCATTTCCTCCAGGCAGTCTTCCATGAATACCCAGGTAGGGCTAAATGTCTCTTCTCTCCACCTACAAGATAATTTTATCACAGCATGAATGGTATGCTGCTGAAGTCATCTTTATGATTCTACTTCTAGAACTTACTAAAGACTTCTTGAGGGCAAGGGCTGTCTTTTATTTATCTTTAAATACCACAGATACAAGGACCATGCTAGATCTGCCGTAGGTTTTCATAAACATTATTGAAACAAAGGGAAAAAACTAACAAGCTAGGCAATTTGCTGAATATAGAAGTAGTGAGAAAGAGAGAGATTGGAAGCTGATTTCAAGGTTTGAAGTCCAAGTTACTGCAAGGATCAAGGTCATATTTATAGAAATAGGGAAGTTGGAAGGAGGAACTTCTTTGAGGGAAAAGAAAATAAAAGCAAAACCTTTATGAGTTAATTTTTAAACAAACTAGTTTTGAGATGCCAGAAAGCATACAATTAGAAAAATGGGCTGTGTGGTACTAAAAAGGAGCCATGGTAAACTTCAGAATGATTGTGTTTGTCATATTTTACTAGTTTATGGTGTATAACAAATATCCCCCAAATCTCGGTGGCTTATAACAAAAGCCTGTTGTTGTTCACCAAATCTGTCATCTGTAAATCAGCCTCTGATCTGTGGTTCTGCCCCTTTGTCCCAGGTCACATGTGGACTTGGCACATACTGTTCTCATGGTGAAAGGTCAGAGTAAGGGAGGACACAGAACCAACCACACAAGCACATTTGAAGCCTATGCTGAAATATGACGTATGTAATATCCACTCACATTCCATTAGCCAAAGCAAGTCTCATGGCCATCCCTGCAGTTAATGGTGTGGGGAAGCATGGCAGGAGCTTGGGAGGCAATAACCTGTTATAAACAAATAATGTACTCTAGCATAGTGGGGATAGTTGGAATTATGCATGTGTATCAGGAAATGTCATCAGTTTCTAACTGGAGGGGAAAGAGAAATGAAGGGGAAGAAGTAGCTTAAAGGCACTCAAAGACATAAAGAACTAGAATAATCAGTTATAATGCAAGTCAAAGAACAGTCCAAGGGAAGGTGGACACATTGTCCAATACTGCAGATGATAATGACAATGAGAATGCCCCGTTGACTGTGAGGAGGAAAATGGAGATGTTTGAGAGAAAGGATGCATTACCTATGTCAGGCCCTTTTCTACACGGATTTCTGGAGGGATTACACTTGCCTAATCTAGGTTAAGGGTGACACTCACGGGAGATTGCTTAGAATGGTTTTGGACTCCAGGTCCCACAGTAGCTGAATTGCATTAGCAAGAAGATAAGCTGGGAACACATAACATAGCACTCCTAATTCTCATCAAGTATTGCAGAGGTTGTTTTGAGGTGGTGGGGTGACACCACCAGGCCCTCGGGTTAGTCTAGAAAGCAAGATTCCTCATGGTAGTGAGATGATCCTAGGAGGCAGATTTTTGCTCCATTAAGAAAAGAATCTTCTACAGAAAACCCAATAGTGAAATGGTAGCCTTCGTGAAACAATTGTCAACACCATTGAAGCTTCCAAGAAGACCCTAAATGAACACACAGTAAATATGCTGTGGAAAAGTGCATGGCACTGGGTAATGATCATCCTATTAATTGTGTGGGCTAACATATATTTACTATTCACTTTTTTCCCGCTTCTATAACTCCATGCAAATGTGCTCAATTTTATTTTCCTTATTGAATAGGTGTTTTCAGGTATCTGAATGCTATGGTTTGAATTATGTACCCTAAAAAGTTATATTGAAATTCTAATCTTTTAGTACCTCAGAATGTGATTTTGTTTAGAAATAGGGACTTTGCAGGTGCAGCTTAGATGAGTTCATATGGGAGTAACATTGTCCCTTAATCCATATGGCTTGTGTCTTTATAAGCAGAAAAGAGACACATAAAGATAGAATGCCATGTGATGATGGAGGCAGAGATCAACATGCTGGAGCTACAGCCTTGGCTGGATGGCTCGATTGGTTGGAGCCTTGGTGGTGGGTACAATTACCGGTCAGGACACATTATTTAGGTGGTGGGTTCTATCCCCTGTCAGGGGCATCGAGAGGCGGTTGATGTTTCTCACTCACATCAATACATCAGTGTTTCTGTCTGTCTGTCTGTCTGTCTCTCTCTCTCTCTCTCTCTCTCACACACACACACACACACACACACACACACACATCAATAAACTTATCCTTGGTCGAGGATAAAAAATTGCTGCAGCTACAAACCAAGGATTGTGGGCAGCTACCAAAAGCTGAAAGAGAAACAAAATTCTCCCCTGTTGGCTTCAGAGAGAGCATATCCCTGACAACATCTTGATTTTGGACCTCTAGCTCCTGAACTGTTAGAGAATACATGTCTGTTAAGTCACCCAGTTTGTGGCGCCTTGTTATGGCAGTGCTAGGGAACCACTGTCTGAACTACATTTTGAAAGGGAGCGTAGTAGCTTTTGAAAAGTCCACTGATAGCTTTGTTGAAAGTAATTTTAATTTGAATGGGATTTTTTTCTTCAAGCTGCAAATCTCTTATCAGTATTGACATTGACATTGGCAGAATTCTGCCACTTATGAAGATGCAAGAAGTGTGTGTACAGTATAGTAACATCTGCCTTCCTACAACTTGTGCTGAATAAAATAACACTTCCAAGAATGTTCCTTGTGAAACATTTCTAAGAACTGTCCTTTTTGGTCCTGTTTATGCTGCAAATCTTACTTGTTTTAAAGAGTTGAGCTCTAGTTTGAGATAAATATTTCTGGACATTTTAAGAAACTTCCCCGAAATGTTTTGTAGTTGTAACTAAGAAGAGAGGGAAAACACAAATTATCATTATCAATGAATTAAGTAAAATACGCTTGCTTCTTGTGTTATTACAGTTACACTGAAAACTTATATAGTACTCCTCCTGCCTTATCTGTGGTTTAACTTTCCATGGTTCCAGTTACCCACTATCATCTGTGGTCCAAAAATATTAAAAGTCCAGAAATAAAAATTAAAGTTTTATATTGCATGCTATTCTGAGTAGCATGATAAAGTTTTGCACTATCCCGCTTTGTCCCTCCCAGGATGTGAATCATCCCATTGTCTAGAATATCCACGGTGTACATGCTACCCACCCATTAGTCACTTAGTAGCTGACTTGGTTATCAGATCAGCTATTGCAGTATCTCAGTGCTTGTGTTAAAGTAACCCTTATTTTACTGAATAATGGCCCTAACATGCAAGGGTAGTGATACTGCTAATTCAGATATGCCACAGAGAAGCTATAAAGTTTATCATAGGTATGTCTATAGAGGAAAATACTATTCAAGTTTCATGGATTCACTGGAGGGTCTTGGAACTTATCCCCTGAGGAGAAAGAGAGAACTACTGTATTCCATTATTTGCATTTTCCTGGGAAGTGCTTGGCTTTTGAAGGCTACCAAACAAAGGACATTAGCCTTTTGATCTAATTGAAAGGGCATGTCTTCAAGGCCAGTGATCTTGCTACAGAATGTGTACTTGATGTCTGTGGTGGAATGCCAATACATGTATGTACATGAACACAGACGCAAAGATCAAGGTACAGATGCATCTGGAAACACAGTAACCTTTGCAACCAGTGATGCTCAGTACCTTTAAACTATAAGAAAGTCCCAGGGTGGAACTGGAGAGTATTATGCTTAGTGAAATAAGCCAGTCAGTGAAGGACAAATATCATATGATCTCACCCATTACGGGACAATAATGAGCAAAACTAACAACAAGCAAAACAGAACCAAGTATATGAATACAAGGAATAGGCCTTCAGTGGTCAGGGGAAAAGGGGTTGGGGGGAGGTGGGAGTGGGGAGGCAGAGGCAAGAAAGGGGACCAGCTTAGACAAGAACCTAGTATAAAGGAACCATGGACATGGACAACAGGGGGGATTGACTTTGGGGGGAATGGGTGGCTGGGGAGGGGGACAGAGGGGAGCAAAAAGGGGATGGATGTAATACAACAACAATAAAACTTTAAAAAAAAGAAAGTCCCAGGGATAGACCCAAGGCCAGTCCAACCAAGCATGGATTCAGTCTAAATTCAACTCGACCCATCAAGTGTTTTTAAAGCAGCCACTCTGTGAATTTGTTGGACACAGTATCCTGGAGATTACACTTTATGTATCCATCCCATTGGAGTCCATGGTTCTGATCTCACTAATTTCTAGATGAAACAAGCAAGTCCAAGACAGGCACTGTAACCTCCCAGGGTCTTATAATAAGTAAGTGGCAAGAAGGAGCTCTGGTACCCGAGTCTTCTCCTTTCTGATAACTTACACTTACCCTGTAATAAAACATCAACACTATGGTTTATTTTATATACATTTCTATAAAAGACATATCAATTTGCACAACATGTGCCTCTCTTATAGGAGTAATCCTTAACCTTAACTCCAGTGTGCTGAAGATGTTCTCAACAGCTTTGTTTTCTTTTAAGCCAGGACAGTTCTTACACATTGAAATGCCACCAATAGCTATATGATTAAATGGAAAATTCATTCCAGCTCAAATGTTGTCATAAAACCTTATTCATCTTGGCAAGTGGCCATTTCCAAACTGCCTACATCTTGTGTCAGTACTTCCTTTATGTCCAAATAGGATATAGAAATATGCCCACATTTTGAGAGTTTGGAGGTAAATTAGTGCTGAGTTGTTAAGAAAGTGTTTTCCTTGTCCTGTTGCCAAGGGTTCTTCCATTTAAAAGAAAATCTCATTGCTGCCGTATCTTGGTACCACAAAGACCCATGATTTCCCTTGAGTCATTACTTCTGCTCAGGATCCCAGTTCAAGAGCCTGGAACCCATATAGTTGAGTTCATGGTCATGAAGGCACCCTAAAGTCAGAATTTTGCCTGGGAAGAAACCAAGCTTAGAACTAACTAGCTAAAGTGTAATCAACAATAATAAATGTAAAGGTTACTGGATTTAGACACACATTATATGCCAGGAACATTTTATACTTTATTGTTGTCATACCCTACAAATCAGGGATGCTTTACAACATTTTCCAGAAACTGATGTCAGTTTCTTAACTCATTCGAAGGCAACCCACCTAGTAGGTGAGTAGAGATTGGCCAACGTTTTCAACTCTAAAATTCTATGCTTTGTTTTTATACCATGTTGCCGCTCTGTAAAAACCAGCTTCCATGTACTATTAGCAGAATAGAAAGTGCTCACCACTGTCCTTGCGACACTGGGCTCACAGCCTTCTTGCTTACAGGCAGACATCACCATCTGTAAATGGAGATGAGGCTGGAGAGATGATTTGCATGGTAGTAAGTGAGGGTGCTCGCATGCACAGCCAGGTCTTCGGGCCACAAATCCTGGCTTCCTTCCTTCTAGTCAAGCTATCTCTCAGTGCAACAATGGAAGGGAAGTTCCATGCATTGAGGGCTAAAATTTCAGTAGGTAGGGCTCAGCTAGTGGCCTGAAGTAATAACACTCCCTTGTAAGACCCAGATACCTTCTAGGCGTACCTCTTTCCACTCTGACTTCTCTGAACTCCAGAAGATGGGGGTTTATTTCCACAAATTGGTTCTGTCACTAGATTCCCTACAAAACCATGCAGAACAGTGCTCTGAGAAATCACCCACATCCTAGCTAGTTCTGAATATCCAATTAGTATATTTTATAAGTGATATATTTTATACTTGGCATATGAAGGCTCATAATTATTCATCATCCAATTCAGAACAGCATTTCTGCATAGAACTGCCTACTGCCATGTCAGATCTGTGTTGTTTTTTTCTCCCATCTCTTTCTATAAAATGCTTCCTGGTAAGTGCTCAAAGTTAACACTAGTAGCAAGATATCATCATGATGTGCTCTCTGACATGATGCCTTGAAGAAGCTCCAACATCACATTATTTTTTTTTTTTTGACAGGTATTCCTAACTTCAATCTAATCGTGCAAAAAACACCATATACACCCACATAGAGAGACATTGTATAAAATAACTAAGTGGCACTCTTCAAAAATGAAAATATGAAAGTGAAAGTAAGACTGAAGAACTCTCATAGATCAGGGGAAATTAAGGAGACATAGTTAAATGCAATATGAAATCCTATATTACACCCTGGAACATAAAGGAATATTATTGGAAAAATGTGTAAAATCCAAAAACATCTATAGTTGAATTAATATTGTACCAATGTCAATTCCCCTGTTTTGATAATTGTATCATGGTCAAATTTGGTGCCATTGGAACAAGGAGTGGGAATATTGGCTAGTTGTAACTGGTAATTCCTTTCAAATGAATTAATGTACAATAGCAGTATTTCAGACAATATTGGGGAGATATTTAAAGGGACAAATACTTTATATCACACTGTACATTGCTCCATTTGGCGTGTAAACATGACTTCAAACTCTTCATTAGTTCTCCTGACCCCCTTAAGTTTTTGAAAAACCAGGATTAATGACCAACCAGTATGAGGCATTAATGGCAATTTTGAGCTCATGAGCTTAGTTTTCCAGATCTCCTTTTTCATGCTGAAAGGAGGACCAGAACCTGCATGGATACTTCCAAAGACTATACCAATTTTTATGAAGCATGATTATTCAGTTACCATAGTTATCTCCACTTAACAAGTAGGCCTTTGATGCCTTTAGTAGCATTCCTCAATCTAGTGTCACAATTATTTTGATCTCCTTGATAAGGATTTGGACTGCTCAGCACCTACTTTTGCCCCATGACCCCATTTTATGAACCCCAGTTGGCAGAATTGTTGATCAACAATTTCTCAGTTCCTGGGATGTGTGTGTGTGTGTGTGCATAGTTCTTATGTGTATGTAAATGACAGTAGAAGTTTGAGAACATAAAAGCTTTCCTATTCTTTATTGAATAACACAGAAAAGTACACAAATTATTAAATGCATATATCAATGAATTTTCACAAACTGAATACATCGGAATAACAAATCAATAAACAGAACATTATCAGTGCCATGGAATCTTCAGGTACTCTCTTCCTGTCACTACCCCCACCCACTTTGAACATTGTAGAAAAGTTCTAGAAATGTATATAAATGGATCACATGGTATATTTATGGCTCTTTTATATATGACTTCTTGTGTTCAGTGTAATGTTTATGAAATATCCATGTTAATATGTTGTGTATGTTATTACATGTATAATGTTCACTCTCATTGCTATGTAGTAGTTTGTGATGTAAACTACCACAATTTATCCATTTTACTATTGATGAATACTTAAATATCTGTTTAGGGTTCCAAATAGCACTGCTATGAACATTTTAGGGCATGCCCCTTGGTGCACATATGTATGTGTTTCTATTGTGCATGAACCAAGGAGTGGAATGGCCAGTTCATAGGTTTGTGTGTGTGATGTTTTAGTTCATACTGCCAAGCAGTTTTCAAAAATGACAGTATCAATTTATAGTACTCCCAGCACAGCAAGGGAATTTTGTTTGCTCTATATCCTTGGCAACACTAGGTATTGTCAGTTTTTCTCTTTTCAGCTATTCTTGAGGGTATGATGATAACTCATCTTAGTTTTAATTTGCAGGGGTTGGGTGTTTGTATATTGTCTTTGTGAGGTGCCAGTGTCAGTCTGTTCCCATATTTCTATAACTGCCTTAACTTCTCATTCTGTCTTCTCTACCCTCTTCATTCCTTGTAAGACTCAATCTTATTTCCATTAAAAAAATGTCCGACAGCAGGTAAATGGGTAAATATGCTGTGGCAGGTTTCATACACTGGAATACTGCCCAGAAATAAAAATAAATGATATCTGGATATCCGTTACATCAATGAAATTTAAAAACATTTTTCTAAGCAAAAGAAGACAAATATAAAGGGAATGAATGTAATACAACAACAATAAAATTAAAAAAAAGACAAATATATAAGTGTGCATCATATATGATTCTATCTGTATGACATTCTAGAAGAGGCAAACTCATTATAGTGACAGAAAACAGATCAGTGGTTTCCTGGGATTGGAAGACAGTATTGACTTACAAGTAGCACGAGGGAAGATTTTAGGGTGTTGGAAATGTCCTGTCTTGATTTCAGGAGTGGTTACAGGGATGTATATATTTTTCAAAACTCTTTGAACTACACATTTAAAATGGGTGAGTTAATTTCATTAAATTATACTTCAATAAAAATGATTAAAAAGAAAACTTTTACTGAGTCCTACCATGTGTGGCCCATAGGCTATGATGAAATCAGGACTTTTCTTCAGCTACTGTGATCAGTCAAGATGCCCAAAGATCCATGTGTGCTCCACTGGAGAGAAGGAAATGCAGGGTCGCCAACATCTTTTGAAATAACTGTTTTGATGGAAGACATCACAAAAGCCGGGTTCTGGCTACTTTGGCCACCTCATACCCCACAAATGGTTTAGTTTCCGCTCACTTACGGCTCCCTGCCAGTCACTCAGCAAGCCAGCCAGCACACTTAACAAGCTGGCCCATCACCCTGTTTAAAATATACAAGGAGAATGCAGGCATGTCCAACCCTGGGCTGGGGAGAGAAACCTCCCCAGCTACTTTTCCCAATACTTACCTTGCAGGAGCCAAACTACAGTCATTTTTTTTTTCCATTGACTCTCAAGGGAAACCTGACAGGGACCACATTTCAGAAAGCTCCTCTCCCATATAGCACCAGAGCCACGGTATTTTAATAGCCTCTCTCAGGCCTCCCCTGGGAACATATTATTATGTGATCATAATGATGGGTGAACCTCACTGGATTTCCAGGTTTGAGTCTGTGCCAGAGTTGAGAGTTGCTCCTTTTTAACAACTCCATATCTCCCCCGTTTCCCATTACTTAGTTATGTGTTTGTTTTTGTCTTCTTTATTTGGTTCCTTCTTATTGACATGGGCATGCTCTCCAACTCTTTATCTACTTGGAACTCCAGAAGGAAGAAAGGGAAGCTGATGGGACAGGGGTTGAGTGTCCAGCTGGTCTCTCATGTGGCTAGCATGCCATCTCTCTCCATTGATGTTCTCTGTTGAAGTGTAATTATTGATGTTGCTAGGGAAGAATGACTGGACATTCATCGTGTGCCCATGACTGCACTTCTAGGGGTGCCCAGTGAATTTGTGGGTGAGTCAAGATAAGGTCTTTCAGAAGGCCAGTAGGGATAATTGCCATGCATGCCAACATCACTTTAGCTATAGCACCCTTAGGACTAAGCAGTCGTGACTAAAGGAAAGCTGAAGAGGGAACTTTTAGAAGCTGTGACACTTATATGCACATTTGTCATTTGAGGCAACAATTTCTGTTCTAGAATATGAGACTAATCCATTAAATTCATTATGCTTAAACTCAAGCACGTCTATCAAGGATTGCCATCTATGTTTTTCTTCTTTAGAAAACAGCAGTGTTAATATTTATTCCCCGGACTCTTTTGTCAGTGCAGGAGCTGAGTAGAGCACTGAATCTATCCATTAGAGATTATATTTCATTCGAATCCGTAGAGTCTGGATTGCAGGGCTGGAAGTCAAGGCTGCACTTGTAAACTGGACTCACCAGCCAGGGATTAACAGGGTCATGAGGTCATCGGGGACACATTGCCTCAAGCCCTTCCCATCTTCCATTAGAAGAATCCCAGAATACAGCATGTCCTGTGACCTTGTAGAAGGCTAGGAATGTCCAGGTCAGAGGCAGCAGCTGGCCTAGGAGGGCTGCCAGAACTTCCAGGACACTGATGCATTCAGAATAGGAGAAAAGGGAACATTGGAGGGGGTGCTTGGCAGAGGGAGAGGGGAAGGAAAGCACAAGGAGCCCTGAACTGATAAATTCAGATTTTTGTATTTCAGTCTGAAAACACTGATGAGTCACTTATGCTAATATGTGTTTTCTCTTTAACACATTTTCCCTGGTTGTTTTGAAACTATACTGTGTCTACTATGAGTAATCTCACACAGCCACAACACAATTTGTTTTCCCGCCCAAAGAATAGTCATTTTGCTGTAGCTGAATCAGGGAAAGCATTTCAGCCACAATTCAGGCCTTCCCACTGCTTTCTGTGAAACTTCAGTGAAAGTACCTGTTCGTTTAGGAATTTTTCTCACAGACCAATAAGATCTGTGCCCTATCAATTCTTTTTTTTGTTGTTGTTGTTCTCTTTAAGCAGTAATTTTGATTCTCCCTGAGCCTTTGTTTATTATGTTGTATTACCATCTTTAGACATCAGGCCAAAAAATATGGAATTATATCTAAGAGTATTATCTGTTTTTCCAGTTTGTCCTTTTATGATTGCATTGACTTTACTTTAAAAGTGGCTTGATAAATTGACAGAAGGTAGAATGTGCATAGAACAAATAATATCAGAAATACAAAATATCTAGGTAAACCAAGGGAATGAATTGTCACCTCAGGGGCAATTGACTAGTGGCAACTGCTAGCAGTGTTGTACTAAGAAGGAACTGAGGCCATGTCTAGGCTGAGCAGGACCAGAGGGCCAGGAGGTGATTGGTAATGTCAGGGCAGTGCCGTTGGGGTGAGTGCGGAAGGGGATGGGCAGTGGAGAGTCAACACAGACATTATGTATTTGCCATTTCTGGTCCTGGCAAAATGTTCCAGCAACTATTACACTATATTAAGTGGAATTCTGTAGTAGCTGATTAAATTGAATAGAGACCTGAGCATTTTATTTTGAGTGTGTAGCTGTATCAAAATACATCCCAGGGTACTTGTAACTCAAAGATTCATCATCTAGGCAATTCCATTTTTACACAGAAAAAGGGACTTGAAGACTATCTTCTAGCTTAAGGCATACACAATCAAAACACATTTATTATTTGCATCAGGAATTGCAAGTCCCTTTAACATAAACACATGGAACATACTACCTACTTTTCTGCTCTCTCCAGTATTCATTTTACTTCCATGTTCCTCATGTGTTCTGAACAGAAATTGTATGACTAGTGTTCAGAGAAGAGGAAGTGAGGAAATGATGGTGTCATTTTATCAACAGTTGATTTGTTTCTCTTCTTTACCTAGAAACTGTATAGAAAACTTAGCAAAGAGATCTTTGGTCTCTCAGCCAGTATTGATAAACCAAGTCTAGTTGGCAAGTCAGAGAAACAGTGGCCCCTCTTTGTCATGTCTAATCCATGAGTGCACCCTGTATGAAAAGTCCTTGGGCAAGTCTTAACTCTTGAAACTTTAATAAATGCGGTTGGTCTGCAAAAAATAAATTGAAGTGTGTTTAGTGTTAAACAGCACTTTCCCCCCCTCATATATAGTAAGAACCTCAATTTCCTCATCATAATTAATTATACTCTGGGCTAAAGGGGAAATTATTGATCAAAGTAATATATAGGTACTCAAAAATGCAAATGTATACAGTGGTGCTAAATAGGAAAACATTTGCCTTTCAGCACAGTATCAGTCAGTTCTTGCCACAATAAAGCTGCATAACAAACCGCTTCGACTCACAGGGGCTTACAATAGCTCCGTTTCTCACTCATGGGTCTAGAGGTCAGCTGAAGCTATTCTGCTTCAGGCTGGGGGTCGACTAGGCTTGGTTTGGGCTTTGGGTTAGATTCAAATCTGCTCCATGTGTCATTATTTTGGCCTCAAGCTGGTGAGGTTGTTGCCACCTCAGGGATAGAAGGGGGTGACTGAAACAGCCTTTATTGGGAGCTGGCACACAATCATTTCCACCCACATTTCACTGATTAGAGTTGGTCATAGGGCCAATTCCACTATCGGTGGATAGAGAAATTGAGTAATGAAATGCAAAGGTACATGGCAAAGGGTGTGAATATATAATTCTAAAGCAGAAGGGCATGGGAGTTGAGAACAATGAACCAATTTACCAAAAATACTGTTAATTTCTGTTTCAAACATTGAGTAGGAAAGGGGTATAACAAGGTTTTTCTTTTAATCAGACTTTAGAGCCAGGGAGATCTGAGTTTCCCTGCGGCTCCATTATTTTCTGACCATGTGACTTTGACGATGGCAGTTGCAAATGTTAGGTCTGGGAAAGTGTTCCCCAGCGGGACTTGGTAGATATCCCTCCCTGTGTTCTGCCAGGAGTGCCGCTCCATTTCAGTTTGCTTGTCTGTTTCTCCACCTGACTGTCTGGTTTCCGTATTTTGCGGTTCAAATCCCTCAAATACGGCATATATTTGAATCAGCAAAAAGTCATTGTGCCAACTGAGGCATAAATTTTTACATCAGGCCATAGTGGGTGACAGTAGTTAGTCTGTGATCAGGGCAGGTGATACCCCTGGTTTAACCAACCATAGCTGAGAAGTCATATAAAACATTACTTCCTCTGGGAAGCACGGCTAGTTGTCCACTAAAATGTCATGCTTTTAAAGAAAAGCTGCTGCTTTGTTGGAAGTTGGAAGTGTCTTCCTCTAGAGGGGGACCACAATTCCCTCCTGAGTCTAGGTTGGGTCATGTAACTGTCTCGCTAGTGGAATACTAGCAGAGATTATGTGCATCATTTCTAAATAAAGGGGTGAAGACACTGGTCCCTTTTCCACTGTCTGTTTTCCCATTGAGTACTTAAACGATGAAGACACCAAGACCCCTAGAAAAGGATAGAGCCACAGATAGAAAGAGCCTGGCTTACTGTCTGGTCATATAGAAGGCTTCCTGTGAGTGAGAAATAAGCAATTAGGGATGAACATTTTGGGGGTGATTTTTAATTTTTTAAAATTATTTTATTTTAGAGAGAGAAGGGAGGGAGAAAGAGAGGAAGAGAAACACCAATGTGCAAGAGATACATCAATCAATTGCCTGTCGCACACCCCTAACTGGGGACCTGGCCCACAACCCAGGCATGTGCCCTGATTGGGAATCAAGCTGGCAACCTTTTGGTTTACAGGCTGGTGATCAATCCATTGATCCACACCAGCCATGGCTTGGGGTTGTTTTATATCAGTTAACAATGTCTGTCTATTCTGTAGGATTGAAAGAGAACAGTTGTCTCAGAAAGGGCTTGATGGCATCGTAGTCGTTGGAATTGGGATCTGAAATGTAGCAAAACATAAAAAGCTAATCAACTGAGGAAAGACTTCCGCTAGAGAGGTAGCAGTGTGCCTCCCAGGGATGGCATGACACTGCTCTCAGCTCAAAGACTGAGTTGGATAAGTCAACTGCAACTGTCAGGGAGAGTGGCCTTTGTGAAGAGTGAGCCCCATATCCAAACAGTTGCCCATATTTCAACTTTCATTCATCAAGGAGAGCTTTCATTCAACACAGAAAGAAAGAATTTCCTTTTGGGTCCATGGCTCCCCTGGACATGGTTTCTGAATTAACTTTTTAAGGGCTAAGATTTTTTTTCTCTCTCTTTAAAGATTTTATTTATTATTTTTAGAAGGCTGGAAGGGAGGGAGGAAGAGAGGAAGAGAAACATCAATGAGGTTGCCTTTCACATGCCTCCATTTGGGGACCTGGCTGGAGACCTGGCCTACAACCCAGGCATGCACCCTGACTGGGAATCGAACTGGTGACCCTTGGGTTCCAAGGTGGGTGCTCAATCCACTGAGCCACGCCAGCCAGGGTCTCTCTTTTCTTTAGGGGCTTTGCTCACCCAAATCAATCAGTTTTAACAAAATTTGAAAATTCATTGTCTCCCTGGGAAAGGCATACTGCCCTCTTGGCCTCTATTAGTAACCAGCCTTGGCACCAGCTATACTTAGACTCACTGACAAGAAGGAGGAGCAGAAGCTGTTTTTTCATTGCTAACTTTGAACCCAGTGTTAAGACTGGGACTTGGGTGAGGGGAGAGGGGCTGACCGTTGCCTGGGCCAGAGGACTCTGCTAAAAGAAGTCCACCTTGACCGCAGCAGGTGTCACAAGGCCACATAGGAGTGAGGGTCAAGAAAGCTCAATCCCTTACAGTTGTCTCCCTCTCTTCCCTCCTCCTTCTCTCCCTCTTCCCTCCCCATGACACAAACCCACTTACCCAGCTGAATTGACTCCATGCTCCAGCACTTTCTCTGCAAGCTGTACTGCAATTGCTTCTACCTCCCAGTGTCAAGGTTCCTGTCTTCCCTTGCTGGATCTATGCTGCTCATCTCTCATTAACAAAGTCCACCCTCAGCCTGTGTGTTTCCTCTGCCCCGTTCACCCAGCTCCTGTCCTTTCCTGTCAGATATGCCTTCATACTGTGGGACTGACTTCCTTTTGGACCTCAAGTGTCCACTAGCTTGGTATTTCCCAGACGTGAGAACAAAAGCAGAGACTCCCTTTTGGACCTCCAACACATAGTCATACACAAGACACATAGTCATACACAATATCAGTGGTGGAACAGGGACATTCAGCTCTTCGAAACAAAGGCATTATTCTGCATCTTCCTTTTCCAAGTGACAACCAGTCTGTCCCTGCGAGCGGGGAGGGTAGGGGTGGCAGGGCATTGAAGAAAGGGAGCAGAAAGCTTATTCACCTTTCCAAGAGGCTTGTGATTCAAGCTTCGGGAGCTTAACATTTTTTCTCTCTCCCAATTACTTTAATGATGCTGCAGAAAGTCCGAAATTCTGTACTGAGACTGTGTGGCTGCCATGGTCTGAGCTGGTCACATGGTAACATTCCAACCCAGGCTGGGTCACCCCGTAAGAAAAATCAGCTTGGGAAAACCACTCCTCCTGCTGTGTGCATCTCACCCTCTCTCTTAAGGAGGGGAAAAGCCTCCTTTCTAAGAGCTTTAGAGCTTAAGTCTCAGATGTGAGCTTTGCTTCAGAGTTTACTAGTTATTTTTTATCCCCCGTCACCGCCCCCCTCAAAAAAAAAGTTAACGTTCACTCAGAATGGCAATGATTTGACTCTTAAATGAAACCATTTTTGTGTCATTTACATCCAGGCACTTTGCTTGATCTCAGTAATAAGGGAACCAAATATTTTTGTTGCTAAAGGAACTGTAGTCATATAAGCCAGTTCATCAATCATCTTTTTCCTTTCACAGTCTTAATGTATTCCTCATTTCATCTTGAGCAAAAAAAAAAAAAAAAATTAAGCCTATAACATAAACTTAAAAGCCAACTACTGTAGTCTGTACTTTGAACCCAGATACAAAAGCAAACATTCCTTCCTATTAGTTTTAGATCAAGATGTATTGGTTTAGGAGGTTAACTAATACTTAACAGGAGGCTGACTAGGAGTGGAAATGTGGGAGGAGGAAGGCAGGGGAGTAGAGAAGGAAGAGACTTTCCTTCTGCACACATGTGCAACTTACCTCGAGACATTGCTAGCTTTTCAGTAACTCACCATGACCATCATTGTAGCTGTGGGGATTGCAAAGGCGGAGAGCCAGTCTCCCTCACCATTTAACAAGGGCAGCTAGATGCTTGAAGGATGAGCGGGAAATCCATTCTAGTCTAATTGTCACCTATCCATATATTCGTTTTTAACCTTTTATCGACATCATCTACATAGGAAGAGTTGTACTTATTGTAAGTGTACAGTTTGGTAACTTTTCACAAACCGGACACAATGGTGTAACAAGCATCCAGATTACAAAATGAAAGATCAATAGCATCCTAGAACTCTCCTCATAGCCTCACCTGTTCACTATCTCCCCAGGAGTAATCACTGTTTTAAATTCTAATACCACAGATATTTTAATCTTTTAAAAATTGTCTATACATGGAATCATACAGGATGCATCCTTTTGTATATGTCTTATTTCACTAATAGTGCAGTTGGGATTCACTCTTATATTTATGTACAGTTGTAAACTGTTCAGTCTCTTTGTGCTTAATATGCCATTGTGTGAAAATACCAAAAATTATATATCTATTCTACTGTTGATGGGTAATCAGTCAATTTCCAATCGGGGTGTTAGGAGTAATGATGTTATAAACATTTTAGTACATATTTTTTTGTGGATATATGCCCACATCTTTACTGGGTTTATTTCTAGGAGAGAAATTGCTGTGTATATAGGGTGTGCATGTGATTAGTTTTAGTAGAAACTAAACAGTTTACCAAAGGAGCTATAACCAATTGCTTTTCCCATCAGCAATGTACAAGAGTTCCAGTTTCTCTACATCCTTATTGGTATTTGATATTTCCAGTATTTATTTTAGTTCTTCTGGACGGCATGTAATTTTACTTTGCATATCCCATATTCATTAATTTCAGATCAGCCCTTGACCTAACAAGAGCCAACCTGACCCTAAAGTCTTCCCTCTACAAAGATGGTATTTCCCATACTGATAGCCCCACATTACCTCCTCTACACACCGACAAGGACTTTTTCTTTTGTTGAGCTCTTATTAAACTTACACAAGGAGACATTCCATTTACACTCAGTTAGCCACTGGGTAGTGTTATGGTCTAAGTGATTCCCCTGTGTTATTCCGTCTTCCCAACTGGAGACAGAGTCCCTGGAGGGCAGATTATCTCAGCAGCATGCGCACCCACACACTCCCACCAGCTACCTTAAGATGGACACGGACTGCGTCCTGATTGGACTGGTCTTTGCACTTCTTGCCCAATCATTATGATGCAAGAGCTTTAGCTTAGATGCCTGATAATGACTAAAATCACTCAAGGCTGAAGGAGTTAAATAAGGCAGAAAGTTGAGTAATTAAAAAAAAAAAGAAGAAGAAGAAAGAAAGGCTCTTAGAGTTTGGTTCTTTGCAATCATAAAAAGTTATTTTATGCCCTGGCTGGTGTGGCTCAGTGGATTGGCATCAGCCTGCGAACCCAAGGGTCGCTGGTTTGATTTCCAGTCAGGGCACATAAATAACCAGGTTGCAAGCCACGGCTCCAGCCAGGTCCATAGCTGGAGGCAGGTGAAAGGCAACCATACATTGATGTTTTTCTCCCTTTCTTCCTCCCTCCCTGCCCTTCTCTCTAAAAATAATGAATAAAATCTTAAAAAGAAAAACCTTTAAAAAAAGTTATTTTATGATTCTGAGTCTAAATTTCCACATATGCAGAAAGAGAAGAATAGCATTATAGTGAGGATTCAGCAAGAAAACATAGCAAAACGCTTGGCACTTTGTAGGTGCTGAAATGCCCATTTCTTTCAGCCTGCCCTCCTTCTTTGGAAAGGACTCAATCTCTCAGTCTTACAAGAAGATAAAACTCAAATAGCTTTGTAGCTCTTAGTTTGGTATGGAATTGGCCAATCCCTTTTTGTCAGCCTCGCTGAAATGAAACGTTATCCTAAATTAGGTGGTGACTTTTTCAATAAATTTAATAACTTTTTCAAAACAATAACTCTTTTGAAATAAAATTAAGGAGGTCTTTTCTGACATCTAACTAAGCCCTTTAAAGCAAAATCTTCTTTGAGACAAAGCTGCTTAACAGCTTTTGGGTAACCTCTATCTTTCTATTTGCTCAGCCCACGACAACTAATGGCAGGTACTTCAAGTGAAAACAATGCAGATGCCATTCATCTCTGCTCTTAAGTATGTGACACAAGTTCAGACTTTTCTACTTCCAGAGGGCTCGTAGAAAAGTGAGTAAGAAAGGGATTTGTCTTAGGGCTTGCTTACTCTTCTCCAAAGGTTTTTGGCAGTTTTTCCAATGGGCCAGTGAGTTCTAGAGTCACATACTGATTTTGCGTCTTAAAAGTGACTCAGGACTTGGAATGCTGGCCTCTATTTTCCTTCTTCTTGAACATTTTATGGTGCTATGCCAGGGTGGGTTGGTGTGTCCAAAACCAATTGGCAGGTCATTCGTTGTTTCCTCTGATAATGCTACAGTGGAGGCAGGATTACCAAACACATTCCAGCTGGCTGGACTTCTGATATGAGTATCTCAGAAAGGTTCCATGGCCTCTAGTTAGATTTAGTGGTCGAGATTCTGGTAGACTCCTTTTTCTCTTTTCTTTTTCCTTTCCAGCCAAGTTCAGGAGAACCACATTATAATACAGCTCAATATGTATCTGTATACGAATGACTTTATAAAGAAATTTGATTATAGGATTAACATGCTATATATATTTTTGCTTACTGGCTTTGTCGCATGTATAAATATCACAGGTCATACCAGGGAGTAGGAATCTTGAATCTTGGATGTTAATCCAATAACCAAGTTTGGTTATAAAGTGATTCCTATATAGATACTTGCTTTTTGTCCCCTCAGTAAGAGAGGAATGAATGGAAATGTTAGAGGGAGATACTTGTAAAATGCACTTAATCATGCACCAAAAAGAAGAAATATTATCTCCTTTTCATAGAGGTGAAAAAACAAAGGATTGGAATGGTTTAAGATATTGTTTAATGTCACGTAGTCTTTTGAAGTTAGGATCAGAATCTTGGGTTTATTTAGTTCCAGAACCTGAACTCTTTGTTTTCTCCTCTCCCACCAAGACTCTATATAACCCTGACATAAACCTTTCGTGTCAGGGTCAGATATGACCTACAAGGTCAGCTTAGGTCCTAACAAGTACAGAAGTCCGTCTGGAGACCCACAGCAGTGCATTAAGCTTCTGGTGACCTACAAAATGAATACCTCACTCCTTCATAGGGCAGCTGATGGCTACTGTGGTTAGCTCTTCCTTTTATTTCAACAAAATCCACTTTCTTGAGACTTCTTCACATAGTGGGTCCACACCTACTCACACCAGCTCGAGAGCTGACTGTGTATACCTGTTCCCAACTCCACACTTAATGACCTCAGGTTAGCACATTAAAATCAAGATGGCAGGTGTGTCTCCTTCACAGAAACTGCCAAAAGCTATAAATTGGGACTCCTTTCCCAGCCCCCACTGTCAAACAGTTATCAGTGCACCACTGCTTTTATCCTCTAGAAGTAATTTTGCCCTTTGTTTTTACATAGAAAAAATCCAAATCTTCTTCCATGGCAGCCCCTCAGAGTTTCAGAAAGCTCTTGTGTTCACCTTGTCTTTTTATAATAGCTTCAGAGAGACCCAAGTTTGAGTCTCAGGTCCATCCCTTATGGTGCAACCATGAATGATTATTTAATCTCCTAAGCTTCAATATTCCTCTATGCAAAATAGTGATGATAAAAACAGTATTTTACCCTTTCGGTGGATGTGAGCCTTAATGAGATAGTGCATATAAAATACATCACCTGACCTACAGAAAGCTCTCAATTTTTATTATCAGAATGATCATTGTTATTGATCATAATGCTATAAACATTTAAAGAGTTACTGAGGACCTTCAGCAAGTGAAATTATACCTGCTGGGGATTTAGCAGGAGCAGGTAACCCATATAACAGGTTTGATTTCAGAGAGTTTAAATCCCAGACCATGTGCAGATGAGTAAGGGCAGTTGGATAACTGAGGGATGTAATAGAAGTTGAAATGCCCAGGGTACTCCAATGAAAAAGAACTGTTACCACCCCCAATTCTGAAGGTGAAAGGGGAGGAAGCAGTATTGCCAAAAGGCCTAGCAGGAATAGAGTGGCGGAATAAATACTGCAACTTTTCCATTCCTCTCCTGACTTCCAACCTCTTCCCAGCACCTGACAGAAGCCAGAAGCCAGAAGACACAGGGAATGAAGATTCTGTTCTCAGATAGCACTTCACAAAACACAAAGCAAGACAGAGAGTATAGGAATGTGGATTGGGAGATGGCACAGGGGTTGGGTGGATGTGGAAACAAACAGAAGTAAACAACCAGCATTTGAACTTTCAATCTTATGTTCAATCTGTTAAATTGACCTCTGGCCTTTTTCCATAGAAGATCCAGGCTAAGAAATTGTACAAAAATATAATTGGAGTGGGGATAAAGGTCTCAGTGTGAGGAAGTGCGTTTGGTTATGGGGCTTCATTATACTTTAAATTTGATGTGATACATTGAAAAACTATCCCGACCTGGGATTGGCAGAATGCCTATTATCCTGTGATTTTCAAGTTCCCCCAAGCTCTCCCAGAGAGAAAGGTCCCATGTTACCTGATTGATTTATGTTATCCCATTCATTGGTCTTAGCCAGTGTTTGCCTTTACCTTTATTTTGTTCCTGTTTGAAAATCTTTCTCTTGGTAGATGTCATTGCTGCTGTCTATGCATGTGTGTGTTTCATATTTTAAAGTTCTTTCATTGTTCCATTCTACAAGCATTCTCCTTCTGTTTTAACTATCTCTGTAGTCTATTTTGAAAAATCTTCAGGACCTAAAATGCTATAGTTCCCCATATAATACTTCCATCATTTTTTTTCTTAAAGGAGACATTTCATAGTTCTGGAAAAGTCACTTAAAAAAATCTCATCTACTAAGGCATCTGCCCCTGGGTGTGGCAAAGACTTGACTGACAGGAACAGCTTCTCCTCTCACCTGGCTGCCTCTAACTAAGCCTGTCACAATTTAAGAGGTGATTAACTTTTTTCTCAACTTATTACTTATATAAAATTCTGTGGTCTTCGCAGTTCATTAATGATAGTATCATCAAGCCTTTAAAAGCCACTTCCAGAGAACATTTCTTACCAAAAAATGCAAGAAAGGCTTTCCTGATTCAAATAAATCCTCATGTTGTAAGCAGACAGATTCTTTTTTTTTTTTTTTTTTTAAAGATTTTATTTATTATTTTTGGAGAAAGGAGAAGAGAGAGAGGCAAAGGGGGAGAGAAACATTAATGTATGTTTGCATTTCATCTGCCTCCAGCTACGGACCTGGCTGGAGAGCTGGCTTGCAACCTGGTTATGTGTCCTGACTGGGAATCGAACCACAGACCTTTGGGTTCGCAGGCTGGCACCTTATCCACTGTGCCACCAGCCAGGGCCTCAGAGGGATTCTTGAGCCTGGTCGTCTCATACCTTTTTCATGTTTGTATCCTCACAGCTATCTACAGAACAAAGACAGAAATCATGATGCTCTCCTAAGTGATCATCTTTATACTGCAGGTTACTACTGTTAAACTCACTGTGATATGCACCCTTCTAAAATAAATAAGACTAATCAGGCCCTCAAAGCCAGAAGCCAACAGCAGCCATGCAGGTAATGCACTTGTTTGAAGTAAAGCAGGTGTGAGAAAACATTCCCTGGCTCACAGAGATGCTTTAAGTCTATCTCTGTTTCCCACACTTGACAGAGCTGTTCATGCAAAATAAATTTTACTTATTCTATTAAGGAAAACATTACTGTGATAGTAATGACAAATGGCAACAGAGGCTAAGCAAACTGTAGGGAGTAATGGGGTCTGTGGAAAACTGGGGAGCATGTATCCCATCTGGAAGGATAACTCAACTGTTTTGGCTCCGCCCACTGATGCTATGTGGCGGTGAAGAAAACCTACTCTTGTCAATCTTCTCTTTCAAAAAGTAGGAATTCTAGGTTTTTAAGAGAAACTTTTCTAAATTTTAGATATTGGTAACACATTTGAAAAAGTTAAAAAGTACTTTACAGCTCAAATCTAATATGTTTTAAGCTAGAAATAACACTAGCCACCAGTTAGCAGCTACTGGACTCAGTGAGTCCTTGAATGAAAGTCCAATGGGCAGCATTTTCCATGGAGTGAGGAGAAGAGGGAGATTGCTCCAGTTTCCTTCTACAATGTTAACAGCAAAGAAACTGTGGCATGTTCTAGAAGAAACTAAGGCACTCAACTGCTTTGGGGGGCGATCTTGGCTCCTGATCAACTTCTTTCTACCTTTCAGAGTTATCTCTTCCTCACCACCCCCAGTCTTACAGATACACACATTCATTCTCTCTCTCTCTCTCTCTCTCTCTCTCTCTCTCTCTCTCTGGTTATCTAAGAATGCCCTTCCTTGATATCCATTCTGTGTTTAGATGATTTAGCCCCCATCTTTTGTGTTTTGCTATTAAAGTATGAAAAACATCTCTGTAGCTATATTAGCATTTTGCCCAACTAATTTATCCTTAATTCAATGTCACCTAGGCACTGCCATGGAAAATCTCTGGCACATATGACCTTTGTAAGTATTTCCCGAGTGTTTCTTTGCTAGCAGTTTAAGTTGATTGCTGATTTGTAAGCACTTACCTAGATCTCAATGAAAACAGTATAATGTGTGCTAAACACTTTGGAGGATGTTAGGATTGCACAATTCATTGATCTGGTGAGAAAACCCATCTATGTTATAGCTCACTATTGCATGAATAAAGGCTCCTCCTCAAACAAGGGATCAGCATAAAGATTCAGGTATGCCACAAAACATCTTGCAGTGCTTTAGGGCATTTCAGAGCAAACCGGTGGCCCTTGCTCCCAAGACAGATACTTCTCAATGTTACAGCATTGAGCTCCTTAAGAACCAGGGTAATTGTGAAGTTAGGCCAGGGCACAGGGAAGGCCAGCCCTTTAAAGGCTGGCTTCATCCAAGCTTAGCTCTGTCTTTGTGCAGCCCACCTACAGCCCCTGAGCCAGCCTGCTGCCTCCCGCTGTCCTCCCTCCACCTCTACTCTGTCTGATTGGGGCTATTATGGTTTTGATGTTGACCTGCTGGCTGGACTTACATCCTCTGGCGTCCTGAGATGGTCTGCATCCTGTTTGCTGCATCTGCTCTCCTCAGGTTCTGCTGTCAGTGTTTCCAACTCAAGTGCATTAACATTGAACCCTTGACTCCTTTGCTAAAAGGACACTGTCCTTGACAGCATGGGGCCAACGTCTCACCCCCTCCAAGAGTATCTACCTCATGGAAGGATCCACAAGCTCGTTCCTCTGACAACAACCGTTCTTGCCAGATGCTGTGACTTGGAAACCCAGCCTTACGTAAACCTGAACATTGCCCGTCGTTCGCACTGAGCTACGTTGGCGGACTACTTGTGCCCAGGGCATACCAGAGTCACAGCATCGGAATTATTATTTTTTGTCTTTCCCTCTAGTTTAAAAAAATTGTAATGGTTTCATAATGAACAGAAAGCATGACGTTATTAACCTGAAAATAAAAACGGCAAATGCTTATTAAGGCGTGTTGGTCACTATGTGTTAGAGGACAGGAATTCCTGGTGATGCAATTTGCCTCATCCAGAAACTGAACACAGAAAAGCTTTTCATATGTGCTAAGTCTGCAGCTGCAATAAAGTTTCTGTGCAAACAGTCAGCTCTGACTGCAGATCCTGGCTTCTCTTCTGAGATTCACTCCCCTGAGGGTGTGCTGACATTGCTTGATAGAGCCCAGCACCCAAATTCTATATCCAGGACCCCAAGTTGATAACATGAAAGCCAATAAAATGATGATTGGGAAGGATTCCTACCATGTCTTAGTGGTCATGAGGTCAATAAAAATGATAATTTTTATTATCATTTAATTATGTTTAATCATGGCAGTGAGAGGAGCTTTTCCTAATGGCTAATGAGTTTTTATGTATCATATGCCATGTATGAGTTTGACATGTGGCACAGTTGGTATAACAAAACCAGAATGTACAGTGAGGAGCCCATAGGAAGGTGAATTAGAATTTGATTGCAACTCAGTAGATAATTCATTCTCTTAAGCAACTCAGCTCTCATGTCTGCTAAGTAAGCAAACAAAAATTAAAATATATATATATTTAATTAGATATAAATATAACTCAGCTTGGGAGAAAATAATATCGGTAACATAGGTAACTGGTATAGTATGTCTACAAAACATTAGGTCAATGAAACAACACTACTCCTGTATATTTTAGATCAGAAATACTTTTTATTTACTTTGCATAGGTATCTGTGAGAATCCAGGCAGGAAAACTGGAATCACACTGGGAGTTTCGAGCAGAAGGGATTTAACAGACGGCCTCAATGAGCAGGAAGTAGAAGGTCCTGCTAGGGACAAGGAGGTAATCCAGAGATTAGCTACAGCAGGGACAGGCACCACCTCAAAGGTTCGCAGAAGGAAACATGCTTACGGGACCGGAGTCTGCATGCAGCTATTGGAAGCTACAACAATGGCGAGTCTTTCAGTGAAAATTGAAATCCTAAAGAAGATGTAGTCGGAAGCAGAAAGAGTAGTGGAGAAGTCCTGGCTTCTTCCATCTTCTTTCTCCAGTCTCCCAGCAGAGCCTCTGTTTGGCTGAATGGACCAGGAAGTCAGGATGCAAGAGAGCCTGGGAAAGGGAGCTTCCAGAGAAGAATGTGGGAAGCTTTGCAGACAGGCTGGTGAGTAGCACTGTCAGCATCTCTGAAGACATGCATATTTGAATATTTGCATGAGCTAACTGACCTATATCTTAAGGGGACTTCCATGAGCAACTTTTAGCTCCCTTTTTCACTACTTTTCATTTTAAAAATGAGTGAAGAAACACCACAGAGGATCAGGCTGTGACTCTGCATGATGTCTAGCTAGGTCTCTCTGTGCCCATATATCATCATTTCTCCAAAAACCTTCTTTGCTGTCTCCCCTGCTTCTTCTTCTTCTTTTTTTTTTTTTTAAATTTAGCTTTGGGATAATCCAGTAAATAGGAATGATGATTTCATTCATTTTTATAACCTAAACCCTCACAGGGTGAGGCAAGCTGCAGGGTTGGGGAGTACATGCTGGTAACTATTTTAGACTTGTCCATTTTATAAGTTCTAGCATCTAACTTAATGCCAGAACATGCACGAGAAGGAATATGCCTGGTTCAATGATGTGAACACAGCAAACAGCAGCCTAGAATGTAGGAAGGGAAATACAAGCAGAAAAGCTTTTTCAGAAGCATCCCAGCATTTTCTGTGGTCTGAATTGCTCAAGTTCATCAGAGCTATCAACAACCTTTTTACTTGCTGCCATGGGATCTGTCCTCTGAAATTCAAAATGCAGAAAGATTTGCTCTTGAACTGTGATCTGCTTCTAAACCTGTAAAGCACACCTTAAAAGGTACATGCATGATTTATTTAACCAATACTTCCATTTTTGTCTATTATTTGCTAGCACTATTCTAAGCTATTAACATGTTTGCCTCTAAACAACTGTATGAAGTATAGATCAGAGGACAGGTGGTATGCACCATTCTATTATTTCTCCCCATTTTATAAATGAGAAAATTGAGGCACAGAGAGATTAAGTAACTGTTCTGGTGTTAAACAGCTCCTAGTTGCTAGAGCCAGGATTTGAACTTGAGCACCATGGCTCTAGCATCTGTATTCTTAACCAGCAAGGCTCTGCCATCCTCTTTCATGCACAGTGTCAGGGTAGGCAGAGGTATTGGTGGCAATTCAGAGCTCTGGGAGTGAGGATTTCAGTGAACAAGGTGGAAGCTACCTGGCCTTTCATGGTTTTGCCTCAGAAGTGACTTAGTCTAACTTCCTCTGTAATCTCTTACTGGAAGCAGTGACAAGCCCACTTGATTCAGGAATGTGGGAGGAGTATTAAAAGTGTCAAAGTAAGTATTTATAGTCACACTTGTGATGGCTCACAAGCCATCACAGTGAGCAAAGTACCAGCAGCAGCAACCACAATATATGATACCCAGAATGGCGGGTTGGTTTTTATTTGCTGAAATGACCTTATGGTTTCCTATATTTGGTCCTCATTTATCTACAGCAGGAAATGGAAGGAAATAGAGTCTTTCCTTAAGGCAGTTTTCTGTTCCAACCGGTATTCTTCTAACGCCTCCCTTAGCTCTGACAACCTTCTAAATGGCTTCGGACAGGACTTCCACTGACTCAAGTTTCATTGATGTAGTTGTACCCAAATAGAAAATGTTCTGTTGACTATATTCAAAACACATTGCTAAGCCAATTTTCTTTAAATTCTCCTGAATTTCCTCCCTTGGGAGGATTCGACAGCTGCCAAGTTTGAATTTTCAACTTTCAGATACTTTTGAGTAATACTCAGTGGAGAGAAACAAAGGTATTTTGGTAAGGTGACAGTGCGTAGGGGGGTGTATGTGGCTGCATTGAGTATGTGTGTTGTCCTCAGAGGAAAATGCAGGTTTTCTATTTTAACTTAGCTGTAAAACACTGAACTAATTAGCTCAAATTTTTTCAAAACGGGTTCAATGCATGGAGCCAGTGACTATCAAAAAATTTTAGCTGAAAAATATTGGGAAAACCACTCAACTCACCAGAATTCTGTTTTTGATTAAAAATCTGTGTTTGTGACCCATGTTGCTTTTTAAAAAGTAGTTCTGGTGAGTGCCACAATTAGAGTATTCAATGATATTTTTTAATGATGTGTCCTAAGGGAACAATTTGATAGGTAGAGAGAGAGAAAATTTTCAAAAAAGCAACCTTTTCTTCTGTGCCTTGGTTTGAGACAGGAATTCCACAGCAAACACTGGAGTGACCAGGCTGGTTCATCTTTCCTGCCTTCATGGCCAAGGTTAATGCTAATTACATGGCTGGCTGCCAAGTTTGTTCCTTCCTCTCTCACCAAAGCATTAAGAATAAAAATGATAGCCCACTACCATAGAACAGTTCATTGTTGCATTTTCTGTGACTACTTCAAATTGTACAGACAAAAATGTTAAAAGGGTACCAATGAAATTGTTTTTATTGATTGAGGTTGAGCCAATATGAAAACAAATTACCCAATCAATTCAACAAGAACTTGAGTAAATCCAATCATCAAGAGTATTAAGGTACCTGGAGTACCTTAATGAATGGGCAGAGCTGACAGAGTTGGCTTAATTAGAAAGTATCTCAGCCTTCTTAGGATGACCAAAGGTCTTTTAAAGTCCATATGTGCAAAAAAAGAAAACTTAATGTGACTTGGATTGTGATTTAGACAGTATAAGGTAAGGGCTAAAATCACCACTTCTGAGATTGACTGAACCTCCAAGATTCGAGTTCTATTTTCACTACTTGGAGCTGGGTGGCTTTGGACAAATTCATTTACCATTCACTTACCATCCTGTACTTTGATGTTCCCTATATAAAATGGGGCAAATGACTTCATAATGTTATTGTGAGAATCAAATGAGTTAACTTACACACAGTATTTAGAAGAGTGACTGACACATTGTCTGCTTCTAATATCCTTACTCATTCATCAACATAATTTCTCTAGTCACCACAAATGAGCGAGTAAGATAAGTCCTAGCTGTGACATAATCATCTGGTGGCCTTGGGGAAGTCATTTATTTGTCAATGCACCTTGTGAGATTTTAACACTATTCTTGCATGGTGGCATCTGCTTTTAAACCAAGGTAGGTAAAACACATAAAGTACCACCTAGTAAATAAATAGTTGATATGTATCACCCAAAGTAAAATGGGAGAGTGAAACAGAACAAGAAGGGGTTTTTTTTTTTGTTTTTGTTTTGTTTTGGAAAGGAATAAGAAAAAATAGTGAAAGAAATAAATACATGGTTAGGGGTCAAATAGAGGAAAGGGCACACAATTCAACATCTTTAAATGTGACAGAGAGAAACTAGAGACTCTGCCATCCCTCCCCCAAACTGCCTCCCAAATGCAACCATTATTTCTACACTGCCTCAAACAGATGGAGAAAAGACTGTGAGTGGACATCTATAATATCTCCAAATTGAAGACATGTACATTCAGAGATATGGGGGAGGCCTAAGAAAAATGTGAAGAAAACTTTTCATAAAGAAGTCGTGAGGATATAATGTAAAGCATGGTGACTACAGTTAATAGCACTGTGTTATGCATTTGAAAGTTGCTAAGAGAGTAGATTTTTAAGGTCCTTATCACAAGAAAAAAAAATGTAACTGTGTAGTAATAGATGTTAACTGAAATTATTATGGTGATCATTTTGTAACAAATATAAATATCAAATCATGTACTATATCTGAAACTAACATAATGTCATATGTCAATTGTACCTCAATAAAACTTTTTATTAGAAAGGAACCTGACAAGCCTAACAAATGGAAAAGAGAAGAGGATTAAAATATATAATACAAGAAAATGCTACCTGAATGAAAGTGGTTTCAATAAACAAATCAATTGTATTCTATAATGTGTTCTAAAATAAACTAATAAATAATGACAAACACAGACATCAAGCTAGCCTCAGACTTCTCCACAGCAGTATTTATTGTCAGAAGCAATGCAGCAATGTCAAGCTCTTTGGGAAAGAAGTTGTACAAAGGGGATTTGACATAAAAATCCTAGACTAATGGATTCCTCCCTTAATTACTATGAGGATGTGGAGAAAAGGGAACCCTAGTGAATTGTTGGTGGGAGTGCAGACTGGGGCAGCCACTGTGGAAAACAGTATGAAATTTCCTCAAAAAACTAAAAATAGAATTGCCTTTTGACACAGCAATTCGGCTACTAGGATTATACCCTAAGAATCCTGAAACAACAATTCAAAATAACCTATGCACCCCAGTGTTCATAGCAGCATTATTTATAATAGCCAAGTGCTGGAAACAGCCTAAGTGCCCATCAATAAATTAGTGGGTCAAAACACTGTGCATCATTTACATAATAGAATACTATGCAACAGAAAGAAAGAAAGAATTCCTAACTTTTGCAACAGCATGAATGGAATTTGAGAGTATTATGCTAAGTGAAATAAGCCAGGTGGTGAAAGACAAATACCATATGATCTCACCTAATACAGGAAACTAATGAGCAAGAAAAGAATCAAAGACACAGAAATAAGGAACAAATTTATAGCCACTTGAGGGGCGAGGGTGGGGATAATGGGGGAAGGAAGGGAAAGGGTGTTGCCACAGAACAAGTATAAAGGACCCAATGACATGGACAACAAAGTGGAGATTGACTGTGGGAGAGGGGGGTGGGAGGGAGGGGCAAGGGAAAGCGATGGGGAAAGATGGGACAACTGTAATTGAAAAGACAATAAAAAAAAAATGTAAATCCTAAACTGAGTCAAGAGGGCATATAAATTTAGTGCAATTGAATTATCTGCAAAAATAAACAACTATAATTTTTAATGATTAAATTAATTAATATTTGTAAAGCACTTAGAATAGTGTCTGACATATAGAAAGCTGTCTGTAACTTTTAGTTAATCCATTAAATAAGAATAAAGTGACTCTCATGAAACCCATAAAAGCTTCTTAATAAAACCTACCTTAGGAGAAGCCCTGAATCCATTTACACATAAAACTAAAGTGAAATCAGTGTGGTAAACATGAGTTCAGAAAGTTTATATTCTAATTATTGGACATTTATAAATAATAATAAAGCAATAGGAAATCAAGAGGTGAAGAATTGAGCTGAGAAAATGTGTCAATGTGCTGATTTTCCTATTTTTATATGAAAAATCAATACATTATATCTAAAGTTGATGAATCAAGAAATAGAGCTTTCTATTATTCATGTGTTTAGTATTTTTGAGGCCTATTATATATCACACATTGACATAAATGATGTGAATTTAACTACAAACAAGGTATATAAGATCCTTGCTCCTTGTACCTTATATTATAGCGGGAAGAGACTAGCCTATGCAATTAGATAAGAAAAAATATATAGATCAATGAAAAAGTTCAAACTATAAATGGAAAATTACATTTCAAACCAATAATAGATGGATAATTATATATGTTGATAAGAAACTGGCAAGCCAAAATAAAACCCAGATGAGTCAAACATCTACAGAAAAATAATAATAAAAACACTGGTGAATATCTCATCTGGAGTATAAAACATACTTTTGAAGTAAGATATATAGAATGGAAGTTAAAAATTAAGAATTAATACATTTAATCCAAAACATTTAAAAATATACAGAAAATAATGTATCATAAAGTCATAAGCCAATCCAAGATAAAGGAGTATTTATAACCCTAGGTACCTATGTTATTTCCAGTAGAAAAGAAGAGAAACTTTTATTTTCATTTTATATGTTTTGGCACTGTTTAAAGTTTTAACATATATGTGGATTATTTAAATTAACAGAGGTTATCTGGGTAACAATCATGAATCATAATTTTCTTTATTTTTCTCTATTAGAAATATTTTAAAGGACTATTTGAAAGAGAATATGATATCATCATCATTCAGTTTTTAATAGTTTATACTTATGTTAAAATAAAAGTGAAATTTCTAAGTATTCATATATTTTGTAAACTGAGAGCAATGCTTTTAGTTTACTAAGTGAGCGATTTTGGAGGGCTAAGCAAGGCTAACATTTGCCATCTGCATTTTTTGCTCCCCTGACAGTGGCTGGTCCAAATGGCAAGATAATTGCATCTTCCCCCGGGTCTTCTTCCCCAGCAACAAACTGAGGTCTGGAAATTCTATTAAAAATGGCTATCCCCGAAGACTTTTCTGTTAAGTGGACTTGGAGGAGAGACCATAGAGCTCAAAAACAATATAAAACACAAGAGGAAAAATAACGTGGGGTATAATTCTGAAAGTGTTCAATTCTAAGGTCGGTCCAACTCACTCAAATTATTTCAAAAAGAAATAAAAAGACAGCTGGAGGAAAACTGTTATCATTAACTTTCTTTTGTAGCTTAATTGAAGGTAGAAGTGAAATTAACCAAATGGAGGAAGCAAATATTAAATTTAATTATTGATGTAGGACACGAAACAAGAGTCAACTGATCTGAAAGTTACTTCCTATCTTAGAGTGTTTCTTTGTTTTTTACTGAAAATGAAGGAAGACATGTGGAAATACAATTCAGACATCCCTCAGTGGTTCCATGATGAAATTCATTTAAAATGTGTAAATGAGAATGTTTAGCAAATGTACTTGAGGCTGAAAATAGCCAAATCATTCTGGTTCTGTCTGATTATATGTTTGGCACTTTGAGACACTGTATTAATCTTCAGCTAAACTGAAGGAAACTTAAACTCACTCTAAATTCAAGCAAGAATAGCTAAATAACCAGAGATCTTTACTCCTTATACTGCTTTTATATGGCAAATGGACAAATAACAAGTGGAACCAATTATTTTCCTTCCTCCCTCCCTTTCCTTCTTCTTTCCTTCCTCCTTTTTTGCAACAACCACTCCTTAGTGTCTCAAATAGTCAAAACAAATATGTAATTTCTCTCAATAAAATATTTTTGATTAACAGCTGATACAGGATAATAATTGATCATTAATGTGGTCTTGAGGTGTTTATTATAAAAACATTGCCAAACTTAAAATAATCAAAAATAGATAAACTTTGTTTAGTGATATTTTCTTATAATTTTATGTAATATATAAATAAGTAAAACATAAAATTGCTTTTTGATTCCACTTTTGAAATGTTATACATGATAGTTATATTCATCAACATATTAACATAACTAATTCCCCTAAATCCCTGTCTTTTCTGTTCACATAGTTGTTTGCTTCTCTAATAAGATGATGAAATAGTAATGTGCTGAGTTAGTACCAAGTTAACAAAACTTAATTGTTACAAATGCAGATCTGATGTTAACATTAATTTTCAAGACATTTAATGTAATAGCTATTTTCCTTAATGGTCTTATAAATTTGTGTACTCCGGGATTAGACCAATTATTACCCATCTGTTAGCTACTTTAGGCATGCAAATCAGTCTTTTATTAATCGCTCAAACACAAACTAGCACCCTAATAGCTTAAAATGTTTAGTTGTCCATTGTAAGTGGACTTCACTTACTCCTGGATATATGTGTATTGGCACAAATGACCTTGGGGGAATAATCATAAGGACATAATCATTGATAGTTGGAAATTGAAATTTTGGATTCCAGAAGCTGCATGAACATTTTCAAGAATTTTCTCAAACTCTACATACTTGTAAATTAAGTGTGTTCCTTTTTCTGCCCTTTCTACTCTGGTTAATGTCATTTCAACTACTTTTTCATCCCCTGTGGGCTAAATGCCATCTGATCTTATCTTTTAGCCTTCTGTAGCCTTCTCCTTCACCCCATGCTTTTGCTGAGTTCAAGGACTCCCCATCTCTTGCTTAAATAATTACAACATCCTTTTAATTTGTCCTTCTGCCTCCAATCTGGCACTACTCCAAGCCATCATGCTCACTTCTACCAAAGAGATTTTCCTCAAAGGAGATGCTATGGGGAAAAGTCCAAAGTCCTTTGCCCAGCAACATACTGGCACCCCTCTCACCTCGTCTGTCCAGTCACACTAAATTGCAGACCATTTCTTTAATGCATCTTGATGTTTCATGCTTTTCTGCTTTTACCCCTGCCGCTCCTTCTGCCTGCAGTTCCCTCCCCCCTTGCCTATTGGCCCAACACCTGCTCAGTTTCCATGATTCAACTCTAGTATTCTGTCCCCCCACCCCACCCCCACCCAGGAAACTTCCTGTGACTTGCAAAGGAAGGTGGTCACTCTGTTCTTGGTTCAATTTCTGTACCTTGTGTAAACTTCTATTTGATAAATTTGTGTAAATCACCCTATTCATCTCTGTAGCCCCAGAAACTGAGCCTGAAAAAGCAAAATTCATTGAATGAATAAACGAACAAAGTGCAGGAAATAGGTTTCCATAGCCAACAATTTTATTTCAATCTTGGCAGAGTACAACTTAAATGCGGGACACTTCAGATAGGTGCTGTCTCAAGTCAGCAGAATATCCAGTGTTCATTTTGAGTTCCACCAGAAGCTGACTCGAAGACAGGGATTTGAGTCCGATCGATTGTAGGGAGGTGGAGAAAACACGAGTGAGGAATGTGGAGAAGCAAGGCAGGGAAGGGAAGGCAGCCAATAAAAGAGGCATTATCAAGCCAGTTATCACTGGGTGATGGGAACTGTGGGAGTCAGCTTAAATCTCTCACCTCAGAACTACCCCGCCCAGAGGTAGGAGAGAGGCGATTAGTTGAATACCGTTCCTGGGAGGTATTAATTCCCTAGCTCATTGGCCAGCCCCATGTGTGGGCAAGAGAACACTTCAGCACAGGGGAAGGTCCTCAGTTGGCTGTCAGGTGCGTCCTGGAATGGTCTGAGCTGGAAGCTACAGTGGGCCGGCCTGTGGGGTACACCTGGTCTTCAGTGCCCGTGAGTGGTCAATGTAGAGTAAACACCAGAGGATGAAATGTATTTCTGGAATCTCTCAAGTCATGCATTCCTTACATTATTTGCTCAGAAAGCAAAACCCTTTCTTTTCCCATTAAGACAATTTGTGAAATGTTCCCAGCATAAGAACACCCATTAAAACTCATTGGTCATGATTTAATTAATTGCCTTCAAACAATTCTATTAGAAATATTTTGGTCTAGTTTCTTTCATTTCTTGTCCCTGAAAAAAATTAAAACAAAACAAAACCTCATCTCATAATTATCCTTCCCAGGTAAACAAATGAATTAACATAAACATTTTGAAATAATGAAAAGAAAACTTTGTATTTATATGATTAGAGAGGCTGACAGTTAGAAGGAAATAATTAAATGGTGAATTGTCTGGATGTTAAAAGAAAAAAGAAAATAAGTACACATTGGTGGTTACAGAATGGACAGAGGGATATTAAGAATAATAGAGGAAATGAGAAGCCAAAGAACTTAAATGCATGACACATGGACATGAACTAAGGGGGGCATTGCTGGAGGGAATGGGGGTTATCGGGTGGAAGGGGACAAAGGAGGAAAAGTTGGGACAACTGTAATAGCAAAATCAAAAGAATATATTAAAAAATATTTGAAGGGACAAAGGGAAAAACTCATTGGTCAATGTGATTCTCTTGAATTGCTATTGTTCAATCTGAATATTTTTATCATATTTCCAACAGTGTTGTCCTCAAGTGTCTTTTGTCTTTACAAAGTTCTCTTACTAAATTATTAGGTAACCGAGATAAAAGTATTTGCCATTGGTCCCACGTGGAACCCATGCAGAGATGAACACGGGTAACATTCTAGAGGTAACTATACCAGACTTACTGAGAGCTGTGTGGTCCAACACATTGTGAAAGGTGCAGAAACATGCAAATAAAATGATGAGCAGTAGATAAAGAATCCCTGTGCATTAATTAGAACTTGGAAATGCAGTATTCTCCTGGAAGATTTCTTTCTGTAAAAAGGCAATGACCGTACAGAAATTTTCCAAAAAAGCTATTATGCAAACCCTGTGTTGATTTTGCTAAAGGCCTCCAGATAACTTCAACTATTTTGTGAACTATTTGGAGATACTTTTCAAATACTGGCGTTTCCTTCTCCTTATGTTCTTTCACTTGTTTATTCAGCTACTCACCCCGCTCCTTCAGTTCCCTGCAGTCCTTACTCCATTCTCCTATTCATCTATACCTGTGATCTTGCACCAGCACCAAGGAGCCGCTATTAACGCCTTGTCCATCTGTTGTTCTCCACCGCTCACCAGCACTGAAGACTGTGCACCATCCTCCTATTCTGAAAACTCCGCTCTTACAAATTCTAAGACAAGTCACTGTTTATTTTTCGCTTCTCTAAAACCTTTTCTGCACCATCTTCTGCACCTTCCTTGGCAATCTTTTCCCCTCCAAATGGTAACTTTAGCTCAGAAATCTGCAGCCCAATCTTCTAATCCTTTCCCTGAACACCTGGCCATTATCTAATTACTACTCTGTACTTCCATGAGGATATTTAACCAGATTCTCATAGGTATGCTCAAGAAGAACCACCCCTGCATCTCCCATCAGTTCCTGTTGACACTCCTCACTCTTGACAGCACCACTAGTTTCTCACTTGACACCCAAGCTCCAAAACCTACAGATACTCTATCCATCTCCATGCCACACCCACCAATCTTATCTCCTTTGTTGCTTTTATACTGGATTATTTTTCATGTGGACTCTAGGCCCCCACTACCACTTGTGCGAGCAATTAAAAAAGCTACCACCTTATTCCTTTACCTCTAGTCTCTCTCTACTCCCTTTTCCCCCACCGCTACACTCTACCGCTCATGAGATTTGTTTTCCTAACATGCATTCCCAAACATGCTACGCTCCTGGTAAAATTATTTCACAGTCACCCATTTATACAGAATAGAGTCCAAACTTCTTCAACTCCCAGCCAAGAATCTCAGGTCCTGAAGTCTGCTTACCTTTCAAAACTTACTATGTTGGATATTCTCCCTTTGAACCCAGATCCACTCTTTAGCTTGCTGTGTGCCTGACAGATTGCTATCTCTGGCTACATAGACTGAGATTTCCAGCTTTGACATAATCCTCTCCCCTTGAGTATGATCTGGATCTATGTACTATATGATGGTATATGACTCCCCTTATTAGCTTATGTAATATGGCAATAGGTGATAGGATTTTTATAGCTATAATTGAGGGTTCTAATCAATTGAAGTTGAGCTAATCAAAAGGGAGATTATCCTGGGTGGGTGTAATATAATCAGCTGAGTCTTTTAGAAGAAGATCTAATAAAGAAATGTTCTCTGGCTGGATGAAAGAAACAATCATGAGTGAATCCCAAGCTGTAAGGGAGAGAACGCTGCCAACAGCCCCATGAATTGGGAAGGGTACCTGGAGCCTTAAATGAGACAAGCACCTTGACTGCAGCCTTGTGAGACCCTCAGTGGATTCCTGACCCACAGAAACTGGGAGAGAAAAAAATATCAAGCCACTAACTTTGTGGTCACTTGTTACACAGCAATAGATGACTAATATGCTTGTCCTGGTCAAATTAAGCCAGTGGTGATATTAATATATATTCAGAGAGTAGGAGAAAAGAAAGTTATTTATTCTCCATATCAGTTCCTTCCCAAGCAATCCTCAATCAGAGGTCCTCCCACTCCTGCCCAGAGTTCTCTTACAGTTGCACCTTTTCCTAGGCTGTACCCTTTCATCCCGTGCCCTGTGGACTTAGGGTTGTAATGCCTTCTGGTTTCACTTCCTAATGTAGGCCAGGGTACTTGACTAGTCCTTGCCATTTTTCCTCAACTCTGGCCACAGTTTTGTGCAATGTTCTTCTGGTAAACTCTGTTCAATTCTTTGTTAAGGAAAGTGTCCTCTGCCCTCAGTGGTGTGGCTCAGTTGGTTGGGCGTCATCACACAAAGCAAAGGGTCAAAAGTTGGATTCCAGGCCGAGGTTGCGGGTTCAGTCCCCCATCCAGGTGTGTGAGAGAGGCAACCAATAGATGTTTCTTTCACCTTGATGCTGCTCTTCCTCTTTTTCTCCCTTCCTCTCTCTATTAGATAAATAAATGAAAAAGAATGTGCCATCACTTTCCTGCTGGGACCCCACCTGAAGAATGGAGTTGCCTCTAGTCTTTATTGCCTTACCCTGACTCAAACACATCTCCCAATATGAACTATCTTCCTTGGTCCTCAAAGCAATCCTACACACCTCCCCTCCCCTTTTTTTGTGTGTGTGTTAATCATCACCTGAGGATTTTGAGAGAGAGGAAGGAGAGTGGGGTGGAGAGAGACATCGACATAAGAGAGAAACATCCATCTGCTCCCTCCCTTACCTGCCCCAGTCAAGGAGTGAACCTCAACCTAGCTATGTGCCCTGACCAGGAATCAAACCCAAACGGTAAAGGGCAACACTCCAACCAACAGAGCCACCTGGCCAGGGCCTACATTTTCTTCTCAGATGTCTTGGCTTTGGGTTGCTCCTATTGTCTGGAATCAAGATACCACTAGTGGTATCTTGGTGTGGGTGGGCTGGGGGCAGGGAGGGATTCCAGGCAAGTGAAAACATGAGTTCTTGACTACTGGCTGTGTTACTTGCTGTGTGACCTTGGGAAATGGCTTACCCTCTCTAGGCAAAGTTTCTTCATCTGTAAAATGAGGGTAATAATACACATTGAGCAAGGTTCTTGTAAGGATTAGGTGAAATAACAAGTAAAATGTAGCTGGTACACAAAGCCCAGTAACTAATGGTGTCAGTGTTGAAAAGCCACTGTTGCAAATGCTGATGTTCATAAAGATGCCTACTGATCCTACAGAAATTCTACTCATTGTGAAAGTTCCTCTCAAACATCTTACACATTAAACCTGCAGCAATTTTTTTTCACTTCTCTTAAAGTTCTTATTTATACTTACCAGCAAACATGTTCCATCCTTTCTGCTGAATTCTAAATTCTACATTATAGGCAGAGATTATGTTTCTTTGTTTTTCCTGGGACTGAAGTGAGAAATGCTATGGGCATAATAGCTGTTCAATAAATATTTGGAGACAAGTATATATAAAGAGAAATACTGTCATTGACTTCACAATCTAAATGACACAAGATCAAAATGTTTTACTATCATTGCCAAATTAGACAAATATATTGATATTTAGTAATAAGATAATTTTTAGTGGATACCTAAGACAACCTTGTAGAAGATCGCAGTTATTTTTAGTTAAATATATTTATTTAACATTCATTTTTGGTGTCTCCCAAGTACAAAAGGAAACAAAATATTCATTCTTCTAAGAACCAATGTCCTTAATTTGCATGTGTATAGTAAGTCAAAATTTGCAACATTTTTTTCTGACACGTATCTTCACACTTATTTTTAACAACAGCTCTGTGAGATCAGCTATTAATCTTTACAGATTACTCAGGAAGGAACTGAGACTATGAGAATTTGTTATTGTCTTAGGCTGACCCAGGTGATGACCTTTTTGACGAAATACATACTGTTTAGCAATATGATTTTAAAAAACTGTTAAAAAAAAAAAAACTGTTAGAAAAAGAAAAAAGCAAAAAGATATACCAAGTCTTATCTCTCAAAATCAGGCCAAAACCTGAAAATACATTTAAAGATACATAAGAGGAGGAAGCAATAAGGATTTTGTGTGTGTAGGGCAGTGTTAAATTCCCCATGTTCATACATGCCATCGAGGCAGGCAGAACATGTATTTATGCCAATCAATAGATGAGGGCCAGAGGGGAGCAAAAAGGGGATGGATGTAATACAACAACAATAAAATTAAAAAAAAAAACAAAACCAAAAAACAGATGAGGCCAAGAGATGACCATTTAAAATTCAGCCGTCCATAACTGAACAACAGAAGTAGATTCTAAGTCACCCAACTAAGTTTTAGGTTGAGATCAACATATTTGTAGAGCACCTACTGTGTGCACCCTAAAATACAATCCACTCAAGTTTCAAAATGTATTCTCCCATAATTTTTTTTTAATTTATTATTTTTAGAAAGAGGGGAAGGGAGAGAGTCAGAGAGGAAAAGAGACATCAATGTATGGTTGCCTTTCACCTGCCTCCAGCTACAGACCTGGCTTGCAACCTAGGTGGTACCCTGACTGGGAATCGAACCAGAGATCTTTGGGTTTACAGGCCGGTGCCTTATCCACTGTGCTGCCAGCCGGGGCTCTCTTCCTTCATTTTTAAGGTGAAGCCAGTATTTGCCTGAAAGCAATAACCTTGACCTGATTTACTAGGCTTAGTTTTACAAATAAATTACTCCATCCAGTCTTCCTACCATACTTAAATATACATCAAATAGGTAAAAATTTGATTACAAATGCTGCTATTTTGCTGTGCCTCAGGGTTCCTGTGAAAGAACCATATCCAGCAGAAAAGGTGCTGGGTGTCAACCTAACAACAAAGCAAGATATATGTAAAGAAGCTAAGAGGTTTCAATGGGGAGTTGCCACAGGTTTCAGTGGAATGACAATTACAAGGTAGATGGATCATTTAATGACTGCTATGACCTTTACAATAGTGAGGATCATTATTTTAAGGTTAATTTGCATAATGGTTGGTCTCGCAAGAACAATGGTGAATGCTAATAGCTGCAGGATGCGATAAAACATTATCTGGGCTGAACTGCTAAAGGAAAAGTTGCCAAAGTGTGACTCTTTCAGTGCTTTACTTCATCCCAGGTCATGTCCACACATAATAAAATGTGCATTGCTGGTATGTCTTCCAAACCTGGCCAGAGGTGGCTGACTGGAAAGGAATAGCAGCAACCTCCTGCCTGCAGAATCTCTGCCTGGTAGGCTTTGCTTTTAATTCCTTAATTATGTAACTTGCGGCCCCTCTGAGGTGGTTACATTTGTAACTCTTATCACCCCTCCTCCAAACAACTTCCCACCCTGACTCTTGCCCCTCTCCCCATGTGGTGGCAGATACACCAAATTTGAGACACCAAGGAAGAATAAGTCTTACCTATGGGCTGAAAAGCTTTCACTGAACCTTTGGAGAGGTAGAGTTGGCCAGGTCCAGCAGCAGGAGGTATGTTCAAGGCAAACAGGCACTGTTACCTCCAAGTAATAATCCTGCACCCTGAGTTGCAGGTGAAGGAGGCTATTAAATAAGAGAATAAAAAGAGATAGGTCATCTCCATTCAGATGTATAATTTTTAACTATGTATTGACTAGAAATTGGATAAGCACTGTCATCCTGTACTTTGTATCCCAATTAATCTTTAGAGATATTTATTTACTTATTTATTGACCTCTTTCTCCCAAGAGTTTGAACTCATTTCTACCACAAGAGGGCAGCCATCTCTAAAAAACAAGCAGAGAGCCTGGCTCTAAAGAGAAAGCCAAATTTTAGGAAGTTGTGCGTAGGAAAGTCATTCATTCGCAGTCCCTCAGAAATCACATAATCACCCATAAAAGAAATCCGGTGATGGGGAGCACTGGAATAGAATAAGAGTGTCCAGAAATGCCACCTTTCCCTCAGACTCATGACTATGGAAGATTATTTCATACGGTAACAAGGTTCCCCTTTCGCAAGTTATGAAGGCCTGAAGCTGAGAGACATCCTTGACGTCAGGACCAGGGATATTTTTTTTCATCTTTACTTGAAGAGCATCCAGCGGCTATCAGCTTTTCCCTCTTCTTTAAAAGCTACACACTGATTTTGTTTAGTTTTTCAAACCTTGCTGATGACAGAAACAATTGTTAACTTCTCAATTCAAGTTAACTGGGAAGGAAATAGTTTCAGTAGCATAATAAACACTTTTTGACTTGTGTCCATGAGTACAATATATTCTGTTGCCAACTTGTTTGGTGTCCAGTGATTCGGAGTGACAGTCAACTTTCACAGCACTTCATTTTCAGGATAAATATATATATATATATATATATATATATATATATATATATATATATATTTCCTGAATATTTTTTCAACCCCACCCCTCATCTTTTTTCCTATTAAATAGGCTTCTTTTGAAATACCTAATTTGACCTTTATACTTTCAGAAACAGCAAATGCCTAATTCCCTTCTGTGGGTTGCTAATCCGATTTACAGGAACAGAATCTCGAATGATTTTAGCTTCCAAACTGAAAAAGAATATTAACATGGGTAATAGATTGTTAGGAGCTCTTGCTTCGGACTTTCCCCCTTGTGCTTTGCAGGCCTGAAGGCTCTGTGTAGGCAACCTTGATTGGCCACCCGACCTTTTCCAAAAAATGTTCCGCCTTTGGTCTCTGGGATCATTTGGGCCACTTGCTTGCACTTTGCATGGAGGATCCTGGAATCCTGGGAGGGAGGAAAAGCTTCAGAACTCACGGTGCAGCAGGTTTGGGGAATACTTCAGCTGAGGAAGACAAGTGACTTGCCCACATGCCATAGACCTGCTGCTGGGGCCCTGGAAGGGGTTGGGACAGAAGGTTCTAAGGACCCAGAATTGTCTTGTAGGCTTGGCTCACACCTGCATTATTTTACCTTCCTTTTGACCGCTAATCGCCTGCCTCAGAGCTGGGTGAGGTAACTATCACAAGGCATGAAGTGATTGCTACCGTAAAAAGAAATAAAATCCCTCTCATCCTCTCTAATGGCTGCTACAGGCACAGAGTCCGAGTAGCACGTGTCATGTGTAGCAGGATGACATTTATTCCACATATAAAGACATATTGATAGAAATGTTTTCATTAGCATATAGTTTACATGTACAGTTATATTAATATAGACATACACACGTATATTTGTTACACATTTATCTGAATAAATTGCTTATCTATATGAGTATAAATGTATACGTGCATTTTTACAAATGTACGTTTACATATGTAAATAGCTGTATGTGTTAAAGTTGGGTTCACACACAGTTTTCAAACTCTAGTTTTCTTTTAATTCTTCCACTCAGAGAATCAGAAGTGTCTATCCCAAGTTACGCTAAGATGCCTTGTAACATGATTGAGTTTTGTTGTCTCTCTTTTTTTCTTTTTTCTTTTTCTTTTCTCTTTTTCTGTAATAGTCTATTACTGCAAAAGTTCAAACTGAAAGTTGAATAACGGGCCGGGTAGGGAAATGAAGACTTAACCCGGTATTTGTCCGGGGATTGCCTCCCCGGAGAGTTCGCGAGGTTCCAGTGCCTCGGTAGATGTGCCCTTTGAGAACAGGGGCCAGAAGCGCGAGCGCCCCCGTCGGCGGCCGCGGGTCCCCGCCCTCCGCCCCACCCCGCGCGGCTGCCCCAGCGCGGTCCACACCCCTGCGCGCAGCTCCCGCCCGCTCGGGGATCCCCAGCGAGCCGCGCCACCAAGGGGGAGGTGTTCGGCCTCGGCCGGGAGGGAGACGGCAGGCGGCGTCCCCTTTAAAAGCTGCGAGCGCCGCGCCACGGCGCCGCCGCCGCCGCTGCCGCTGCCGCCGCTGGAGTCCTCGCCCCGTCGCGCTGCGCTGCGCCCGGCTAGCGCTGCGCCCGCCGCCCCGCTTCCCACACCCTGCCGGGGATTGTCAGCCGCCGCCGGACATCAGCCGCCACAGGCTCTGCCGCTGACCGGAACGGCCACGGGCGAGCGCCTCCCGGATTATTGGGGTCTCCGAGGCACCCGCACGCCGCAGACCCCGCTCGGGCTGGAGCGCCCGGCCGTGTGCGCCTCTGCGCCGTGGCCTCCGCTGCCCGGGCCGCGCTAGAGCTTAGGACCCGCGCGCAGAGCGCTAAGGAGCCAAGCCTGAGCGCCGCGATGCCGATCACCTCCTGCCGGAGCTCGGGGGCCAGGGACGCGCCCGCCGAGGTGTGATCGGACCCCAGGCTGGCCACAAAGGGTACAGCAACTTGGTCCGGTGGCTAGGACAGCGAGGGGAGAGCGCAGCCACCCGCCTCGGCTGCCCGGGACTCGGCTCGACTCGCCGGAGAATGCGCCGGAGGACGACGGAGCGCCGGAGCCGCGGTAGTTTCTACTGGCAAGCGCGAACGGGGGTGCGCTGGAGTAAGGCAGAGTGATGCGGGGGGGCAACTCGCCCGGCACCGAGATCGCCGCTGCGCCCTTCCCCGGACCCGGCGTCGCCCAGGATGGCTGCCCCCGACCATGGGCCGCAGCGGAGCTAGCGCGGAGCGCCCGTACCCTCGCCTCCCGAGACCCGGAGCCGGTCCCGCGCGGGGCCACGCGTCCCGCGGGCGCTGGTTCCTAAGGACAACGACAGCACCAGCTTTTCCTTTCTCCTTTCCCTTCCCTGCCCCGCACTCCTCCCCCTGCTCGCAGTTGTTGTGTGTCAGCATTTGGCCGGAGACTTCTTGAACTTGCAGGGAGAATAACTTGTGCTCCCCGCTCGTGCCGGTGCCTTTGCCCCAGTGGACCCAGCCGTACCGCCTCCGAACCCCGCGGGTCCTCCACTCCTTGGCTTGGCCCTACCCCAAGACGCCGTTCGCTGCGTGAGGATAGGGACTGCCCGGCCGGCAGCCGGGAGGAGAAGGAGGAGGCAAAGGAAGGGAAGTCTCTCCCTGCGCCAGGTCCTTCGGCCAGAGCTTTTTCCATGTGGAGGCTCTTTCAATGGACGTGTCCCCGCGTGCTTCTTAGACGGTCTGCGGTCTCCTAAAGGTAGAGGACGTGGGCCCGGGACTGGGGGTGGGAGTGGGGAGCGGCGGGGAGCGCGGAGCCCCTCCGAGTCCTGCCTGGCAGGATGTAAACAGACCCCATCCAAGTCCACGTGCAGCCGAACCCCCCTGGGATGCCCCTATCCTGCCGCCCCCGGTGACCGTCAGCCTCGCCCTCCGCGCTTGCTCTCTTTCGCCCCTCCTCCTTCCCGTCTTTACGATATTTTATTAGGGCTGTTAACACTTAGATGATTTCTTTTTCTAAGTCAAAGAAATCCCCTCGAGAGAGTGGATTTCACCCGTTAGCTGCCAACCTGTATGTCCTGCCATCGACATCCCTTCGCTCTCCTGAGTTTCTCCAGGAGACTGGCTGTCTCTACTCAGAACCACGTCCCATTTGGGACATTACTAAAAGTTGGGGTTCTCCCTGTTTGTTTCCAGGAATTCGAGGATCAGTACATCAGTGCCACCTTGTACTGACACGTGAATGAGTAGATAGGAACCGTTTATGTAATCCCGGGAAGATACCTGTGCATCTCGTTTGCTTGGGGAGGGAGGTGGGGTCTGGGATTGGAGTGGCCTGTCCCGTCATCTCTGAGGTTAGAGGGGCGTGGGCTGCAACTTGCAAGTGGCTTGGGAAGTTGTGGCCTTGAGTTGACTGCGTCTGGAAGTTACAGACTTTTTGTGTATATCAGGAAGTTCCATACAGTGCCTCTAAGGAAGTCACAGGCACCATTCGTGTGTGTTTATATGCGAGCGAGCGGTGAGCGCTGAGCCGTTTGGGTTTGTTTAGGGAACAGAAAAGGGGTGTCAGACCCAGTAATGGTTTTCCCAGGTTCCCTGCACTGGCTGTCAGCGCGAGTGTCACAGACCCAAAAAGGTGACAGTCATTGACGGCTGGGGGTGGGGGTTTGGGGGTGCAAATCATGTCAGAGGAATAAAAAGTGGGATGGAAGGGGGAAAGCCATATGGCTCAGGAACTAGGGCCCTTCTATTTTCCCCAGTCGTTCAAGCTTCGGCCGCTCTGAAATAGCCCGGCGAATGTTGCAATCCAGGTGGGCACCCTGGAGGAGGAGGCAGGCGGACCAAGCGGGAGCCGGGGCCCCGGGGGCGGAAGGGGGAAGGGCTGGGCGGGGACCTCGGTGACTCACGTCGGCCCTGTCTGCAGGTCGACCATGGTGGCCGGGACCCGCTGTCTTCTAGCGTTGCTGCTTCCCCAGGTCCTCCTGGGCGGCGCGGCCGGCCTCATTCCGGAGCTGGGCCGGAGGAAGTTCGCGGCGTCAACTGGCCGCTCCTCATCCCAGCCCTCGGAAGACGTCCTGAGCGAGTTCGAGTTGCGGCTGCTCAGCATGTTCGGCTTGAAGCAGAGACCCACCCCCAGCAGGGATGCCGTGGTGCCCCCCTACATGCTGGAACTGTACCGCCGGCATTCGGGCCAGCCCGGCGCGCCCGCCCCGGACCACCGGCTGGAGAGAGCAGCCAGCCTCGCCAACACGGTGCGCAGCTTCCACCACGAAGGTGAGGCGTGCAGCAGGGGAGTGGGGGGCGGGCACGGGGGTGGGCTGCCACCCCGCAAAGCGCCCCACGGTGGGCAGACTGTAGGCATCCCTGGAAGGGCAGCTTGGCCAGGCACGAAAGCTGTTTCCCTGCTTGTCTCCGTAAGAACCTTTCCGAGCCTGGCTGTAACGCACTGCCTGTGTGGTGGGGGAGGCAGGGATTCCCCATTGGTAAATCCGCACCCTTTCCTGGCGTGCAGCCAGAAGGGCGACTCCTCCTCCAGGAACTGGAGAGAAATCAAGTGATGGGAAAGATGAGGGCAAAAGGCATGCCCCTAGTCAGCCAAACGTGCAAGAATTCCAGAGGGGAAGAAGGGAAGGAGGGGGGCCGCTTGGGGTCTCTTTCCCTCGGTTTGGAAGCCCTCACTCTATAAATCTGCCTCTCCTGCTTAAACCGGGGTTTCAGGCTAGACAGAGCCAAGAGCAGAATTTTCAGAGATTGTATTGAAAAATCAAAGCCCGGGGCCGAAGTCTTGATAATTTACAGTGGATATGTGCCTGGGTTGGAACACTTCGAATCCCTATCTAATCCCCGTGGGAGATCAATTCCACCATCAATCTTATTGTTTCCACAATGACTTTCTTGTCTTGTGCTTAAATCTGCGATGAACTCAGTAGAGACAAGGCAAGCCTCAGATAAAAGCTTTTGCAGCAGCTGCTTGTTTTCCTTCATGTGCATTGAAATGTGTTGAGTTTTGTTTTTTTGATACTGGATGTGGTTTTTCTAAGGTAGGATATTTTGCTTATTTCATTGGAAAGGCATTTAGTGTGTACGACATGTCTTAGAGCAGCTCTTGAGATCTGTTGTATAGAAATGGGTTCTTGGAGCAATTAGGCAAAAATGCGGTCCACTTCAGTTCTTTTTCTACACTTTTAAATGTCCCTTTGGCTTAATACATTCTAAATGGGGCACAGGTTCCTTCAAGTTCTAGAAAGAGTACCAAGTTGCATGTTACAAGGCAACCACTTGTAGGATATTGGGAAGTTGGGAGTGAAGTTCCCTTACTCTTGCCTTGCACTGCTGGGGTGGTATATTTCAAATGGAATCTAAGCTCTCAAATGTACCAATGTTTTCATCATAACCTTGGGATAATTAGGGAGTCAGCTCATTATTTTCAGCTGATGCTGGTTAAAATAGTTTTTCTGGGTAGAAAAGAAAAGAACGGCTGCTTTAGCCACCTCTCCTAGAAATGTAACATGGAAACCCTTCTTTACTTTTAAGGCCAAGAAGGTACTATGGGTCTCTTATAACATTAAAGGAAGATGGTTTCAATCAGTTGACACCTAAAACACTCAGTTGCATGAGGATTTATTTCATCAATGAAGTCTGCATATTTCTTCTAGAAGCAGCTTGATTAAAACTGAATAGGCTGCAAATTACTTGAGAGTGTGTGTAATTTCAACCTATATATAGCATGCTTAGTTTATATGCCCAGAATCTGTATCTTTAAAAGTATAAATCTAAGTGTGAAATAGTACAGAAGTTACCAACTTGCTTAAAATCAACTTTCAGTAACTTCAGATCTTAATGCAGTTAGATGATAAAGAAAAGCTATGTAATTTTTGCCCCAAATTGCAACAATTCATTTATTTTCTTATTACAACTGATATATCAACCTTAGGTCACATCTTACACTATTTGAAAACCATTTCATTTTCGTGTAATCCAGGATTTGGTTTTTAGAAACATCCTTATGGCATGTAGGGTGCTACAAATCTTTTAATAAACCATGTGATTAAGGTCGCTGGCTTAAGAGGAGAATTTGGTTCATATATTGTTAATGGGCATTTATCTGGTGAAGGGCCTGATTACAAGAATTACTTGTTGGTTTTATTTGTGAGTGGGATCTGGATGATTTGGTGAAATTAGAAGACAAGAGGTAGGCTGGGATTCTTTCAACCAAGGTGTGAAGATAATGGGACCACATACAAGGTGATCCAGAGACAAAATTATCAGTTGTTGTTCCTGCTCTTAAACTTTGTCTCATCCCTTCTGCAATAGCTTTTATTCAAGAAATCCCAAGTGCTGAACAGTTTTCTTTTTCTTTTCCTTTTTTTAGTCATTAAGAAGTGCTTTGGCTACATAGCTTTCAAACTACCACCAAGGATAGAAATATCACTTCTCTCTCTAACTGGAGTGTTTTGTGCTTTGTTATAGGGAGAGACATATTAAAATGGGTTGACTGCATTGGCTGATCAAAAAGTCTTTACTCTTTTTTTTCTGTTAGGTTGGACCACATATTGCTCTCCAGACTCAGAAAGGCAGCCTTCTTTTTGCATGAAATACCTGAATTATTTTGCCTCTATGATAAAAGTTTTGAGATAGAGATTTACCCTGTTCCCACAAGTAGAATTATGGTGAAAATATCCACACAACAGAAAAGTTCAAGAAGCAATCACTGCCCTTTGAAGGAGAATTTATATCACATTCTTAGTGCAACAAAAGGGTTTGGACACTAGACACCCCCAAGAGCAGTCCTTTCCTGGTATGCTTCCCTAGTGTCACCAGGTATTAGTTTGATTGTGAAAGGCCCCATTTAATGGGGCAGTCAATTTGGGAGTACTTGTAGAAAGTGAGGGTTTGGTGCCCAGTGCCACTAGTATGTTCTGTTCTACTTCCATCTCTGTGTGTATGGTTCCTCTGTAATACTGCTTGCTCCCTTCTCATTAAACTGTTTTGACTTTTTAAAAATTTTTTTTAGACTTACCCTTTGTGTGGTTCACTAAGTAGTGAGAGGACAATAAGATGGCATTCAGTCATTTCAAAGGTGTTGGAGCTGAGGGTGGGCAGAGACCAAATCGGGGTTAGTGACTATAACATTATGACCATACTTTTCCTTCAACTGCCATCTCCTTTGTTGTCTTTTAAAAAAATGTATTCCTTTTAACCTTTCATGTTATCTTTTTTTCTTTGATATTTCTATTTTATGACCACTATTTTTGCATTCTAGAAAATATTGCTTATTATTTTCAGCCGTTTCCATTTTATTTTAGGACAGTAATTTCCAACCCTACTGATTTGCTAGAACATCCCCCAGGGTTTTGATGTTATTTTAATGGAATTATTTTGTCCAGATAGTGTTGCAAATTCTCAGAACATTATGATACTCACATTTTTGCTAAAACTTGACATACTATGGGACAAGGAGGCAGCCACAAAACATCAGTGCTTCCACACAAGATTTGTATGTCTCAGTGGACCCTGCCACTTCACTCTTCTGCTCACTGAGTTCTGTGTGTTCTCCCCACCACACTGGGGTAGCGTGTTCTTTTCCCTTTAGTTGGGAAAGAACTCATGTTATGATTATCATTGTGTTAGTTATTAGTGGACTCCTCATGGTTCTGACTTTTGCTTGAGTTTTGATTCATCCCTGTGTTACGTAGTGCCGTCTAGTGGCCAGAATCTTGGAAGCTGCAGGAGTCTCAAGTTCATAGCTCTGCTTCTCATTCACTAGCCCTGTGACCTTAGAAAAGTAACATAAGCTCTCTGAGCGCCGACTCTTCCATTCACAAATGGAGATAATATGTTTCTAATCAATTTGTTGTGAGATAATTCATATAGAGCTCTCAGTCCCAGACTTGGCACGCAGAAGCGTTCAGCAGAGTAGATATCATTATTACTGTGACTTCTTTCTTTTATGGTATATTCTCCCCTTATTTTGCAAAGGGGAGGCCAGGTGGACCTCAGCTGGCTGAGGGAATTCAGCCTTACTTCTTGGATTATTTTGATGTAGATGAATAATTAACAGAGTGGTGGTTCTTCACTTTTGGGGAAGAGGCTGAATGTCATTGCCTATCACATTTTTGCCATCATAGCTCCAATTTATTTGGTTAAGAACTTTGAAAAATGAATGTGAAGAACATTTATTTTGGTAAGAACTAGGCTCAGGAACTCAGGTCTTAGATAGCCTGGGACCTTCCAATCCCTTGGCAAGTTCAGATTATTCCACAAGGGTTATTTCCAGAGAACCAACAACTGTATAAACCTCCAGAAAAGCATACTTTACCTACTTTGGTAAATGATCTGTATTTTCAGACTCCCCAAGGTTGCTGTGAGAATTTACAAAAGTCTATTACATTCCTTTGATTTTCTTTATTTCACATAGGTTTTCATTTTTTCAACCCCGAAGAAAAAACATTATGTTGCTCCCTTGCAGATGAAAGGAAAAGGGGGTGCTAGGTACCCTAACCATGAGCGGTTATTTTCCTGGGTTTGGGAGTTTCACGGAACTTCTCACTCACTTCTCTGACCTGAGTCTGCAGTCAGGGGAGTTGTCATGGAGGCTTTTGTATTAAGGAGGAAGAGAGCTCCTTCAAGGAATAGGTTGACTGAGATGAAGCTATCAAGTCAGAGAAAGGCCTTCACATGACTTGATACTATTTTAACAGTGATTTTTTTTCCCTTTGTGAAGGTAACTAAGTGGTTCTCTTTTTTTTTGCCACTTACCGCCAGTGAGCTTTTGAAGGACATGAAATTGATTGCTGTTTTTATAGGTCAAATCAAATGGTGGCAATTTTATCTGAATCGACTTTGTATTTATCTTTGGAGAGCTATTGTTTTATTTTCTGATTGTTTTATACTCATCTTCTTTATTACTTTGATTACCTGTTTCTCATGCTTGCCTTGAAGATTATCCCTTCCTTGTTATTTTTTGCCTATGTGTGTGTGTCCATATGTCTGTGTGTTTACATAATTTTTTAATTTACGGATTTAGATTCAGGGTTTCTGTTGCAATTGTCATTCATACAGCTGGTTAGCAAATACCTTGGATAATTTGCCTTTCTTTCCCCCTCTTGAAAAGAAAAGAAGGCGTTCTTAGGTGGGCTGGAATTCAGAGAAGCTAGGCACAGGTCTGCCTTTGGGTCACTGTGTCTGGGGAACATGGCTGATTTTGACTTCACTCCTTTTTCTTCTGATACGTTGTTTCCTCTGGTGTCCCTTGGCTTCTCTGCTGAAAGAATGTCTTTACAGGAAATATCAGAGGGCTCCTGAATTGCAAGGAAGGAAGGAAAGCAGCTAAATACAGTCCTTGATGCTTGTTGGGAACCACTGGGGAGAGTCCTGGCGGGAGGGCCTGGTCTGAAGTATTATTACTCACTTACAGTGGGGCTTCGAATGTGGTTGACTCTCAAAAAGTATCCCTGACAGGTGTGGATTAGGAGGCACAAGGGTTCCATGGAGGGCTCACTTCTTAGCCTGAGAGCCTCCATGTCCAAGTGAATGAGCTTTAGATCTTTCTGCTTCATGGGCCTTAACTCATTCCTTGGCCAACACTAGTGGTGCTGCTTGTTTTTATATTATTCAACAAAATCACACTTTAAAATGTGCTCTCAGCAATTTGTTCTTAAATGTGAAAAACATCCCTTAAAACCTTTAGGTTCCCAGGTAGCCTCGACCCACCTGGCGCTTGCTAGAAATGAGCAATCTCAGGCCCTAGCCCTGACCCGCTGAATCAGAGCCTGCACTTGAAGACGTAAGGTCTCCTAGGTGTTTTGTGTGAAGGTAGAGTTTGTGAAGCTTCACAGTCAAACACGACACCATAATTTGGTATAAACTACCTCTGTTGAACTCGGTGCTTCCTCTTAGCTTGCAATAATGATGACTTGCTTGATGGTAAACGTTTACACAAGAGAACCTTTCGTGAATGATGTGAAGCAGTTCTTCTTTGCTACAACATCTTGATTCTGTGAACAACTTATAGCTGCTTGATTTAGGAAAAATACAACAAAAGTAATGAAACTACTGTATTGCTTTACGGGTGATGAACTGGAACTATGGCCAAATAGATTTTGTGAGCGCTTACATTGGGTCCTGAATGAAGCCGATATAGTTTTTGAAAGTCAAATGACAGGATGTAGTAAACCTAGAAGAAAATAAACCTAAACATCTCAAAATCCATTGTTATGTACCTTTGGTGACTTGCAAACTATAGCATTCAAGGTGGTATGCTATTTTTTCATTTGCTTGGAAAACAGTACTCCATAATATTGAAATTCAGGAATCTTAAATCAGAAAGAGCTTTTATGCATAGTCCACTAACATGATTGTTTTTGAAATAATGATAATAGATATGGAATGATTATTCTCTAATAGGATGAAATCCCTTATAAGTTATGACTATCATAATAGCATTTTATAGATTATTATCAGTTATTTTTGGTTTTGGTTGGTGTCTATTCTGGGGTAGGTATTTTTAACATGATTTATTTTTTTAAAGATAAAGTAATTACAAACAGAGGACAGTCATTTCTTTTCCATCTAAAATGAGATTTTGATTTTTGAGGTCATAAGGAGGTTAGAGGACAGACAACATGTGGGAAGTTATTTCTTATGAAATTGTCTGGCCTTAATTACTACAGTGTCCCTGTACCACCCTTACGTTTCAAAGAAGTAGAATCCTGTGTATGCCTTTGTCTCTAAATTTTTGAGTAAAATAGTAGGGTGTACTTTGCAAAATGTCGTCGTTGATGCTGAGTTTCAGAGTCTTTAATTAGGAAACTGAAATCTGTATATCAAGATTTGTAAATCATCTAAATTGCAGAGCAATGTTTTAGAATACTGCTTAAGGGATTGACATTAAAGCCTTTTTCTTTTTACGAAATGCAATAATTTCCTCAAATCCTCACTCATTAGACCTCTACTAACTATAGTGCTGACTTTTTTTTGCCCTAAAGTCTGTGAATTCCAAAGAAATGCTTCACCATCTCCCCCATTATTATCGCCACCTGGAAGCAGTATTCGTGTATCGGATTAAAAACATAACAATGAATGATGAAATTGGGTTTCATGGTATGCGTGTTGACATAAATGTATAGAAAAGGAGACACTTTTATCTAAAGGGAGAATTTTTATTTTCTGGCTGCAGACTTATATGGCTTAAATCAAACCCTGGAATAAGATTTACAAATCTTACATATAATCAGATTGTTGTTACTTATCTTACCCAAGTATTTTTTCTTCTTCTTTTTTCCCTACCTGTTTATATCGAATTAGAATCTTTGGAAGAACTGCCAGAAATGAGTGGAAAAACAACCCGGCGATTCTTCTTTAATTTAACTTCCATTCCCACCGAGGAGTTTATCACCTCAGCCGAACTTCAGGTTTTTCGGGAACAGATGCAGGAAGCTTTGGAAAACAATCGCAGTTTTCATCACCGAATTAATATTTATGAAATTATAAAACCTGCAGCAACCAAGTTGAAGTTCCCAGTGACCAGGCTTTTGGACACCAGGCTGGTGAATCAGAACGCCAGCGGATGGGAGAGTTTCGACGTCACCCCCGCGGTGATGAGGTGGACTGCACAGGGTCTCGCCAACCACGGATTCGTGGTGGAGGTGGCCCACTTGCAGGAGAACCAGGGTGTCTCCAAGAGACACGTTAGGATTAGCAGGTCTTTGCACCAAGACGAGAGCAGCTGGTCACAAGTAAGACCGTTGCTAGTAACTTTTGGCCACGATGGGAGAGGGCATCCTCTCCACAAAAGAGAAAAGCGTCAAGTGAAACACAAACAGCGCAAACGCCTGAAGTCCAGCTGCAAGAGACACCCGTTGTACGTGGACTTCAGTGATGTGGGGTGGAATGACTGGATCGTAGCGCCCCCAGGGTATCATGCCTTTTACTGCCATGGGGAATGCCCCTTCCCCCTGGCGGATCACCTGAACTCCACCAATCACGCCATTGTTCAGACGTTGGTCAACTCAGTGAACTCAAAGATTCCAAAGGCCTGCTGTGTCCCAACGGAGCTGAGTGCCATCTCTATGCTGTACCTTGATGAAAATGAAAAGGTTGTATTAAAGAACTATCAGGACATGGTTGTGGAGGGTTGCGGGTGTCGTTAGCACAGCAAAATAAAATAAATATATATATATATATATTATATTTTAGGAAAAAAAAAACCAAGTTGACACTTTAATATTTCCCAATGAAGACTTTATTTATGGAATGAAATGGAGAAAAAAAAAAAAAACACAGCTATTTTGAAAATATATTTATATCTACGAAAAGAAGTTGGGAAAACAAATATTTTAATCAGAGAATTATTCCTTAAAGATTTAAAAATGTATTTAGTTGTACATTTTATATGGGTTCAACCCCAGCACATGAAGTATAATGGTCAGATTTATTTTGTATTTATTTACTATTATAACCACTTTTTAGGAAAAAATAGCTAATTTGTATTTATATGTAATCAAAAGAAGTATTGGGTTTGTACATAATTTTCCAAAAATTGTAGTTGTTTTCAGTTGTGTGTATTTAAGATGAAAAGTCTACATGGAAGGTTACTCTGGCAAAGTGCTTAGCACATTTGCTTTTTTGCAGTGCTACTGTTAAGGTCACAAGTTCAAGTCCAGAAAAAAAAAAAAAAAAAGAAGAAGTGGATAATCTACTCTGCTGACTTTCAAGATTATTATATTATTCAATTCTCAGGAATGTTGCAGAGTGGTTGTCCAGTCCATGAGAACTTACGTCCTTATTAGGTGGAATATTTGGACAAGAACCAGCAATGCTGATCTAATATAGAAACCCTCCCCTGACCCCTTAATTTGCAGAAAGAGTATAAATGCAGGACCAATGGAAATAATTAGGAAAATGATGAACCTGCAGGAAAGTGAATGAAGGTTTGTTGTTCTTCTTTCCTAAACTAGTGGTTCCTTCAAAGGGGCTGGTCTGGCCAAAGTATTAAATAAAACATAAGATTTCTTCATTATTGATATTGTGGTCATGTATAATTAAAATTCATAGCTAGTGGCCCTCACGAAGACTGGAAAATTGATTTGCAGTTACCTTTTACCTCAGCTGGGAGCTCTTTACCCTCAGAAGGAGCCAATTTTCTAACTCTGCCCAACACACAGCAAAATTGCTCTCCTCATGCTTTGTGCCCATGCCCCTGGTCTCTGTTCAATCAGCTTGCTTCTCTTCTCAAGGTTACGTGTTTGAACACAGTTCTCCGAATGTTAAACCTATTGCAGATAATAAATTTCAAAGCTCTGGTATTTCCATTTATAACGCCCAACCTGTAAGAAGAGAAAATGATGTGTTTGTATAGCATTTACAGTGATTTTCATTTTTTTGCTTCTGAAGTGACCCCTTTTGGAGGGAGGTGGGGAAAAGGCAAGCAACAGCCGGAAATTTGCGAGCAAGTCATTTGATCATTCCTGTTTGCACCAAAGGAATTACCAGTGACTTAGTATTTCACATGAACTTCTCTGGGGCCAAGAGATTTCAGAGAACAGCAAAGCTACAAAACAGGCAAAACCTGGGGAATCCAAGATAAAGTTTGAGATTATATCCCATGCAACAGAGGCAACGGTGCCAGAAAATTAGAAAGGGAAAGTGTCTGAGATCAGCTTCTACAAGGACATCTGCCAATTGGACCGAAGCCCAAGCAGAATGAAGTCAAATTAGGCTGCTCAGAATGAGCACTTAGAATGGCAGTGCTGTGCTTGGGGCTGAAGTAGCCCCAGGGCAGGAAGGGTTTGGTGGGTGGGCATGTTGGTACAGCCAGGGAACCCAGAACTCCCCATTATTTTACTGGAAGTATTTTAGGTCAATTTCTAGGACTTTGTGTCACTTAGGATCTTGCTATGACTCCTTTAGGCCTGGTTCTGATACTCTTTCCCAGCCCTGCCTTGGAATTGGCTGAAAAACTAGCGTGTTGGTCATGGAACAGACTGTTATAATCAAATTCTTCCCAGGGATAAACTTGCGTTGACCATGAATATAGTTACATTTTGGTGTGATAGGTTTAATCCTTGCCGTGAGATGATACGAAATGTAGATCATACTTTTTAATTAATTTATTCCTCCTACTCTTATAATCTTAGTTTTTTTAAAAAAAAAAATCCATATCCCTATCGCTCTTTTGTAGGTGAGGATCATTAGGATTAGACCCAACTTTACAGGACAGGATAGGCTCTGTCCTCCAACATGCTGCCCTGTCTCTTGCCATAGAAAGGAAGAGCAGAGTGCACTGTCTTAACAGCTTAAAAAATAGCCCATGTTTTCTCATCTCTAAATACTCTTGAGAATGAGAGTATAGCACAAGAATTTTCATTCATTTGGCAGATGTGGCCACTCTTTTGATTTCTGTTTCATTGGTTCTGATTTTCTTGGTTAAAATAGTTTTCATTGGTGTCAACTCAAGTGCATGCTTATATATACACACACATGCATGTAATATGGGTAAATATACATATGCAGAATTATGTAATGTATATTACATATGGATAGATAATGGCATTTGGAGCTTAGTTTCAGGAATTTTGTGCTAGTTGAGGACTCTGACCCTCTTGGCTTATTTGAGAAACAGAATATTCCTACATTCTACGTTCTTCATTCTGAGGAAAAAAAAAACAGGTCTCAACTAATCTCATGACACTGAATCTTTCAAGTCTTCAGTCACTGTTCTGTAGGAAGCTTTGATTCCTTTCAGAGTTGGTGTTTTAAAAAGTATAGTATCTGAATTAGGGGGAATTGCCTTTCAAAGTTGATTAAGTTGTGTCATCTGTTTTTGTGCTTATCTGGGCTGTGTCATGGGCCTCCCTGGCATGATTTTAACCTGTATGGCAGGTCCAGAATACTCTGTTCATTTCTTGACTTCAAAATTGGGGAAGGGGAGGATGAATGGTTTACACATTTATCTATGTTTCCATCTTCTCATAATTTCTACTTCAGTTGCTACTTTATGTGCATTTCAAGAGGCCAAGAGTGAAGAGATGACCTGCAAATCTGATCTATATAGCAACCTATCTAATCACTAGATAACCTAAGAGTTCCATATTTTTCCCTCAGTTTTTTTTATTGGAAGTGGAAAAATCATTTGTGCATTCAAAGCACTTTTAAAAATAGCATATTTCTATTCTATAGCCATATTAAGATATTGATTCACTGAATGATAGATGCCACAGCTGCCCCCCACCCCCTGCCCCAATCTGTCATAAGGACCCAGGGACATAGCCTTGCAGTAAAGAATAAGTATAGAAGCCGTGGCTGGTGGCTCTGTGGATTGACACTGGCCTGCCCAAGGGTCTTTGGTTCGATTCCCAGCCAGGGCACATAACCAGGTTGCAAGCCAGGTCTCCATCCAGGTCCCCAGCTGGAGGCAGGTGAAAGGCAATCATACATTGATGTCTCTCTCTCTTTCTTCCTCCCTCCCTGCCCTTCTCTCTAAAAATAATAAAAATCTTTTTAAGAAAACAAATGTAGAATAAGTGTGACGTGGGTGGTCAATCCCAAAGAAGTAAGAATGCCCTGGCACTATTCCTTGTCTTTCTTCCTTCCTTCCCTTTCCTTCCTTCCTTCCTTCCCCTCCCTCCCTCTCTCCCTTCCTTCCTTCCTTCCTTTCCTTCTTTCTTTCGTTCTTTTTCTCTTTTTGCAGGGGTGGGGTGGAATGAGATGGGGGATGAAATGCAAGTTTCCTTCACTGGAGTAAATTGCTTTCCTCTTTCCTCCGCCCTGCTGACATAAATTACAGCCTTCTGGTATTCTTCAGGGCAGAGTTTCTGACCATCTCCCTGCCCTGCAAACTTCAAAGTGAACTTCTACCTAACTTAGGGGACCAATGCTCTAAGTCAGACTTGTTAGATTTTAACGTGCATATGAATCACCAGTCCTGCCTCGGGGAGAATGCAAAGTTAACATGTATACAGACCCCACCGGGATCATGTTATTAATATAGGTTCTGTTTCAGTAAGTCTGGGAGGGGCCCAAGATTCTGCATTTCTACCATGCTCCCAGGTGAAGCTGTTACCACTGTCCCTAGGACTACACTGGGTAGCAAGACTCATAATTATCTTCTTAATCACAACAGCAGAAGTTGGACCAAGTTTAGGCTCTTCTAGCAAGTAACACTTGCAGGGGAAAAACAAACAACACCTGTGTACAGGATGGCATTTGAATACATTTCACCATACCTGAAATGATGCCCTACATAGTTTTTTTTTTTTTTTTTTCAAAGGCATTCTTTTCCCCCACAAGATGACTGGCAATTTTGTGTACTAGCTACCCTCAGACATGAAAACACTTGGTTGCTTATCTTGTAAAATCTGCTTCGCTTGCTTGCTTGGGCATGTACGTAGTCAGTTTAGTCAAATACGTGTCAGTACATCTATGTGGATGGGGGAGCAGGTGCAAGCCCTTAACGTACTTGAAAAAAGTTTAACACTTAAGTCAGTCCACTGAGTTGATCCGTGTGATCTTAGTGCCAAGCGTCTGAGTTAAAAGTTTCCCCTTTGAAGGCAGCAACTAGATGTCATACATTTGAAGCATTTGTTTATACTAAAAATGATGCTTGACTTTTTTCTTTCTTTCTTTTTTTTTTAAGTTCTAAGACAGTTCACTGTGCAACACCGCTGAGCCTAGAGGGTGATAGAAGTCTGCCCAAGCTGGTATTTGGGGTTTGACTTCATGGAGATTGGAATTTGCGATGCGGCTGAGTGGTTGGAATAAGGTGCGGAAGTGAATGGGCTCCTGTTAGCAAAAGCGCGAGGAGCCGACTTCCCTCTACAAAGAGGGTCAGCAAAGAAATCACTATGCCAAATGTCCTCCGAGGGTCAGGTGCTTGGCAGCCTCATTTTACTTTCAGGGGTTCACTTTTGAAGATTTTTTAGAAGCAGCACAGATTTGAATATTTGTTGAAAAAAAAATGCAGGAATGAATTCCTCATTTCAAATATACCTTTCATATATAATCACACACACACACACACGCACACACACATGCATCCCCAAGGGGAAATTTTGATTTCTTCCTTTCTAGAGTCCGGTGCTGAGTGGAGGGTGCCTACTTTTTTGTTTGTTGGGCTGACCGTTTCGTTTAGGTTCCTGTGTTTTGAATGGAGTCCCTCCCTGTGAGGTGCTGAAGCCGCACACCAGACACTGACTTGCACACCACGTCCAGCCTGGGTTTGCCCTGCGCCCCGGGCCCCCTCCAAGGCGGTGCCAGGAGTGCATTATTGTTGCCTTTACCCCTCTGCTCTGATGAGATCTCCCTGCAAACCAGCGATTTGCTTCAAGCGTCCCTCGTAAGGAGCATGATCTCATCTGGACTGCATTTACACTGGAACCACTTGGCCACAACACTATGAGAGAATAATTATTGAACTATTTTACTGTACAACTATTTCCAAATTGTTGATTTTTTATTGATTTCAGGAGGCAAGCTAATTGCCCCATGGCAACTTGATGTGAACGTTTAATGAAGATCAGGAAACAGAGTTTATGAAAAGCTTTTGTATAGTAACTGCAAAGTTTCAAGAACTGTTTTATACTTCCTGACAGTGCTGGGCCGAGCTTAATGGTTTGTTTTTATTACTTAAGAGTGTAAACCTTGCTTTAGCCCAGTGTGGAAACTATACCCTCATCCCGCATTACGCATTTTCAAGTTGCTTTTTACTCACTCCCGACTTCCTTTCCTGCCTTCTACACTCAGGGACTTTTCTGTTTTAATTGTCTGAAAGCAAGTTTCTATCTTTACACACCGAGAATCTTAACATACCCGCACACACTCATGAAGTTAAGTGTCTGTATTGTTTCACTTTGTTTTGGGTGGAGTTTCTTTTCAGCACTTGGTTGCTAGACAACCGAGCCGACAAAAGTTAAAGATTGAAAAGGCGTTTTTAAAGATGTTGAATCTTGGCAGCTGAATATTTTATCTTTGTCTTTATATAGAAGGCTTAATTTTCTTACCAGGTTACCCTGGTCTTTTGTTGGGTAGTTGGCTGATGGGAGATTTTTTGATGCTGAGCTCCTAAGGCATTATCAGCTGGAGAACTTTCTGAAGTGTTGTTACCATTTGCTGGAACACAGGTCCCACCTGGATGGACAGAAAAAAAAAAAAAAAAGCCAGTTTAGTTTCCAAGGGTGTGTTTTAAATCACTAATAAAGCTGAACTCAGCTCACAGCTGCTTAGATTGTTGCAAGGCAAAGGAGAGAAAAGATTGCTTTTTGAGGCAACATTCAGAAACACAGAACTTCAGTTTGTGGGCAACACTGTCTCCGGGAGGCTGCATTGGCTTTTTGGGGTAAATAGTATTGGAAATGTGTTTCATTTTTTAATTCTTAAAAGCCTCATTTTAAATCAAAGTCATTTAAATTGCTCATTTCTGTGAGGTGTTTCAGGAGCATGTTATAAATACATGATCTTTATACAGCTGCCAAGTTGGACATGTGTTCACAAGTTCATCGAGCATGTGTACACAATTTGTAGCTGACGTGCTTTCCTCGCTCCATGTCTGCCCTTTTCCCTTGTTCATCCCTCTCTGCTTGTCCTCCCCCTAGGGTTCCCTGTGTTGGAATTCAGTCCAATCCATGGAAAACTTGACCAACTTGACTGATTCATTTACAGGCAGGATTTCCTGGCATGGGGATCAAACAGGGAGCCCTGAAGTTTGTTCATCATAGACTGTCTTGGAAATTAGGATCTTCTAAAGCCCATCTGGTCTATACATAGACATTTGACAGAAATGTTCTCATATAAAGAAACCTTACCGTGAACTAAAACATCACTTGGTGTCTGTCACCAGTAAGCTCACAGTCCTCATCAGTACAGAAGTACTGTCAGTATTATAAGTCATGACACAAAGGATGCTTAGGTATCAGGACCCTGAAACGCCTCAGATTGCAACAGGTGCGCCAAATAAAAACAGGAAAATAGGCCCAGGAAAAACGGAAATATTTTCTAATCTCATAGAATTTGGTGTGTGTGTTTGCTGCCTGAAGATAGCTTGGCTGAATAAAAGAAAATGGAGAGAATTAAAGAAGTTGGGGGTTGTTTCAGCTTAGAAAACAACAACAAATCTATGTATCTATCTACACACACACACACACACACACACACTTAGCAGATCAATGCGGCTTTCATGAGCAAAGGCTGATTTTAAAACACCACCTTAGCATAATAACTCCTTCCTTGGTGATGCTGCAGAGCATTTCACCTGTACAAAGAAAGGCTCAGAAGTTACTTTGGGTGGCTCCCTTTTTATTAAACTGGAGAAAGAATAGCCTCAGCTAAAAAGAGAACCGAGGCCTAAGAATTCTAGAATCCTCTTACCAATAACAGCAACCCTGAGGAAAATATATCCCTGCCTTGAGGAAAGATAGTTCTGGAAGCTTGTCACATTAGATAACACAGAAGTGAGCTCCAGGTCTTGCGAGTGACTTTCACTGAATATCACTTTAACTGATGAAGCTGGGTCAGGGCCCGGATGTCTGAAGGACACTTTCTCTGTGCCTTTGCCAAATGTTACCCTTTGATGTACCTCCCAAGTTCACCGAGGTACTTTTAAGGATGTGGCGTAGAACAGCAGAGAAGGTATTGCTAGACATGTCTGAAATACAGTCAGGTGCATTCTCACAGAATGGGAGGCAGTGTCTCAAAGAGTTACTCTTCCCATATAGGACACTGAAACTAAGACACAGCTGTTAACCTTGGGGAGATTAATTAAGGAACTTCTCCAAATGGGGCACAGGTCCCTGTATTATGTATGAATTCTAGGAAGTTCAGTGGGATGGTGACAAATCAACCCCAATGGAGTAAAAATAAGAAGCTTCTTTCACAGTAGCTATTGCCCAAACAGAACTTTCTGGAAAGCTCCTGCCTAGTAGATCTGTGGGATTCTGACCTTTGGGTCCCACAGGAGTCAGGACCCATAAGGCTGTCCAGTGGTGAGGCAGTAAGTTAAGCAGTGGTATGTCAGGACTAGAAATTGCCACCTTTAATCTTGTCTCCATCCCTTGCCCAGTCCTAAAAGAACCAATGAGAATAGCTTATATTCAAGCCGCTTCCTCTCCCTCTGTTTCTCCTTCCCTTCCTCTGGGTATCAGGATTTTCTGTGGAGTTAAGGAAAGATGTTAGGGGAAACAGGAGCTGGAAAAGCCAACTTGGTTTGATGCAAAGGGAGAGGAGTTTGGTGTTAGGTTGTCACAAGCCTGACACAGTTCCTGAACCCAACTGAGACTAAGTCGATGGTCTCTTCAGAGATGCCAGCTTGGAGCTATTGTGATTTTTCTTTTCCATGGCGATGGAACTGATTTTTAGAGAGGAATAATTTCACCAACTTCCCTCTTGGAAAAGGCTGATGGTGGGGGAGAAATTGCCTTCCTTCCGCGTGCAACCTCTGGGGTGCTGGGAAGAAGGGCTGCCCAGGAGGGTGGGGGTGTGGTGGGGTGGGAACCTGCAGCCAGTTGGCCTTCAGCAGAGTAAGTGCAGAGCAAAGTGCTTCTGCACTGCAGCCAGGAACAGTGATTCATTTGATTTTAATTTTGACGTTAGCATTTTTCTCATGACTCATTGATAATTTCATATGGAATTTAAAAGGCCGAAACAGTTATTTACTTTTTAGGAACTTAAAATATTCATCAGGTTGAATTCATATTTTCCCTCCGAAAAAGATGGTTCATTAAAAAAAAAAAAAGAAGAGGGTGAAAAGCGTTTCTCCCATTCTTCCCCTCCTACTTTCTACCTCTTCCTCTATCCAGGATGATGTTTCACGAATGTTGACCAACTGTCAGGAAGCCTGTGTCATTTTTATTTTATTTTTATTGACATTTTTTTTGAGAGAGGTTTGTTGTTTCTTTTAGTTATGCATTCCTTGGTTACTTTTTATGTGTGCCCTAAATGGGGATCGAACCCACAACCTTGGTGTATAAGATGATGGTCTGTCTAACTGAGCAACCCAGCCAGGACAGCCTATGTCATCTTAATGTTTCTCTTATCTTGAATTCCTTTCACCACTATGTTTTTAAAAAATAGCTGTAGATAGTTTTAAAATAGGTGTTTCTTCATTGAGATATTCTTCTCCATTCCTGTGCTTGAAAAAGTTTAACATACAAAAAAATGGATTTTATGGTTTAATTTCTGTGATCATATGTTTTTCTTGCTAGTTTATTATTACGGTGGTAGATTATATGAATTGATTTTCAAATATTCAGCTAGTGTTGCATGATTGGACTAATCCCTATTTGGTCATTAACTTGTTTTCATGATGAGTCAGGTTTATTTCAGCAATAGAAGGACTGTTCAACATTCAAAAATTAATTAATATATTGATAATTTACCATATTAACAAAATAGAGAAGAAAAGCTCTATGATTATCTGTTAATTCATAAAAAGCCTTTTACAAAATTCAATATCCGTTAATGATAAAAAAGAGTAAAGATAGGAAAATAAACATTTTTCAAACTAGGGATAAAGTGTCTTAACCTGACAAAAGGTATTTAAACCAAATAATACAACTATACCTATTATCATATTTAATGTTGACTGACTAAATGTGTTACTCTTTAAGATTGAGACCAATAACATAAAATAATGTCCACTCTCACCACTCCTGTTCAAAACAGTACTAGAAGTCCTAGCCAGTGCAATAATCTAAGAAAAATAAATTAAAAGCTTAAGACTGAAGCAGAAATAATGGAACTATTTGTCTTTGTAGATGACATGATTTTCTACTTAGAAAACTCAAAGGACACTACGAAAAAGGATAAAGCTAATTTTTATGGGTGCGGACATTTCTTAGGCCTTATCACATTTTACACTTGAAATGTATTCAGATTATATAAATTGTAACTCAATAAACTTAAAAAATATAAATATCATAAATGAACAGACAACAAGTTAGAAATAATAGAAACATGAGCCAAGAGGACTGACATGCAGTTCTCAATAAAACAAACAAAATGCCTCTGAAGCACATAAAAAAAATACTTTTACCTCATTCAATTAATGTAACTCATTATATAATTTTCTCTTTTTTAAAAGATTTTATTTATTATTTTCAGGGAGAGGGGGAGGGAGAGAGGGAGAGAGGGAGAGAGACATCATTGTAAGGTTGCCTTTCACCTGCCTCCAGCTACAGAGCTGGTTGGAGACCTGGCTTGCAACCTGGTTACTCGCCCTGGCTGGGAATCAAACCAGTGACCTTTGAGTTCGCAGGCTGATGCCTTATCCACTGTGCCAGCCAGGGCTTCATTATATAAATTTTTGCTAATAAACATTCTTTAAGTATAGCATGCATAAAGAAAAATAAAAGAATTTTAAGTGTGATTTTGATGCATTAGTAAGGAAACAACCCCATTTAACTACCACCCAAATCAAAAGACAGAATAGTTGTCAGTCTCCAGAAGTCCCCATTGTGCCTTCTCCCAAACTGGCCATTTCAGACTTCCCTAAAGCTAGTCATCATGCAGGTCTTATTTAAATCATTTCAATCTTGTGTTTGAGCAGGCCTCCTCTGTCAGTGCTCTGATAGGTGATGTAGGGGGGTACTACCTCCTTCTTGCCAGGTTGGGAGGCCAGGTTCTCCATTCTGCCTCCATTGACAATGCTGGATGGAATGAGATTTGGGGGTCCCCATATGGCTTTCAGTGACATTGTGCTTTGGGGTGTTCTTGTTACCACCGAATACTGGTGAAAAATCTGACTCTCCATTGAGCTTCCTCTGACCCATCCTAGGAAAGAGGGCACTGGGGCACTTGGTTCCAACCTGCCTTCCTGGCAGAGGTGGGGTTTGAACTGCAGTTCTTTTTCTGTGTTGTAGGCATAGGTAGGTTATTATCTAAAAGGGTTTTTTTTTGCTGTTATTGTTTTTTATATATTTCTAGACTTCTCCTTTCATTGTCCTTTGGCCAGAGAGAGCAGCTCTTCCATCAGGCTTTTTGTAATTGTTGTTGTCTATGACCGTTGGTGATTACTGGGTGACACTTCTCCATGGAATACATGAAGCAAAATTAAACCTTAGAGAACTCACTGCCTATGTTCTTCATGGGTTCCAAGCAGGCATACCTTCCTCTTCTCACCTTTTAGATCTTCTTGTGTTTGTTTTAGGTATACCATCCAGAGTTTTTAGTTGACCTTATCAGGGGGAATAGGAAAAAGTATGGCCATCTTTCTGGAAACAGACATTCCAGCAGGTAGGTTTATTTCAATCTCTAAATTTCCTTACAGATTTGCAGATCAAAGGTGATAAAATTATTTCAATTTTCTAGAGGGAAAAATTGAGACACTTAGAGGTAATTTACCTGATCAAAGTTGCTTAGAAATGTGGCCTTGGCTTGAAGTAAAACCTTGGAATTTTAAAGTTATTATTTTGCTTTTCCTTTTCCTTTCTATGTTTGTTAGAAAGAAAGAAAAAAAAAAAAAAAATGGAAGTAGGAGTCGGGGAGGAAGGGCTAGTTACCAAAGAGAAAAACTAAGGGATTAGTTTGGCTTAGAAGCAGCAACTATTTATATTTTATATTTATATTTATATTTATAATTTAGAATTATAAAAGTAGGACTTTTCAAGGGGGTTGTATTGAACTTTGAAATGTTGTCAATTTCTACAGTCGACTACATGAACTTCATATTTGCTTGTTCATGACTCATCTTGTAAATGAATGACTTCAATTATTTATACTGTGTCCTGAGACTTAAGTGGCAGGGTACATAATAAGTAATCACACTGCCACTTTATTGATTAAGACTTGCATAGAAATGGAAAGGATGGGAAAAATGTTTCTTCACTTTGCAATGATGAAAGTTTGTACAACTTTCATCTGAATACTTTTGGTCCTAAAAATTCTCTAGATTGCTTAGTATTTCAAAAGAGTTTAACCAGCTCTCTTAAAATCCATTCTCTATAGAATTATTAATGGCTTCCAATATCGTAAAGGCAATGATAAATTCAGAGAATTAATTTCCCTAAGAAAATTTTCCTAATTCTAATATATTTTATAATATAGCATTCACTGGCCCTCTTTCTTTAGTTTAATTTTGATCACTAACATCACTCTTCAAAAGTTCTTGAGATAAAAAATCAAGAGGGGCCCTAGCTAGTGACTCAGTGGATAAGGCGCTGGCCTGTGAACCCAAAGGTCGCTGGTTCAATTCCCAGCCAGGGCATATAACCAGGTTGCAAGCCAGGTCTCCAGCCAGGTCCATAGCTGAAGGCAGGTGAAAGGCAACCATACATTGATGTCTCTCTCTCTCTCTGCCTCTCTCCCTTCCCCTCTCTCTGGGAAATAATTAATAAAATATTTTTAAAAATCAAGAGGGGATGGGAGATGGAAACACCTTTTAAGACCATTTGGCCTATTTATTTGAGCCTTTTTGGCCATGTTGGTTCATCACAGTCATTACATGTTTATGTCTGGCATATACTGTAAGAAGAGGGTAGGCGGAACAGCATGAATTCTTAAAAAGAACATGGGGGCACGGGAAAGGGTGACTGGCAGAGTAGCAGAAGGTAAGAGTATACTTATTGTAGTCATTCCTATGGAAAATTACATTTGCTTCCAGAAAGAGTCCAGTTATAACAGTTCTGACTTTACCTGGGGATTTGGAGTTCCACCTCAGCCCCTGACTGTTCTGGATCCTCCTGGAATGTCTCTGTCTTCAGTCCTGGTCCCTTGTCTCCCCAGAGAATTTGGCAGAGATAAAATGTCTCTTTGAAGGTATCAACCTCTAGGCTTTTGTCAAGATTTCACTGCAGAGATTTTTTTTTTTTGAAGTTGTTCATGGTATCTTCCAGCTCCTCATCTGTAGAACTGGCTCTGTTGACACTTTCAAAGTTCTCAGGTGGTTCAAGAATCTCTTTGTTACTTCTACTGTTAGGGAGGGCAATAAACTCTGCCCCCCACTCTCCTTTTGTTGGAGGCCTAGATCCTTTCTGCTTTCTCTTCTTCTCCCCACATATCCTAATCTCCTGAAAACAAAGAAAAATAAACTACTTGTCTAGAAAAGAAAAGAACCTTCTGTCCCATGAGCTTGGCAGGAGGCAGCCTTGGAGGTGATGGGCAACTGAGAAATATCAGTTTTAAGTTTGTAGGCATTCACATGAGCTTGATTGTCACTTTAAGAAATTAGGCCAAAGGGAATAAATGCATTTCCTCCTGATAAGGGTAGGAGCATGAGGAAATGGGAACTGGGGAGTTACAACTAGGCCTCTGATGGCCATCTGGGACCTGCTACCCAGCGGGTAAATGAGATGGGGATCTTCGGAAGAGTTGAAGAGCTTACATTGGTGTTGACTCCTATGGGGATGGCCGTGGCTTTCCATAACTCCAGAAAATTTGCATTATTGACATATGCGAATTGGCCAATGCCAGGGGTCACAAGTTTGAGGGTTTAAAAAATCTTGAACAATCTTCCATTTGAAGTTTTTTATTTGGAGATCATGGTTTCTCTCAAGGGCCATCATCTGGATGAATGTATGGAATTCAGGAAGGTATCCATTCAAGCATCTTTGTTTCCTCTGTACAACACAGAGCTATTTCTGATGCCTGCAAACCGTCGGAAGGACTTAAAAGGATGTAAAAATATTTTGGAAAACTTTGTTGAAGAAAAAGGAGAAATCCTTTTAAACCTAAATCACATGCTGTTACATTTTCTAATGAATCAGAGGACTGGGTGACAACAAGAGTATCTCATTTCAACATTCATTTCTGTATATCAGTTTGAATTTGGATACTTGTGTCATTTAAATTTTTTTTTAGCATGCCTCTTAACCTTGTTTCATACAGGAAGGCACACTAAAAGTCTGCAAAGAATAAAATTGTTTACTTTGAGGGTCAAGCATTCAATAAGCTTTGCATGTAATACTTCTAATTTCAAACCTTTGTGACCTGGAAAGAGGTCCCTATGTCTAAATATTAACATCTTAATAGCAAGCTTATTTCTTATTTTATCAAAGAAAGGATACTTATATAACTTTTCCGTTTCTATGTGCAAGTATTGTATCACTTATTCATTTGTAATGTTCAGAATCTATTAAGTGTTTTAAATAATATTACAAAAGTTTAAAAGTGGACAGCTGCGCCTGGAAAAGGAGAATAGATTAGAAATATCTGTAACCTGACTATGTATCAATTTTCTAATTTAGGGGAAAACATTCTTCAAACTTAACAATATTTATAGGATAACTTTTACAGGTGGGTGGCATTATAGACCCTGAGAATCCAATGGTGAATGTAAGTTTACAAGCGATTCTATATCTAGTCTGCCTACGCACTGTTCCTTTGGACTCACATACTGACCGTTAATGTTATCTGAGATGCTAGAAATGCAGAATCTTGGGCTCCACTCTAAATCTCCTGAACCAGACAGATCCTGCATTTTACTAAGATTCTAAAAGTATTAATGTGGACATGAAACGCTGAGAAGTTTGCCAGCAGTCAGTTTAAGAACCTAGGCTGTGGCCAATGAGTATACGGTATTTCTCTGCCCGCAGGAATTGGCTCAGAAATGAGTATGTTTTCAAGGAGATGTTGGTAAAGGAAGTTTTTGTTGGTGTTGCTGTTGTTGTTTTTTCTATCGAGAGGGCCAGGGGAAGGAGTAGTCCCTTTCTCCTTCCATCTGCTATGCTGTCCAGGTATGACAGCATACCTAGTTGTCAGACTCGAGGTGAGGAAAAGCAGAAGCAACAGCATGAAAGGAGCCTGCAGCCAAGGCTGATTGAGCCATACCCGATCACCACCCTACCCCTGGACTTCGTCAGTTGCAGGAGCCAGCACAGCCCTAGCTGATCCACTTGGAGAGGCTATTTTTTAAAGCCTTGGTGGAAAGGCCCATGTGTCAAAAAGCAGCAAACACCAGAGTGGGTCAACCTGGCCAGCAGCATGTCAGCCTGGGGAACATCCTTGGTGCCGCCTGCCAAGGGGCATAAGTGAGACACAGTTTTGGGAAATTTCTGGGCTTGGGACCAATTTGTGAGGCAAGGTGGAGGAGTGAAACTGCATATTTTGCTGATAGAGAAGAGAGAGCGGTGAGTCATAGAGATATACAGATGCTTGGGGTTGTTGTGAAAGAGAGGAGCCCTTGGATTCCTGAAATGGGATCTACAAGGTGGCCTCCGGCAGAATCCGTCTTCAGCGCTTCCTGCCTGCCTCTTGCCACCCTCGCTCACTCTCACCTAGTTTTTTCCACCTGCAACAAGTCACCGTTCCTCTGTGGCCTTCTGTTCGGGGCCTTCTTCTTCCTCATCTTTTCTACTGTCCCTCCTCCCTCATCCCATCCCATGTAGTCGGGTTGTGAAGCTCTAATGGGTTTTGATGTTTGTTTTAAGGAGGGCTTTCTTGTATATATGACTTACCCTAGCATTCATCTAGTAAAGGCGAGAGAGGTCAGGTGTGGATTCTCATGTTCATGCTTACACAGCCACCTCCGTTGCCCTCCTATAGGACCACCCCTGGAGCTACACAATAAATAGATCTACCACCAGTTATGGTGCATTTGTGGGCCAGATTCTGTGCTCCGAATTTGAAATACCATGTCTGTTTTAATCCCTTTGGCTGTCAAACTAAGAAATGATTTTATACTTTTTTTTTTTTTTTTCAGCTGAGGAACTTGAGGCCTAGAATGGTTAAGGATCCTGACCAGCAATTACTAAGCGGGGAGCAGCGATCAGAAATCTCATGTTTAGACGAACAGATGTCATGTTATATTACTTATCTGTGGCACCTAAACCTTGATGATCTAGTTATTATTTATAGTCTCAATCAGGTCATTGTTTGTGCACTCTGATTATTGAGCATGCCAAAGGGCTATGGGTGCTTGGGTCCAGTGACACATTCATGTTCTCCAGGTGTGTGCTGAGCCAGGTCCATGTTCACCAGCCAGTTTTTACCAAGAAAGTGCTTCTAGGTGTTTTAGGGTAGCATCACTGCTTATACTTTGTTGTCACAACCCTGTAAGCATCTCTCAGGCATGTTTTCCTACAGATAGGAGCCTTAGGAAGACCCTTATAGGGAATTTAATTCCAGCTGCTTCTTCTTTTTCTTTTCTTTCTTTCTTTTTCTTTTCTTTTCTATTTTTATTTTTTTGACAGCTGAGGAATCCAAGGCTCAGGGAGCTGAAACAGTTCTGGGGTCAGCAGCCCAGTGGCAGCAGAGTTGGAAACAGATTCCAGTGATCTCAATTCCCAGATAAACCTTTCTGAAATTATTATTCCTTTTTCATGCTGTTCAAAATTTCCAAACTACAGGATAATCGTGTGTTTTAATTTTATTTGTATTACGGTGATGTTTTCTGGATTTCTTCCCCTCAAGAACCCCTTTGCTGTGGTTCTAAAGATGTACAACTTTATTCTGGAGAGCAGGGCTCCCTGATGGAAGAAGCGAGAAGCACAGCAGATGCGTGGCACAAAAAGCAATGGTAAAACTGAAGAAAATATCGGAAAACAATCATTTTATAACTTCTGAAATAAATTCACCGAAGGTATAACAGCAAACTTTGAAGTATTTACTTTTTACACAACCTACTGAATCTTGGGTTAGAGCTGTGAACACCTACAGCATTTTAGCCTGGGACTGTTAACACTCAATCCAGCCATTAAGACCCATTTTTGGTCAACACAGAAGTTCTGTTAGGGTGTGGCAAGCTAAGGAAACCAGGAGCTTCCCTGCTCAGGGGGATGACTTGATTTGGAACATCATGTGAATAAATATCACATCCCCAGGCATTACTGAAAATAGCATGAATTTGGTGGCAAACAAACAAGGAAGGCCAACATTGGAATTAGCCTGAAGCTGTGATCCTGGTTGGAGAAAGAAGCGTAACTGGAAGAGCCAAGGAGTGAGTTCCCTGTAGTGGACCTCAATAAACTCTAGGATATCTTTGGTCATCTGGAAGGTTGTGCGCATGGTTAGGTTATACGTATACTCAGTAGAGACTGGAGTGGTCGCTAACTATACATTCATCTTGGCTGATTGTGAGGCTGTGCATAGAAATGAAAAGTCTTGTGAACCACCTGAACTTGAAACACGTTTCCCAGCCTACACATAGCTCTATTTTCAAATAGTAGAATGACTCAAGGTGCTTGAGTACAATTTCTGGCCAATCAGTGACTGACCACTAAGCTATGCTAATACAAGGACAATCTCTATGGAGCCAGGCTCAACAAATAAATGCACAAATTAGAAAAATCTGAACAAAGACACTGGTGGTCACACCATGTGGGGAAGGCAGACTCCACAGAATTAGTTCAGGTAAATTACTAAACAAATAAACAAACAAAGAGTAGCAACCATAATAATCCTCAGAAAGGAAAAATGGAAATCTTGAGATGCTACAATATAGTACCTGAAATGTCCAGTTTTCACAAATTGTTCAGTTTTTAACAACAAAACTGTAAGATACACAAAGTAGAAAAAACTGACCCAGTCTCAAGAAAATAAAATCAATACCTATTATTTCTGAGGAGTCCAGTTGTTGGACTCAGCAGACAAATTCTGCTGAGAATCTCTTATAGTCCTGGCTGGTGTGGCTCAGTGGATTGGCATCAGCCTGTGAACCGAAAGGTCACTGGTTCGATTCCCAGCCAGGGCACATAACCAGAGTGCAAGCCAGGTCTCCAGCCAGGTCCTTAGCTGGAGGCAGGTGGAAGGCAATCATACATTGATGCCTCTCTCCCTTTCTTCTTTCTTCAATGCCCTTTTCTCTGAAAATAATGGATAAAATATTTTTTAAAAAGAATCTATTATAAATACATTCAAACAAATAATGGTAACTTGCAAGGAATTAAACAACAGTATGATAACAGTGATTAACCAAATGGAGAATATTAATAAAAATGTGCAAAATAAGTCGAGTGAATTTTATGGTTGAAAAGTAAAATAACTAAAGTGAAGAATCATTATAGGGTTTCCACAGAAAATTTGAGCTCAAAGAAGAAAGAATAATAAAATCAGAAGATATAACAATAGAAATTACTCACATTAAAGAACTGAAAGAAAAAAATGAGAGATTCAGAGACCTTGTATGGAATACTATCAATTATACCAATATGTACATATTGGGAGTCTTAGAGGAAAAGAGGGAAAGGGTCAAAACAAATATTTGAAGAAATAATGACCATTTTCCAAATTGAATTAAAAAACAAATCTACAGATTGAACACACTGAATAATTTCCAGGTGGGATGAATACAAGTGAGCTGCATCTACTCACATCTTAGTCAAATTCTTGAAAAAAACAATAGTTAAGAAAGTCAATTTTTAAAAGAAGAGTTCCTTATTTGTTATGAGAGAGAGAGAGAGAGAGAAAGAGAGAGAGAGAGAGAGAGAAAGAGAAGGAAACATTGATTTGTTGTCCCACACTATGTATGTGTTCATTGGTTGATTCTTTTTGGTTGATTCTTGTATGTGCCTTGACCAGGATTGAACCTGCATCCTTGGTGCATTCAGATAATAACTGAGCTACTCAGCCAGGGCCAAAAAGGAAAGTCTTAAAAAGAACAAGAGAAGGACAACTCATCACATAAAGGGGAGCAACAATATGACTAACAGCTAACTTTTTACTCAAAACAAAGGGACCTAGAAGGCAGAGAGATGACAGAATGCTGAAAGAATATGTATTAACCAAGAATTCTAAATCTGTTAATATTATACTTTAAAATTGGCATTCCAAAAATAAAGATATTTGCCACATAAACAAAGAATGACTAAATTTATTGCCAGCAGAGCTATCTTACAACAAATACTAAAGAAATTCCTTCAAACCAAAAGGAAATTGTGCTAGATGGTACCTAGAATTCATGTGAAGAAAGAAGAAATATTATAAAAGGTAAATATAAAGGTAAGTATATAAATTGTATAAATATAAATATATATATATAATCTTTTCTCCTCTCTACTAGTTTAAAATACATAAGATTAAATACACTTCAAAATAATAAGTATCAAATTGTATTACTGAGCTTATATCAAGATGTTATACAAATACACACACACACACTGTGTATATATATATATATATATATGCCAAAGTGAGAGACAAAATATACTATATTTGAATGTTTATATATTTTATAAACTTTAACATTTAAAACATTTAAAAGAATTAAGTTAGTATCAATTTGAAGTAAGTTGTATTAAGCTAAGATCTGTAGTACAAGTCCTCAATCAAACACACACACACACCACCCAGAATATATGAGAAGAAAGAAATGGCCCTGACCAGGTAGCTAAGTTGATTAGAGCATTGTCTGAATCTGCCAAGGTTGCAGGTTTAATCTCTGGTCAGGGCACATATAAGAATCATCCAGTAAGTGCATGAATAAATGGAACAACATATCTATATCTCTCTTTCTCTCTATTTTTCTTCCCCTATCTCTCTCTCTCTAAAATCAATTTTTAAAAAAGAAGCAATAACAAAGGAATTAAAATGTTTTACTAGAAAATATTTATTTACCACAAAAGAAAGTAGTAATAGAAGAAGAGAGGAACAAATTAGATATAAAAACAGAAAAAACAAAAAGCAAAATGGCAGATGTAAATCAACCAATATCAATAACTACATTAAATGTGAAGGGATTAAAAACTAATCAAAGGTAGAGATTATCGGACTGGATAAAACTTTAAGCTCCAACTAACTTCTATTTGTAAGAGTCACACTTTTGATCCAAATAGGTCAAAATTGAAAGTATGTCAATGCTTTCATTCAATGCATTCAATGCAATCAATGATTTCATTCAATGCAATCCAAACAATAAACTTAAGAGTTGAATTGCTCCATTTATATCAGAAAAAAAAGGTTTTAAGACAAAATATGTTGCTTGAAACAAAAAGGGCATTTTATAGTGTAAAAGGGCCACTTACTCAGGAAAATATAACACTTATAATGTATAAACACTGAATAAATAACAGAACCAGGCAATAAAACAAGACTCATTAAATTTAAAATGATTGAAATCATACAAATTATGTTCTTTGACTATAACACAATTAAATTAGATATCAACAATGGGAAAAATGATCAAATCCCCAATCTGGAAATGAACACACTTTCAAATAATCCATGGGTCAAAAAAAGAAATCACACGGAAATTGCAAAACATTTTAAACTGAATAAAAGCAAAACATAGCATATCAATGTGTATGTGATGTGGGCCACAGCAGTGCTTAGAGAGAAATTGAAGCTTTAATTAACTACATTAGAAGTAAATAACTTAAATAAAGAAAGAGCTATGGATGGAACTGGAGAGTATTATGCTTAGTGAAATAAGCCAGTCAGTGAAGGACAAATATATGATCTCACCCATTATGGGACAATAATGAGCAAAACTAACAACAAGCAAAACAGAACCAAGTATATGCATTCAAGGAATAGGCCTTCAGTGGTCAGGGGGAATGGGGGTTGGAGGGAGGGGGGGAGGCAGAGGCAAAGAAGGGGAGCAGCTTAGACAAGAACCTAGTATAAAGGAACCATGGACATGGACAACAGGTGGGATTGATTTTGCGGGGAGTGGGTGGCGGGGAGGGGGACAGAGGGGACAAAAAGGGGATGGATATAATACAACAACAATAAAATTTTAAAAAATATATAGTTTAAACATAGAAAACAATTGGTTAAAATTACGAACAGAATTGTAAATAAAATGCTAATTCATGTTTAAAAAAAAAAAAGAGCTGATGTCAATAACTTAGGGTCCTACTTTAAGAGACTAGGAAAAGAGCAAACTAAATGCAAAGCAAGAAGAAAATACAATAAATTTATGTAGAAGTCAATGAAAAGAATACCAAAAAGCAATACAAAATCTTAATGAAGCCAAAAGTCAAGAAAACTAACAAAATTGACAATTATTTTGTTAGTGTGACTAAGAATAAAGAAAGGCAACTATTGACCAAAATGAGAAACAAAAGAGGGGATATTAGTATCCCCTCTTACATAAAGAAATTAAAAGGTTTATAAGGGTGTATTATACAGAATTTTAGGTCAATAAATTGGACAACTTGGATGAAATAAATACTGGGAAGATGAAAATGACCTACACTGACTGAAGAAACAATAAAAAAGAAAATTTTACTCTTTGTGTCATGGATGGACCTGGAGAATATTATGCTAAGAGAAATAAGCCAGTCAGAGAAAAACAAATACCATATGATTTCACTCATGTGTGGAATCTAATGAACAAACTGAACTAACAAGGAAAATGCAGACAGACTCATGGATGGAGAGCAGGATGACAGCTGGCTGGGAGGTGGTGGTTAGAGGCTTCACAAATTGAGCAAAAAAGAAAAAGGATTCATAGACATGGACAACAGTGTGGGGATTGCTGAAGGGAGGGAGGTATAAAGGGACTAAAGGGTAATGGGAAAAAATACGATAAACATTAAATTAAAAAAAGAAGCGGATTTGCACACAGCAAAAAAACAAGAAGAAATACATTAGAACTCTAATAAGTAGAGAAATTGAATTAGTTATTAAAACTCTTCCTGAATAAAAAAGTCCAGGACCAGATGACCTCACTGGTGAATTCTGTGAAATAGTTAAAGAACAAATATTACCAGTCCTTCAAAAACTCTTCTATAAAGTAGATGAGGGAACTCTTTTCAATTTGTTCCATGAAGTCAGTATTGCCCTGATACTAAAGCCAAGCAAAGCCATCACAAGTAATCTATAAACCAGTGTCCCTTGAGAATATATGAGGTCTGTCCTGAAGGTCTCAAGCCAAAGTCAATATAATGAAAACAGTTTGTGTGGCTGATACTTTTGGGACAGACCCTGTAAATGAAAGCCTACAAATATTAGCAAACCAAATCTGGCAACAGGTGTAGAGGATTAGACATCATGAACAAGTGTCATTTGTCCTAGGAAAGCAAGGTTGGTTTAATATGTGAAAATCAATTAATGTTCCACACCAACTAATTTAAAGCTTTAAAACTATAAAACTTCTAGAAGAAGACATAGGAGGAAAAAATCTAAGCTTTATTATTTTGGAATTGACAAACAGTTCTTTGGTATAACGCAAAAATTGTGATCCATAAAATAAAAAACTTCATAAAATGGACTTCATCGAAATGAAACACTTTTGTACTTCAAGATGCCATTGAGAAAATGAAAAGCCATCTGATAAAGGATCTGTATTCATATATATAAAACTGTTACAATACAATACTAAGAGTAACAATCTAATGAAAAGATGAAAAATTATTTGAATATTTTACCAAGAAATACCTAAGTACCTAATAAGTGCATGAAAAAAGTATTCATTGTCATTAATGGTTTGGAAAATTCAAATTAAAACCACAATGAGATGCCAATGGAAAGACTATAATAATAAAAGTGGACTACAGAAAATATTAACAAGGACATAGAGCTGGAACCCTCGTACACACTGATGAGAAGGTAAACTGATGCAGGCCTTTTGGAAGACAATTTGACAGTTTCTTATGAATTTAAATATAAGCTAACTATACAACCCAGTAATTCTACGCCTGAATATTTGCCCATGAGAAGTGAAAATATATGTTCTTTTAAAGACTTTTCTGTGACTGTTTAAGTAGTTTTATACATAATAGCTACCAAAAGTGGAAACCACATAAATTTTTCATCAATTATTGAATGGATAAACAAGAAGTGGTATATTCATGCACTGGAAGACTGTTCAGCAATAAAACACACTATTGATACATGCTACATTGTGGATGAATTTTAAAGTTATTTTTGCTAGATGCAAGAAGCCAGACACAGAGACAATACACACCGTATGACTCTTTTTATGTGAAATGCTCAGTAAGGGAAATGGATATGGACAGAGAGCAGATTAATAGGTGTCTGAGGTCGAGAAAGACTGAAACGTGTCCGAGGGATCTGTTTGGGGTAATGGAACTGGTCGAACACTGGGCTGTGGTAATGACTGCAAAACTATAGAGTCACTAAGATTCATTGAATTACTTAGGTAGTTTATGGTAGGTTACACCACAATGAAACTGTTAAGATTTGAAAAAACATTTTCTAGGTAAAATTGAACAGCCAACAAGCAAGCCACCCAAACACCCTGCCCCCCCAATGTATTATACCAAAAATGTTTTAAATGCCAGCTTTGACCTGAACTTTGGGTGAATGTTAAAATAGTGTCCCAGAAACAAGGCTGATTTTGTTGAGTAAAAAGCTAACATGTTTCCTGCCCTCCGAAAATGCTAGATGCACCATATTACTGGGTATTTCTAAACAGCTAGCAGCTTCTTTAGGTACCTGTTTCTCCTATTTATTTGCTATCACCTTCCTATGTTCCCCCAGGAACCCACAAACAGTCCAGTCAGTGTTGACTAACTCCCCTCCCCGTGGGGACTGGGCTGCATGGAATCCTTTCTCAACCTGAATTCTTGTGGGAGGAGAGGGTGGGCACAGAGCCATGCAGCTAATCAGGACTGAACTTCATTATGGGCCAGCAGAGATGATTCTCGTCTGCAACCACAATTGTCACACATTCTTACTCCTGAGGTCACCTGGCTGAGCGCACCGCTTCCCAGCTGGTGACCACCTGTCTTAGTGACGCTAACGCTCTGGATTCAAAATAGTAAAAATATATGCTCTTATTGTACTTCTTTGCCTCAAGGGAGTTTTTAAACATTTAAAGGGCCCTGGGTTCTTTGGTTCAAGATTTCTCGCTGTAAATATAAAGGATTCTTATCATTACAGAAACATGCTGAAAACAATGCTGCGTCTGGCATTTGACCCAGTTTCATATCTATACAGAAAATAGCTGTGCACTGAAGTCTTACTATCTTATGTTTTCAAGGCTACAGAAAGCCAAAACGTGGTAAATAAAGGGGATATTACACATGTGATTTCTCGGCAGCCTCACAATCAGGCTTCTGCGAGCACCATAAGCAAAAACACGAAATGATGGAAGCCTGTAAAATTTGCATTGTCCACTTTTCTCCCTGCTTCTTCTACATCCTCAGGCTTAAGACCCCAGGGAGCTGGCAGGTGCAGGTTCCCATGAGCACCAACCCTAGAAGAATGAAAACCCAAAGGGAGAAGAACCCTGTGAAGTGCCCTGGCTCCTGTGTAATTTCCTTGCCATCAGTGTTTGAGGTCAGCCTGGTGTATTTCTTGACATGAGAGGCCCTGTTGCTGCTAGGACTTCCCCAGGCAAGGAGGGTTGCTCAGCATTGTTGGTTAGAAGCCCACAGATTAGGGCCGGTTCTCCACTTCTAGGAGAAGAGCCCTCACCATTCGGCCTGGCTTTCAGATAGGTTTTAGTTGGGCCTCATTTTAGTAAATCAGAGCCATGCCTTTTGTTTTCTTTCTTTTTAACTTTTAGGTTTTGTGTGTGTGTGTGTGTGTGTGTGTGTGTGTGTGTGTGTGTCTGTGTGTCTGTGTGTCTGTGTGTGTGTTTCTTTAAAACATTCATTAAAAATAAATTGGGGTATTTAAAAATATTTTTTATTTATTATTTTCAGAGAGAGGGGAAAGGAGGGAGGCAGAGAGGAAGCAAAACATCAGTGTATGGTTGCCTTTCACCTGCCTCCAGCCACAGACCTGGCTGGAAACCTGGCTTGCAACCTGGTTACGTGCCCTGGGCTGGAGAATCGAACCAGCGACCTTTGGGTTTGCAGGCCAGCACTTTTCCACTGAACCACCAGCCAGGTCTAAATTGGGGTATTTTTAAAGACTCACAGGACAAGATTATATATGTGAATATGTAAAATCACATATATAAAACTTTATATATGAATGCCTATGTATGGTTTAAAATATTCTAACAGCACAAAATGCCCAAAAGGTAAAAGGAAAATCTCTATTGCTTCGTAAGTTAATAAAACTATAGCTAAAAAGACATAGTTTACAGAATCAACTCTTATCAGTGGTTCTCAAATTCAAGAACATATCAGAATCACTTGGGTTTGGTACATTGCCCCCACCCACTACTCCCCTCCAACCCCCCAAACCCAGGTGCTGGCCCTCGGAATTCCAGATCTAGCAGGTCAGGTCTGGGCTGGAGTCAAAGAAATTTGCATTTCTAACCAGCTCTCAGGAGCTGTTGCTGCTAATTAACCGGTGCACCATCCTTGTGGTCCTGCTAGCGCTGTTATCTCTGGGCAAAGGTAGAGATCCACCGCAGCAACACAGCCTGCCATTGTATGAAGTTATCATCCTGTTTTTAACCAACCCCGTATCATTAGGCAGTGTGAACTTCTTTCTATCCTCTCGTTGTAATTCTTACAACAACCCTATGATGTAGTAATGTGAATAGTCACCAATTTTAAGTGCTTACTATGGGCCAAACACAGTGAATTATCATGCTTGATCCTCAACAGTGATCCTGTCCTGGAGGTATTACCATTGTCCCCATTTTAAATAGGAGAAATCTGAGTCTCAGTAATTAAATACTGCACTTAGGTTCATAACAGCTAACAACTGGCAGAAGCTGGGAATTAAGGGCAAGGTGGTCTGATTTGAGAGCCCATGTTCTTTTCAGAATTCCTGCCCACAAGGAATTTGCAGGATAGTGAGAAGAAAGGGCGACACTCCCAGGACTTAGAATAATAGGAAGAGGTAAGTGCTATAAGAAATGCAGATAGGAGGAGCTGGTTTAATCAGAGAAGGAGTCAGGGTGCACAATTCCTGTGGTTACATGGGGCCCGGTGCTCAGAAGAACTCACCCTTGGTTTAAAGGTCTGGTGTCATCATCCTGAACTTCTTAATAATATTTTAACAAGGGTCCCCTATTTTCATTTTATATTGGGCCCCACAAATTATATGGCCACTGCTTGAAAGGTTAATTTACTCTTCAAAAGCTTCAGGAGTGCCTTAATAAGCGCTAAACTGATATATCTACAGAGCTCACTTTTCACTGTTCATTAACTGTTTACTGTACCCTGGGGAGGGCACATTTTCAAATGATTTGTGCACATTTTTATTCTATACTGCTTTGTTTTTAAGCTCCAAGTGGACACACTCTGGGGATAATTTTTTAAAACTTTAATATGTTCAGAGAAGCATTTTGCCAAGAATGAACATTATCAGGAAGGTGAATCTGAAGGGAGATAATCCCGTACACAGTTTTCCAAAATCGGCCAGAAGTGATTTTGGGGGGAAGTGGTGGGAAAGGGAAGGAAAGAATCATTTGTTATTCGCCATGTTCATGCCCTGCATTGGTTTGTCAGCATATTGTTACCCTAACTATAGCTGGAAGTCGCTGAAATTTATTCTCCTTATGAAAAGCAAAGTAGAGTTTCTGAAATTTTACTACATTAGCAATTTCCATATATTTTTCAGGGAGAAAGAATTACTTCCACTTTTATACACTGAAGGTGGGAAAATTCCACTTTGACCACAGTGCACATCAACTGCGCCCCAGGGGAGCGCTGCCTTGTGTATTTCATATTTCACGCCATAACAATGTTATCCGATTTTATAATTAACATTAAACTTTTATAGGAAAAAGTACCTTGTTATATTAGTTGTTAACCTTTCGATGTATTTAAAACTCATTTCATATGGAGCCATATGCTTCTTCATCACCATCCTAAGTGGGCTCTGTTACTAAGTGTTATGGGATCTGGTAATGAAAGGTATATACACAATGCTTTTGCCCAACTCCAGGGGCAGAATTAAGGGAGCAGTGGGAGCCTTAACTCTTGAGTTTCCTGACTTCTGTGGGTTTCATTTGCAATTTCAGCATTCCAATGATATTTCCTTTCTCACACTCATTCTTTTTTTTTTTCTTTCTTCCTTAACATCACTACATCCTCTCTAACCCAGATAATAGCTACTTAAACTCATACTCATTTTCTGACCACATCTGTTACATGATTCATTTATAATGCATTAGTGCCATCTCTTAAGGTTCGATTACTGATGAAATGTTTCCAAACTATTGCTCAGTGACACAAATCTACCTAAGATAAGACATGTAATAGGAAAGCACTGGTAAGCCTGACAGATATTTATATAATTTTCCAAAAATGTAAGTAACAGCTTACATTGGAGTAGGCTCTATAGTTTATATTTAAAGTAAAAATAGCCCTGGCTGGTGGCTCAGTGGATAAGGCCCTCGCCTGCAAACCCAAAGGTCACTGGTTCAATTCCCAGCCAAGGCACATAACCAGGGTGCAAGCCAGGTCTCCAGCCAGGTCTGTAGCTGGAGGCAGGTGAAAGGCAACCATACATTGATGTCTCTGTCCCACTCTGCCTCTCTCCCTTCCCCTCTCTCTAAGAATAATAAATAAAATCTTTAAAAAAATTAAAGTAAAAATAGAGAATGGTAAAAATGGCCATTGAAAATCACTTACATCATTTCTCAGGAATATGTACATGTGTGTTTAATATAACAATAATCTTGACTAAAGCTAAAATTAAAGAACAACTAAGCCAGGCCTAAAGAAGAAATTAAAGACAACTGGACAGCCAACCATCTGTGTTCTAAGGCATCCCTAGTGGTGAAAGGGAAATGGGTGGAGAGGGTTTATGTGTTCTTGTCTGCCAGTTTATTTCTTACTGTTTACATATTAAGCATCTCTGATATTAATTTGTGTTCAATGATTTCTTGCTTATGGGGATTAAGGGAAATGGTAGAGTCTTATTTTCTAGACAGTGAGGTTTGAAAGTCAGCACTGAGGTGGATTCAAATGTGCAAATGTACACTTCTGGCATTAATTTGTTTTGTTTTTTTTTGGTAACATTCATACTTAGAGAGATAAGACATTCTGATTGTATTATTTTCCATTTTTATGGAAAAAAAGTGATGATTCAATTAAGTGGTAGTGTAGTCCAGTGATTTTCAACTGGTGTGTCATGAGAATTTTTTCAAATATATTTTATTGATTTTGCTATTACACTTGTCCCAATTTTCCACCTTTGCCCCCTTCACCTGGTACCCACCATTCCCTCTGCCAATGTCCCTGATAGTTCAGTCCATGTGTCATGCATATAAGTTCTTTGTCTTCTCCATTTCCTTTATTATTCTTAACTTCCCCCTGCCTATTCTTTAACCACCAATGTGTACTTCTTTTTTTTCACATCCAGACAAATCATTTAATTACTGCCTTCTGTCAGCCTCTCAAATCATATTAATTCAGAGGTATTTTTTTCATTATTTCAGAATGCTTATTATGTTAATTCATTTGTTTAAAAAATTACTTTTTAAGTAATTATCAATTGCAATATTACCAAACACATGCACAAATACATGTACACACATAAGTTTTTACAAATATTACACTAGAAAAAATTAATTTTACTCCTGTGACAGTGTCTAATAACATCATTTAATTAATTACCTTCAAAAATTTCTATTAGAAATATTTTGGCTCTTTCATTTCTTGTCCCTGAAAAAAAATCTCATTTCATAATTATCTTTCTCAGGTCTTACCTACATTTACTTGGTTATTAGCAGATTTCCGAGCTAAAAAAAAAACAAAAAACAAACTCTATTTTCATTCTCAAAATATTTAGTCTTTTTATTCTTTATTTATTTTTATATTTTGTCTTCTTTTTTTTTAAATCTACGATGTTCAATGTTCAATATGGTAGCCACTTAAAATGTGACTCATTCAAATTGTGATATACTATTTTAAAAAGCGATGATTCAATTAAGTGGTGGTGTAGCCCAGTGTCATGATAATTTTTAAAACATAAAATACCTATGATTTATTTATTTTATTTATTTATTTTAATATATTTTATTTATTTTGTTATTACAGTTGTCCCAATCCCTCCCCCCTTTGCCCCCTTCCACCCAGTACCCCATTCCCTCCAGCAATGCCCCCCTTAATTCATGTCCATGAGTTGTGCATATATGTTCTTTGGCTTCTCTGAAATACCTAAGATTTATTCAGGAACACTGACCCCTTTTCCCTTAGATTGTTAAAAATAAATAAATAAATAAAAGCCAACAGCCAACACAACAATAGCCATCTGGTGTGAATACATAAAAATTATATCTGCTCTTTTGTCAGATTGTCAAGAAATACTTTTTTTGGTATGCCACAGAATTTTAGTAATACTTTTGTGTGTGCCATGGGTGAAAAAGGTTAAAAATCACTGGTGTAGCCTAAAGCACTGCTTCTCAAACTTTAGGGACCCTATGAATCCCCTGGGGGATCCTGTGACTTATTAGTCCTGAGGTGAGACCTAAAGTCTGCATTTCCAGGTTCCCAGGCGAGGCTGCTGCTGGTGATCTGCAGACTGAACACTGGGAATGGAGTAAGTATTGGGAACTGAGAAGGGAGAGGGCATGACACCCGCTTTCACTCTGCCTTTTTGTGCTAATAGATGAAAATGCCTTGATTCCTGTTTCTTCATGGAAAACAAAAAAAGTATCAGGGGATGGAGGGGGCCTTTATGTTCATGAGTTTCTTCACCAAACAGATAATTAAGTGATTTAAAGCATACATACAGAAAACTTTCAATGTGAAAATATTACTTTTTTATAATGTACACATGTATATTTTTGGTTTAAAATTTAAAAGAAAACACAATGCTCAAACTATTCATAATTACTGTAAAGGTTTAAGGTCTTAGAAGTTGCAGGTTTAGGAGACTACACACATACACAGTTGAAAACATTTCTAGCAAGGAAATCCACTCCTGGTTGCCATCTTCTACCTCTTACAGCTGACAGTTTTACTTTACAACCGGACTCCCAACTTGAAATTTTTTCACCTTGTTTAACATAGCCTGCTCAGTATTTAATTATTTTTTTCAATTAAAGCTAATTCTTCGCATGTAATTTAAACTCTGCAAATTGAAAGATTTTGCCCCTGTACTCATTTGAGTGAAAGTTTTTAAACCCACTGTCCATTTAAAGAAATCACAGTAGATATGATTTATTTTCCATGTGATATCCTTCTAACATATCAAGTCATTTTGGGATTAATGACAGATTTATTTTTGTCTGATGCAAACTCTGGCTGATAATCTTAAGCACGATCATTTTCCTATAGGGTAGGCCTTGCATTAGAACCAATCAAATAGCGCTTTGTCATTCTCCTTCACTCTGTGAAACAATAACATATTTTGTAATAATGTCCTTTGACTGGACTCTCTAAAAGCACATCATCAAACTTTGATAATTCAAAGAGTTGCTTTTCCAAACATTTGCACTGATAAAAAAAATTCAAGATTGAATTTTCTACCCACTGAGATAATAGGGGAAACAATAGTACAAATGGTAAGGAAGTTTAAAATTTCATTTAACTAATAATGAAAATAACTAGTTATTTCTTTCATGGGCACATTAGATACAGAAGCCCAGAATATTTCTAAAGAAAGAGCTGCTATTGGATATCTCCTTTTTCCAGTCTTCTTCTATTTGAAATATTAAAGAGAGGGTCCCTAGTGAGGGTGGGGTGACAGCTAAGGGTGTTGGGAGCTGGGTGAGTTCAGGGTAAGGCCACTGACCTGGGTGATGAGAGGGGAAATTGTTAACAGTGTGACTGCCTGCCTATTCCAGTGAGCAACATAGATGGACAAAGTTTGTGCTGACCCTGTGACTCTTCCCATTAGGTTTCCCCGTGTAGAGTCCAGCAGGTGATATGACAAGGTCAATTGCCTTTGCAGACGAGATAGCAGTAATTTAGAAGAGACTTGGAATTTATTGTGACCACTGCAAGATTTGCCTATAGGGAATACTAGTTGATATTTTATATGTGTCCAATTAAATTGAAAAAGATGTTTAAAACTATAGTTTGGCTTATGCATTTTTCACAATCATGCATCACCTTTCATGGAGCTGGATGGAAGCTCAGTGAAATATTTCCTTTGGTCCAATTCCTTTGCTATTTATAATGAAAGAGTCACCATTGCTAACCATGATGCTTTCAGGATGTATTATTTGGGAATTGCAATTTTTAAATACTTTTATTTCAAAGCTTCAGTTCCCAAATTGTAGGATATTAAACCAGATAATTTTTTTTTCCTTGCAAATAACATGAAATTTGGAAGAAGGGAGTTTAGGGATGAAATGGAAATTCCATATCCCTACTAAGGTCTAAGGCTTATTCTTATTGTTCCACCATCTTTTCAGATTTGAAAGACAGCACCAGTTATGACATTGACTCTTGAGGTAGGAAGAAGGAGGAAGGGGAAAATGACTCCCACCCCCTTTGGGAAACTCTCCCAGGTGTCTCATATGACAACTTCCTCTTCCATCCCATTATGCACACCAATTTTCTAGGGAGACTGGGAAGTGTAGGTTGTAGTTGCCTCCAACCACATAAAGACTTTGTTAGTAAGAAGGAAGGGTATTAGGGATATTGAGTAGCAAACTGGCAGAGTCTTGCCACAAATGTTTAGCCTTTTAGTGAAACATGATGTGGTTTCCTAATGACATGACATGTATACTCTTAAGAAAGGCCATTCAAGATGGTGTTGTCCATGGGCTGGTTGAATTTTCCCTCATATGACCAGAGCTGAGCACATTCCTTAAAGCATTAAAAGAGAAAAAAGAAAGAAATGAAAAGAATGAAAGCGACTGCTACAATGTGGCCGAGTGAAAGGTGAGTGCTTAGGTGTCATAGTTCCAGTATGGCAGATGGAATTGTTCACTCCTTCAGTGCCCCCTTGTGCCCAATATATTGTAACAGGATAATAAAGTTAAGCACTGTTGAAAGAGGCATGCTGAAAAGCTTCTTCCATTATAGTTACAGCGTAGCAATGTGTGGGTTTTAGCTACTAGAAAAGCAAAATCAAAATATAAATGTATCTTTGTGATATTGGAACAAAAGTTCACAATGTTGATGATGATCTTTATTATGTTAAATGGTTTTCTTGTCAAAATATAAATTTTACTTACATTTAGGATTTTTTTCCTTATATTTATGCATGGTGTGTGTATGTGTGTGTGTGTGTGTGTGTGTGTGTGTGTGAATTCCTCTTAAATATATTAGGTATGAATTTAGGTTATAGTTTACAAACAAATTTGATCATTTGGAACTTAAGAGATTTTTGTGAAAATAAAACACTCATTAGGCTTGTGCAGACATCAAATTACTATTTACTAAAAAGAGTGTGGATCAAAAGTCCTTCTGATGACTTGAACAGGAATCGAATAAATATTCTTTTTTCTATTAGAAAACCAAAACATGAAAAACTATGAGCATCATTTTATTACTGTTTATGTTTTAACCTACCTTATGGTTTACCTCATAAGTAAGGAAAGTTTTTTTTTTTTTTTTTTTTGAGGCAAAATAGGCACCAGTTAGATAATGCCTTTAAGATAGTAGTGTTGCATCCTTAATATGCTGCTACCAGTTGTTTACACCTGGCTACAGAAAAAGACAACAACAGACCTCCAACATGGCCTGCCAGAGAGAAAGCATCAAATTATATTCATATTAAATTCTGAATAATCTGTTATTCAGATTATTCAATAATCCATCTTTGACCTCACTTTTATGCGAACTCAATTTAAACTAGAATGTAAGTTTGTTCGGTTTGATTGAAAAAATTCTCCAAGTGTCTGAAAGACCTGGGAACATGCACTGCAGAATTCACCTGCAGTGGGAAAGGAGGCGGCAGACCTCAAGTTTCCCACACCTACTGAGTGTTGGGTTGGTTTTTCTGATCGGCCCTTGGGCAGAACCCATAGAAGTAACATTTTGAGCTTTCATCATCAATAGAGGCCAACTATCCCAAGTCTGTCTTTACACAGAGGAAACGCTGAAGTTACACAGGAGAAACAAATCCTCTCAGAGTCTCATGGGCCAAAGTAGGAACTAGAACCAGGGCTTTATCCAGAGTCCATGTTAAGACAAAACTGCTGCCACCATACTTACAGAATCTTACTGGGGTATCTACTCTATGATAGGGCTGGGACTAGATCTTGGAACTTCTGCCTCTTTGTCTGGAGCTCTTTTCTATCTGTTACAGTTTCACTCCATCATCCTCCTCTAATGTGAAGACTTGACCAGCTCCAAACTTTCTTGGGAAGAAATTGGGTCAGTATATAAGTATATAAGAAGCCACTGAGTTGCACTGTCAATAGGAAAATTCAAATTTTGTATTCTACTTGAAATAAAGTGTTGTCACTTTAATATACAGTAGAAAAGTAATTCATCACAGGCAAAAAGGAAGGAGAACCTTTGGAATTTATTTTCAATAAAAGATCCTGAAAGTAGAAGAAACCCCCTGAAACTCTGGTTTTATTGAGGCCCGTTAACATGTGTACTTGTAGCAAGAGTATGAAGCTCTTAAAATCTGCCCTTTCAAGAACGTTGAAAAGTTATGTAGGGGGTTATAAGTACATAGATGAAAATGAACACCTTCCCATGGTAAATATATTTCAAGAGCATCAAGGAACCATAAAGAGAAATTTGAGGTAATAGAACTTCACCTGGTAATTTGTAGGGGTGAGAAGAAGAGGCTAAACTGCCTAGAGCTAAAAGAAACAGGAGGAAGAAAGGCAACGCACTGTTAAATAACATGTATAGAACTCTGCCTGGAAATTCTTCTTTTGGGTAAGAAAGTTTACCTTCCCTGACAATGTGATCATATTGACTAGTTTGATAAAATGTTTAACTATATAGTCTTAGTATTTCTGTTCAATAAAAACATAAATACAAGTGAAATACCTTTGGTTACTTATTATATCAATGTAATTAGGTTGAAAGTGGGAAAATTAATAATATCTCTTTTCACTGGATTGCAGTGGAGATTCTTGGCATTTCTGTATGAGAGTCTATGGAATTATTTTGTTATGGACCTTTTCCTTATCTTAAATCTCTCCATGGGTGGATATTATATCCTGGTCCCAAATTTAGTGAATAAATAGATAATTAGCAAATAGAACTCTTTGCACCCAGGTCTTTTATTCACTATGTCTTTGCTCTTTGCATTGAGCTGGTCACATTAGTAACACCTGGCAGCCTGTGTGACATGAAAACCACAGTACTTCACATTACATGCCAAACCAGGACCAACATTTTAAAAAGACATCTGGGTGAATTGTATGCACGTTATAGTTTGCAAAGATGCTATTATCTATATAATGCTCTTTATCTGGAAATGTTGGTTATGAAGCTGACAAAGTCTAAAATATGCTTCACGTGGTTTAACTGCCTGCTGTGGGAAATATCTGGCAACATCTGGGAAATAAAAATCAGTGAGATTATCTACATGTATATGTATGTAGTTTTGTCTGTCTCTGCTTGCTGTTTCTTTCCTTTGCTTTATGCTAACAATTCAACTATTCTGAACTGGCTTGGCTTTTTGATTGGTTAATTGACTTATCCCATAAATCTATATTAAACGCTCAATGTACCAAGAATAATAAAAAGGTGATGAAGGCATGCTTCCCTCTTCGAGAAATTCAGACTCTGACCAAGGGAGTAGTGTTAGTGTTTCAAGATGCCCTACCTCATAGGAACTAGTATGGAAGAACCATGGACATGGACAACCAGTGGGATTGACTTTGGGGGGCGGGGGTGAGTGGGGAAGGGGACAGAGGGGAGTAAAAAGGGGATAGATGTAATACAACAACAATAAAACTAAATTAAAAAAAAATGCCTTACCTCAGATGTTCTTTGCTTAAGTGAACAACAGACTTGAAGAACTTGATAGCACGATGGAAGCTAAGGAAAATTTTCGGGAAAATGTCTTCAATTTTGGTTGTTAAAGGAACCAGACAGGCACAGAATATAGTTGCTCATGATACATCTCATGTCAGCAACCCAAAACTTCAACAAGGTTCAATGCTTGGCTCTCCCAGAAAAGGAAGGCATCGGCCAACCAACATTAGTCTCTGTCTGTTCAGCACAAGATACCTGACCTGTTTCCAAGACTCCCCTTTGCCTCATCTAAGGAAAGTAACCCTGCTTTCACCAATCAGCACATGCCCAGTAAAACTTCCCTGATGCTGTTCACGTTAGTCTGTAAAAATCTTTTGCCTTGCACAGCTCTTTGGATCTCCTTTCTGTCTGCTAGCCTGGATGTTGCTCAATTCATGAATCACTGGATAAAAGCCTACTAGATCAGTAAGTTATCTGTGGGCATTTCTATTAACACATGGAACTCATGGTGTCACTGGAGCCCACCTGTAGACCTTCGTTTTCCTAGTGTGGTTCACTTTGGTCACAGTGTCTGTGATTCATGAATCTTAAGAAATATCCCAAACTTCTAAAATCATAAATAAAATACTATGTGAATGTGCATTTTTCTAAGAAGAGGAAGCATAATATTAATCTGGTTACCAAAGAAGCCCATTTACCAAAAAGCAGATAATAATACATTTTTTTATTGATTCATTATTGTATTACAATGATTTCATTTTCTCCCTCATTGCTCTCCCCTATCCTCCCTCTCCTCTCCCACAGTCAATCCTCACCTCCTCGTCCATGTCCATGGGTCCTTCATATTAACTCCTCATCTAATAGAAGATCTTTCACATGTTGTTATCTTTAGCCATTAAACAAAATGGGTAAACTGGAGACTCTAGAGTGACTCCAAAGAAAGTGTAAGTGAATTAGCTTAGCTTTGCAGTGGGCAAGCTTCCTTTTGGGGCAGGGTGAATTAAATATGATTTAAAGTTTAATAAAGTTCTCTGAAGAGTCTCAGCTTGCCCAAAGTTACCCAGTTAGTAGAGCTTTGGCTCCACTTTTATAGTGTTGGTATTTCAAATACAGCAATTTGTATTCTCTTTTCACAAACATAAGCAACTATGATACATATTTCTTTGAAATATTTTATGTTAAAAATATTCTCCTTTTGGTCTTTAAGCATACAATACATAAAGTAGGCAATGGGTTAAAATACATTCCTTTTTTTTTTTAATGGTACACTTTTGAACTGTAAATTTAATTATGTATATAAAACTAGATTTGACAACCAGAGAACATTCAGAACATTCTAGGTTAGGAGAAGTTGTGACCTTTCTTCTTTGAAACTGAATTTCTTCTTAGTTGATGAAAATTTTAGAAAAACTATCTTTCATTGGAATGTTTTGTGGAGTATTTTAGAATGTAGGTGGTGGTACTTATTTTTTAAGGTTGGACTTCATGTATGACTTATAGTAACTAGAATAGTGTTGTTATTTCATGTTCATTTGCCTAATAATAACAATTTACTCTAATTGAATCTTTTAATCGAGAAATACCAAGGCACTTTACAAGCATTAATTAATGCTTTTAACTCCCGGTGCGGTAGGTAAGTGTTAGCCTTGTTCTATAAATGGATAACTGAAAAGAACAGAGTTAAGTGACTTGCCCAGGGCCACCCAGGAAGCCTAGAGGTGGAAGGCCAAGAGAAACTACTGGAGCTGATGATCATCCCCTTGGTTCTCAAGGTGTTGGCTGGCCTGTATTTTGATTAATGTGGTATAAGAGAGAAAAGAGAAAATGTAGAGATCCTCTAATCATTACTTCTTTGTTTCATAGATGAGCAAGCCCAGTCACAGAGCAGTGATGTGAGTTCACTGCCCAAGATAAGTTTTCATTCATTCAACAAATATTCATTTGAGCATCTGTCATATGACAAGCATCCTTAAATTCTGGGAACACTGAACAAAACAAAGGCCTTTTTCTTGAGGAGATTATATGAAAATGGGAGGAAGGCAGTCAATAAATTTTATACTATTACAACTATGTCAGGTTGTAATCAATGTTTTTTAGGGAAAAGCCTGCAAAAGGGAGAGAAAGTATGTGTTTGTTGAAGGGGAGCTGTTGCTGTGCAATGAAGGTCTCATTGATAGTAAAGCATTTGAGTAGAGAATTGAGGGGCAAGACATGCAGATAACCGGAGGAACAGTTTTCCAAGTCGAGGGAACAGCGTATGCAAAAACCCAGAGGTCAAAGAGTGCTTGGCTGATAATGAGGAACAGTGAGGAGGACATTACCTAAGAGAAGTGAGCATAGGGAAGAATTTCAGGCAATGAGATCAAAATACAGAAGGGGACAATATTTTAGATTGCCTGGTCAGCCACTGTAAGGACTTCAGCTTTTAGGCTGATTGACATATGAAGCTATGAGATACTTGGAAAGAGGAGTGATATAATCTGACTTGTAGCTAAGAAGGATTAATCTTGCTGTTATATGGAGAGGAGCCAGGGGTGCATATAGGGAGACCAATTAAATGGATAAGAGAGTATGCTAAAATTGAATATTGACAGATAAGTGGCATGGAATAGGAAAAGCTGTTACAGACAAAAGAGCTATGGCATTTAATTCCAACTTCAAGGCACAAACATCTTGCCTTGTCATGCCAAGTATTTAATAAGCTTCACAATATTTAAAATATTTCTTCTGGGTAACAGCAATAGTATCTGAATTTTCGCCAATGTGCACTCTTTAAGGTATAGAGGCCAAAAGATGACCAAGGGGTGAGCTGCATCTTTGACGTGGATATACAGGTTACCCAGGTAAGACACATTCAGAGAAACTGATCCTGTAGATCAAAAGGAAAGGAAAGAAAGGAGTCAATTATGGGCTGAGCATCTCTGCTATGGGCTTACAAATGCCAGGCCAGTGGATCTGGGTTCAAATCCCTGCTGTTCCTTAAAAGCTGAATGACATTGGGAAAATTAACCTCTTAGAGCCTCAGTTTCCTCATCTATAAAATGGAGTTATTAAAACTGGCTCATACATTAGGTTGGGTAATCCACAAGCTCAAATCCTTGAGGTAAAATAATTACCTACTATTTCTCAGTAGTAGTCAGACTCATTAAGGTTAATTTTTATTATTCTTGGGTTTATTAAGCAAGCTTTTCCACAGACATGCTTATAAAACAAGTCACTTTTATACTTCAGCCTTCATTGGTTACTACTTAAGAGCTTCCAGAAAGTTCAGCAGGAAAATTATAGGCCTCAGTAATTCTGTTGGTCCTTTGTCATCAGACATTTTTAAGTGCACATTATGTTACAGAGTCTAGGATTCTTAGTGAGTCAACATCACTTAGCAAGAAAGTTCTTTGCAAGTGAATGCCTCAGTTAGGAATATCTTCAGCTGCATGTAACAGAAAGATATGCAGAGTCTTTGGCAATAAGGAGATGAAATTATTTTTCATGTGAAGGAGTCTGGTAGAGGTTGGTAGACCAGGAATGGTGTAGTGGTTCAAAGACCAGAGTCCTGTGCTTTCTGTATCTTACTGTATTATCACCCTTAGTGTGTTGGGTTTTCATTATCATACTCTTTATCTCATAGTCACAGGATGGTTGCTCACCTCAACCATCTTAGCTCCAGACATGACATTCTCATAGCAGTCACATTCAGATAAGGAAGAGGCTGTCCAGACCAGGTTTGCTCTTTTCAGGGAAGTCCTTATCTCTCCTTGGTCAGAATAGGACCACATGATACTTTTAGACCATTTTGTTTTACCATTGAAGGGAAAGGATTACCATGAGTCTTTCTGAATAGATGAGGAAAGCCTGCATCCTATAAGATCAAGATCTCTATTTTGAACACAAAAGCAGGATCCTTTGAGCAGGTAAAAAGTACACTTGTGTTTGTGGTGTGCAGGGCAGGAGCCAGGGAAGACAGTTGTCCAGTGGAGTTTCTGAGTCGGCATTTTAGGTAATGTAGTATGTGGGGACTCTTCTGAAGGTGACAATTAAGCTGTGATTGGTATCTTCCCAAGGAAGAGGTACCTAACCTGGTTCCTTGGAGGAACAGGAATATATCCATGGTGGCTGGGCATGGTAGGAAATGAGGTTGACAAATAGGACTAGGCTAGGAAGTTGGCTCTTACTCTAAAATGGGGAGCAATTGGAGAGTTTTAAATACAAGAAAGATAAGATTTATGTTTCAGAAAGATACTTCTGGCTGCTGAGTAGATAATGAATGGAAATGGCAAGAGGAGGGAGACCAAGAGATGGACCGGAAGGCTATTTCAGGCAGCTGGTTGGTTTAGGGTAAGGTGTGAGCTAAGATGATATGCTATTCAGTTATCACATTGGTCCCCAATGATTCCCTCCTCCTAGTGTTTTTACCTCTGTGTAGTCAACTCCCACATTTTACAAGAGTTAGCCAATGTGACCAATAGAATATAGCAGAAGTGATGTTCTATTGCATCTGAGATTAGATTATAAAAGACTATGGCTTCCATCTTGGTCTCTTTCTTTCTTAGGTCTTTCACTCTGGGAGAAGCAGGCAACCATGTAATGAGTTACCCATGAGGAGAAGCCCAGGTAGCAAGGAACTAAAATCTCCAGCCAGGTGCCAGCAAGAAACTGAAGCCAGGCCAACAACTCCAGGGGTGACCCCAGAAAAGGATCCTTCCCAAGTTGAGATGACTGAAGCTGTGGTTGATGGTTTGCAACCTCATGAGAGAACCCAAGACCACAATCACCTAGCAAACTCCCTTCCATATTTCTGACCCTTAGAAACTGTGAAATAATACATCCTTGTTGTTTTAGGGCACTGTATTTTGGAATGATTTATTCATCTGCAATAGATGGCTATCACAAGTGTTAGCAGGGGAGACAGAGAGAACTAGAGATTTAGAGAATTTGATGTGTATGCATTCAGCAAGAATTTCTGACAGGTTATGCATAAGGACTGAGAGAAAAGAGTCTGATCAAAGTTAGCTTTCATATATTTTTTTTTTACTTGAGAAGCTAAGAGGATTTTAGTATTATTGACTGAGATGATAAAATTTGGATAGAAAAACCAGGTTTGTGTAACTTAACCGGGAGCTACTGTTTAGGGCATGCTCAATTTGAGATGCTGGTTATTTCTCAGGTGGGTAATTAAGTATGAATTTGGAGCTCTGGGGGGAAATTAGGAATAGAGAAATAGATGTAAGGATCTCTAGAATAGCATACAGATAGATTTAAAGACTGTGTGTCGGGAAGAGAAGGGCCCAGAACATGGCCGTGGGTCCCTCAGCATTGCTGTTCTTACTGTCTCTCAGCATTTCTGGAATGAGAAATTAATATCTATGTTAAAACACAGCTCACTCTACAAATGAAAACTCAAAATGTGAATATGTGCAAGTGTTAAGTTGTCCGTGCTGGGCCTATTCAATATTGAGCATTTCTACCAGAGAAACCTTTTAAATCTCTTTATGACGTGGCATTTGTGCACTGGGGCTGTGTGTAAAGATTGCAATGGGACCTTAACTCTTCAACTTCCTGACACTCGGTGTATTTTCATTTGAAACCTTCGTATTATTGTGTGACCATAAACTTAAAAGTGAAACACGTATAGCTTTGCACAGTGATTTCCAATGTGTCGAATTTCTAAGGAAACATGTACCAACATACTGGCTATTTATGAGGGTACAGAAATCTAAGGAAATGTTTTTCTAGTTCATATCCCATAGCAAATGACAGCTTGGTATGGGCCCTTAAAAAATAGATTTGCTTTACTTCAAACAACTTGCCTACCCTAGTTTTTGAGAGTGTTGGTACATATACTCCTGAAGGCTCTTTAATAAATGGTGTGGTATGCCAAAGCCTTGTCACTCCCAGGATCCTTAGAGGAGGTTATCTTTGCCTTGAGAATTTATTTAGGGAAAACTAAAAGCAAGTTTTCATTTGAGGTCGATTACTGTGACACTGAAAACATTTAGTCTTAGAGATACAATATAGTGTGCTTCCAGGGATCAGGAGAATACATGTCTAAGGTACCTTGTAAAGAGAAAGAGAATGACAGTTAATTCAGTTTCTTGTATTGGCAGAATAATTGAACCAAAACATATCAGGACTCCTTGAAAGTTGAGTGTGAAAACTATCTTTTCCCTTTGCTCTCTGGACTTTTCTTTTTCACATCTTAAGGAAACAGAGTGCCTAGGGCATGAAGACTTTTGACTTGGCTTTAAGCTCACAATTCCTGCTTCCTTTAAGAATACCCCCTTCGCCATGCCCTGTATGTCAATCATGATTGTTACCAGCAGGTGGCAACAGCGAGTGCAGTAGAACGAAAAACCCCAGGTCAGGATCTCTGCAGATAGCTAGAAAGGGTGGCATGCCAGTGTACACAGAAGGGAAAGGATTGCTATTTATTTAAAAAGAGGAGTGTTTCACCATTGTATCCAGCCTCTTCAAAAGCTCATTTTCTTTCTTTCACCAATATTGATTTGGACCAGGTCAGTACTCTATTAACCAGAGGGAGGTCCTTTTAACAGCCTGTAGGTTTTTTCCTCTACATCAAGGGGAGGGTGGTTTGCCAGCATTTGTTGGAGTTCCCATTTTCTGACTTGCCTGTCCCTATGGGCCTCTTAAAACAACTCTGACAGTAAGTGGCAAGGAATAATTTATTACTTGGAAGACTTAGCAAGAACCAACTAATTTGACCCTGTTGAGCGAGGCATCAGAAGGCCAGGAAAGGATGACTGGGTTATTTGCCAACACACAAGAACAGAGCCCATTGGTTTTAAAGACTGGTCAGAAGGGCTCACTGACATTGACTCCAGCTGGTTGATGAGGAGCCCTATTTCTCTGTGGATGTCATCTTAGAAGGAATTAGTTTTCCCTTCAGGGGTTTCCTTGGGATTTCTAAGTGGACACACTTAGGCCTTTTACATACGTAATGAAAGTCTCATGCTCTCTTTCAGGCCCAAGGAGCAAGATTATTTGAGGAAAGTCAATTGGGCATGAGTACTTTTTGAGAGAACATGTGCCCCATAGGTATGCAAATCCTTGGAAGGGCATTCTTCCCAGGCTGTGGATGAGACAAGCCATAAATGGATGAAAAGAGCTCATCCGGTGATTGGGTCTCCTCAGAACTCAAAGTTATCTTACAGACTCAGTAAGTTAGTGAGGCCTGAGCCATCACAATGTATCAAGGGAAGTAAATACAAAAATGTGAGGTCATAGTCGCAGACCTAGCCTTAGGGGAACAACTCTAAAAAGCAATCCTTTCATTTTCTTCTGAAAACAAATACATGAGCATTTGCAGAAACCTCTTGCCTTCCATCCCACTCAGAATCTGAACTGTTAGCAGTTTCCTGAGATGCAATTCTTGTCATCCCTGAGGCCTCTTCCTGCTTCACTGGCTTTCTTAAGAATGACTTGTCTTATTTTTAAAAGGGGTTATTGGGTTTATCTCACCACCCAAAACAACTCATTTTAGGAACTTGAGCAATGGCTTTGGTCTTGCTAGTCACTGACATTTTAACTTTTTGGCAAGTTATATAATTTTTGCCTTTCCATTTAATCATTGGTCAAATAGGATAGTCATCTTGCCTTGAAGACTATACAAAATATATAATAATAACTAATTATGACTATTGTTTAGTCATGTTGTAATTGCTAGACCATGTGACCCCTCTACCCATATTCCTAACATTACTGGTAACCCATGTCTGACTCTACTTTCTCTATATTCCAAAGCACTTACCTATTAATTATGGGTGCTGTTTATTCATATATGATCTGTAAGTGCAAGAATTGTTGTTTGATTATTTTAAAGATTTTATTTATTATTTCCAGAGAGAGAGGCAGAGAGGGAGAGGAACATCAATGTGTGGTTGCCCTTCACCTGCCTCCAGCTACAGACCTGGCTGGAGACCTGGAATCAAACCAGTGACCTTTGGGTTCACAGGCTGGTGCCTTATCCACTGTACTACTGGCCAGTGTTGTTTGATTTTTATCTCAGTGGAGTATCTCAAGTACTTTAAAAGTGTTCAACATCCAAAGGCTTTCGAATTAATATTTGGTAAATGAATGACAACAGTCCTGCAGGTAGGTCCACACACACCATATACATTCTCAAACATACTCATACAAATAGTATGTTAATTACAAATGATTCTTATCTATTCATTCAACCAGATCTAGTAGAATGTTTATGTGGAATAGCTTGATAGCCAACTTCCTATTACCTTATATATTGAAGACATTAAAACCACATTTCTTTTAAAATATTCCTAGATTTTGGGTTTTCATAGTCATACTGACCGTCTCCTAGTTATTTCATATAGTAGTCTCTAAAATACATGAATAATGAGGTATATTTTTATAAAATAAATATATATTTATTTTAAAATAAATAAAATAAAAATATGTTTATTTTATAAAAATAGTTTCAGAAAAAAGTTATCCAACTCATATAAATGAACATTTCAGTAGTTCTTATTGTATTACGTTTGTAAGAGGAATGCAACATAAGCTACTAGTCAACCTCACCTGGATCTAAAATGAATCCTTTGATGTATGTGCGAGTGTGAATGCATGTGAGTTTGTGAGAGCTGTGTGTGAGAGTGTGTGCAGGTTGGTGAGTATGTGTGAGTGAGTACAAGTGTATAAGAGGGTTGTGGTGGAGTCTATATGAATACCTTGTTACTGCTGTTTATCTGTTTCAGGTCAGGGTGCAGACATTCATATTGGCTTCATTGGCTCTTAAAACACTCCAGAGCCTAATCATTGCTTCTACTATTCTAGGGAGGAAAATCCCAAAATACAGATTGACCAAGAACCTGTCCAGATATTACGCAATTCTAGTCAAGAATCAAGTCCAAGTCTTTGAGCATACATAAACAGCTGTGAAAGAAGGCAAATGCAATGCCTTTATCTAAACCAGAGAATGGCATTATTTTAAAGTAATGATGATTTTGAGTCCTAATTGTAATGTCTTAACTTTTTCAAATTGGACAACAAGGTAGGGATTGACAGATAGAAAGGTGATAGGGTGGGTGTGGTAGGGGAGAGAAATGAGGAAAAATGGAACAACTGTAATACAACAATAAATTAATAAATAAAAGAAAGCAATGAGATGTGAAGGGAGTTTGCTAACCTTAGCATGTCTTAGGTCCTAGTGTGAGCCCCAGATCCTGGATTACTTTGAGAAATAGTGTAACACATAGCAGTGATTACCAAAGTTATTTTTTTTCCCAAACCCAGATTATAGAATCACCTTACGGAGATTAAATAGAACAGGGAAAAAAGAATCCTAAAGGAAAATTACCTTCAACTTAAAACTAAATACATATTGTGATATCTAATAATATCAAAGAGTGTAGTGGATAGAATTGGTTAACTACTACAATGATCATTTTCAAAACCAAATCTTCTGCTCTACCTCTGTATTAGTTTTTGTCTTTAGGAAATGCCCTGTGGGTTTTTGGGGTGATTCAAGCTATTGTGTCTAACTAATTGGGGAGGGGGATAGTGAGAGGAAACAGGTTTGCTAACAAATGGTTGTTGACCACTGTCATTAAATTCCTGGATCTGAATATTTTGGTTTCTTAGAAGATCTCATGTTTTGCTTTTTGCCTCTTATGCCCATATTTGTAGAATTTGGGGAATAAGTGACTTTGGTTTCAAAGTTTATAAAATGTTTTGTAAACTTCAGAGATAAAATTAACATGGTAGAATATCATATTGCCAAGTAATTTATTAGGAATATTTAACCAGAGTAAACAAATATTGTGCCTGAATAAAATTTTAATTAGTAAGGTCTTAATTGAAGGTTTAGTAGTAGCTGGCACTGAATTTATATTCAAATTGTAAATTAAGAAATTATGCAAAAGAGTTTTTTTGAATATTCACCAAGTTTTTCTATATTTACCTAATTAAGGTTCAGGGCATTAGAACACACTGAAATTATAAAATGTGGCATGTTGTTATAAAGACTAACATTTTTGTTTTTCATTTATTATTTTTTCCAGTAAAAATGTCAAAAATTAATTTATTGTTGTCTTATTACAGTTGTCCCACTTTTTCCCATTGTTTTTCCCCACCCTATATACCCCATCCCCTCTCTCACAGTCAATCCCCATCTTGTCTATGTCCATGGGTCATTTATTAGTTCCTTGACTAAACTTTTCCCCTTCTTTCCCCCTTTCTCTCCTTCCCCCTTTCCCTCTGGTCACTGTCAGTCTATTCCTTGTTTCCATGACTCTGGTTCTATTTTGCTCATTTGTTTGTTTTATTCATTAGTGTCCTGTATTAGGTGAGATCATATGGTATTTTTCTTTCACTGCCTGGCTTATTTTATTGTGCATAATACTGTCCATTTCCATCTATGCCATTGTAAAAGGTATGAGTTCTTTCTTTCTTTCTGCTGTGTAATATTCCATTGTGTAAATGTACCAAAGCTATTTGATCCAATCATCCACTGATGGGCACTTAGGCTGTTTCCAGCCTGTGGCTATTATAAATAGCACTGCAATGAACATATGGATGTGTAGGTTCTTCCAAATTGGTGTTTCAGAGTTTTTCAGATATTGCTGGATCAAAATGCAGTTCTATTTTTAGTTTTTTAGGACATCCCATACTGTTTTCCATAATGGCTGCACCAGTCTGCATTCCCACCAACAGTGCACTAGGGTTCCTTTTTTCCACATCCTCTCTAGCACTTGTTTGTTGATGTGTTAGTGATGGCCATTCTGACAGGTGTGAAGTCATATCTCATTGTGGTCAAAGCTCTGGACCAGATGGTGACACAGGCAAATTTTACCAAACATTTAGGGAAGAACTAACTTCTATCTTTCTCAGACTATTCCAAAAAATCCAAGAAGAGGGAAGACTCCCAAACTCTATGAGGTCAGTGTTTTTCTAATCCCCAAACCAGATCAAGATACACAAAGAAAGAAAACTATATAGACCAATACCACTGATGAACATAGATGCTAAAATCCTCAACAAAATATTGGCAAGCTGGATCCAGCAATATATTAAAAAGATCATAAATCATGATCAAGTTGGATTCATCCCAGGGATACAAAAATGGTGTAATATTTGCAAATTAATAAACATAATATACCCCATAAACAAAGTAAAAGACAAAAACCATATGATCATATAGATAGATGCTAAAAAAGCATTTGATAAAGTACAGCATCCATTTATGTTTTCCATTTCTTAACAGCTTTGATGATTTGAGCAAAGGTACTTGTTAAGCAGAACATAAAAGACAGTGGCATCTTTGCTGGACAGTCCTTCATCTCCCTGTAGCAATTTTAAAATGACAGTTACTTTTTCCACTTTCAAGTAATATACTGTATACTCTGTTATGGAAAACATAGCTTTTTAAAAAAGTATAAGAAGAAAACTGATTTAGAAATTAACAGTTAATATTTTAATGTTTCTTTTCTGTTTCCTACTACATTTTATATAATCTGTCATTTTTACTTTTTTACTTCATGCTATTGTTTTGCATATTATGATTCTTTTTAAATATATTTTATAATATTCTGTCATAATGGATAATCACACAAATGACAAAACCTTTCCATATTTTAACAATATTATTTCAGAAAAGCATACTTTAGATGATGAAAAAACAATGAAACCTTAAAAGCAAAGCTTCATTTATTATTGGCCACTACTAGGAAAATATTAAGTGCCCATTAAATGTCTCTTGGTTTCTTGATTCTCCTGCATTTTTATGATGTAGTTTAAAATTATCATTCAGATTTGGGTAATACATGTTTGAAAGATGTACTTCAGACTGGGAGGCTTACTGAGAAATAAAACTATTAAGAAAAACACAAAAATCCATGGATGTCCTAGAGAAAAATTATGTAGTTTAGGTTTCCTAAATTAATGTTAGGCCTGAAGGAAGGCCAACACCGGTCAACTTATACAGACTAATTTTTGTACTATGATGTTAAACAAAATAGAAAATATTTCCACTGTCCAGAAAACACACACACACACACACACACACACACACCACAGTTTCATGGCTTTAGTTAAGTAAATATGCTATTTTTTGGAATTTCTTTGCTTTCTCTAGGATGACCATATACACTTTCCTTCTGATTTAATTTTCTGTGTGGAGGTGAGAGAACTAATAATACAGTTTTTCACTCTGTTGAAACTTGAAAACCTTTGAACATACATCCTCCCTTTCAAGATATCATATAACTCTTGTATATTTAATGGGGGTTGGGGGGGAATAGAAGAATAACTTCTAACCAAATACCAACACAACACTAAGACCAAATTTTCTCCATGCTTTTTCTGAATAAGTCACAGTAACACATGGTTAGTAGGATATTTTAGCTGCTGAGGTAGCATTCTTTTTGTACCCAGGACTTTAAAGATTTTGGGATTTTCAAACTCGAGCCTGTCCACTCAATCCCACAGGTTGATACTCTAGAGCTTCAGATGCCCTTTTGAATTAAATAAGATAATTATTTGTGCTGACACAATGGAGAGGTACATTAATTCCTCATATTTAGAGTTATGGGGTAAAAAGACACTAGTCATGAGTTTCTGCTTGAAAATTTTAGGATTCATGTGAAAATTTCAGACGTGGGAGACACCTGAACCATATCTGTCCTGTCCACAGCAATCTTTATTGTTGAACAGTAAAGACTCAGTTGTGTATCTGTGTTGTACCTGTTTCTCTCAAGAGCTTCTGGTTTAAATGATAAAGTATACAGTTACCTTGCAAATGAGGGTACTGAACCTCAAGCTTTATTTATTTATTTATTTTAAAAGACTTTATTTATTATTTTTAGAGAGAGGGGAAGGGAGAGCAGCAGAGAGGGAGAGAGTCATTGATGTATGGTTGCCTTTCATGGGCCTCCAGCTATGGACCTGGCTGGAGACCTGACCTGCAACCTGGTTACGTGCCCTGGCTGGGACTTGAACCAGCAACCTTTGGGTTTGTAGGCTGGCGCCTTATCCACTGAGTCACCAGCCAGGGCTGAACCTCAAGCTTTAAAAGAGCTGCCCAAATCTTATAACTAGACCAGATTAAGTTATGGCAAAGTCGAGATGAACTCTCTAACTTTCAAACCAGGCTTACATTTATTTTACTGATGCTATTTATGACCTTATATGAATTGAATAAATGCAAAGGAACCCTAGAATGTTGACCAAGTAGCACATGCTTAAGTGATGCCCTCACTTTGAGAACCTCCAATAGAGAGTGTTAAAATGACTTTTTCATATTGTGAAGGTAGAGATGTGAGTGTGTCCCTTCCCCCAGCTGTAAGTGTTCGTTTTTCCTTCTCAGCCTACAATTGAGTTTATGTGTGCCAGAATTTCCCCACAGTAAAAATTAGAGAGGTGGAGTGGAAAATTAATTGGAAATACAGAGTTTATGGAAGAAGGTAGGGTGATGTAGGGTTGGCTTGATCTTTTTTTTTTTTTTTTTTCATCAGGAGGGTGAGACTGGAAACCTATCCAATTGGAAGGAAGAAAATTGCTTCTGCATTTATGCTCTAAGACATTGCTACTCCAAGGGTGTTCATGATTCATCAACATGATCTGGAGATTGCTGGAAACAAAACCGAGGAGATGCTGGGACTCCTGTAAGAGTCTTCCTACTTATTCCTGGTTGATTTCCTATCATGAGTGATTGCAGAGGAAACTGAATCCCTAAATTGGAGGTGGCACCCAAGGTGTACCTTGATAATGGAAGAAGCATAAAAAAGTATTAATTGCAAAAATTCTTTTCTGTTCAGATGTTAGCTTCAGAATGTCTCTGCTTTCAAACTACTATGAAGGAAGATTCAAGTTTAGAATACATTGATCTGAACTGGTTCTCTGTGTTTTTTATTGTGTTTTCTAAACACAGTAAAATCCTGAACTAAAAATGTCCTGAACCACTCTCTTTCAGTTGGAGAAACCTGTAACTAGAAATAGATGGGAAACCAACATCAGGTAAGAAAATAGAGGAAGGTTGATGAGTTTAAAATTATAAAGCCCTGGCTGGTAGCTCAGTGGATAGGTGGTGACCTGCAAACCCAAAGGTTGCTGGTTCAATTCCCAGCCAGGGCTCATAACCAGCTTGCAAGGCACGTCTCCAGCCAGGTCCATAGCTGGGGACAGGTGACAAAGCAACCACACATTGATGCTTCTCTCCCTTTCTTCCTCCCTTCCTGCCCTTCTCTCTGAAAATAAATAAATAAAATCTTAAAATAAAATAACATAAAATCATAAGGAAAGTGTCATGTCAATCAGGGAAAACTGTGTGTCAACAGTTGCTTAAGCCAACTTCAGAGAAATCTGTGTGGTAAGAATTAAGTTATGTATTGGTAAGTACCATTAAAATCAGATTCACCTGGAAGTTCTGAAGGTGGAGTTACTAAGAATTTCTGGTAGTGCTATTTCAAATATTTTGAGTTTTCCAGAACTAATTAAATTCAAATGATATGATAGTGGCATTGGATTCTCATTCCCACCTTTTCCTCAACAACAAATGGGAAGACCATTTTCCTGTAAAATACGTGTTAAAAACAGAATTCTGTGTGAGCCAAGGAAAAGTACCTTTGCAACTGTAGCAATGGTGAGTCACCATTTTAAACTACTTGTCAACTCTCAAAACCCTGTTGTTGCTATGAATGACATCGCCTTTCCTAAAGCAGGCCTGGAGGACAGCCCCAAAGAGCACCGTTTTCTCTCTGCCTTTTAAAAGAGGTTGAGCCTTTCACATGCACTTTTCCTTTGTGCACCTGCAGTTTTAGTCAACAGAAATTTCCAACCCAGGGTGATAAGCTCCATATAAATAATTAATGCCATGGAACTAATTACTCCTGCATTAGGCCACCTGCACCCTCAAAGCTCAAGAGCCCCAGGTGTGAAAATTGCAGGGACAACTAATTGTGAGCAGCATTTCATCACGTAAACCCTGCAGAGGAGGCCCTGTTTCCTGCTCACATTTTTTCAGGGTTCAGCAGGCAGAGCGTGGGTGGGACTGGCCGCATGTGTAACTATCTCAGAAGGTAAATCAGACAACACAGTGACTCTTGAAAATCGAGCCCTTGGAGGCCACCAGGAGGTAATAGGGATTAGGTTTAATTAAAGGAAAATATGCCTTGAAGGATATGGTTGGAAACTGTGCCGTGAGGTATGGGAAACCTCTTGCCACAAACCCTAGGTGAGAATGCTACACTTAGGTAGGAGAGCTTTATTTCATCTTTCAAGGAGACTCAACCCAACTTCGGGATTTTAGTCTCCAAATGTGTGTATGAGATTATATAGCTCTACATCTAACATTCTACAAAAGATGTACATCTTTTTGATGGCAACCTTTGTTTTGATGCATTTGAGGTGTGTGTGTGTGAAGTAGGTTCTCCTAATTAAGATCTTAAAACCGTGTTTATTTATTTATTTATTTAAAGATTTTATTTATTTACTTTCAGAGAGAGGAGAAGGGAAGGAGAAAGAGAGGGAGAGAAACATCAATGTGTGGTTGCCTCTCATGTGCCCCCAAATGGGGACCTGGCTTGCAACCTAGGCATATACCCTGACTGGGAATTGAACCAGTGACACTTTGGTTCACAGACCAGCGCTCAATCCACTGAGCCACACCAGCCAGGGCTTAAAACCTTGTTTAAAAGAAATATAAAGAGAAGAACTGTATAGCACAGCAATTTTCAACCTTTTAAATCTCATGGCATAAATAAATTAATTACTAATGTTCCACAGCACACCCAAAAATATATTTATGCCAATCTGACAAAATCAAGTATAATTTTGATTTATTCACACTAGATGGCTTTTATTGTGTTGGTTCTTGTCATTTAAAAAAAAAAATTGACAATCCGAGGATAAAGTGGGTCAGTGCCCCTGTCTAAATAGCCAGGTATTACATGGTTTAAAAATTCTTTCACACTGGTTGAAAACCACTTGTATAGGACCTGCTGACTAAACACCTGTAGAAGTTCTCAGGCTGCCTTATAGAACATTCGTTATTATTCTGTGTTGACTTTGGAAGGAGTAAGAAAAGAACAACAACAACCCACCATTAAAGTTACTACCTTGAGCAACTTCAAATTCACTGATTTTGCTTAATGCAAAAGCACCATCTGAAGATCTGGCTCCTCAATTAGTGATAGTTTCTTAATACTTATCCCTGTTTCATGTTTTGAAGGTGAGTTGAGCAAAGCAACATTTATGAAGTGACAGAATCAAGGATTTTAAAAGTCCTTGGAAAATATCCCAGCTCAACTATATATCTTCCCTTTTGCGCGCGCGCGCACGCACACACACACACACACACACACACACACACTTTTATGTGACTTAGATCATGGAATACCTATTGCTTTCATCTTGTGAGTTGAAATACATTTTTTTAATATTCTTTTTTTGGCTTAACCTCCTCACCCACTCCTTTCTCTTCTTTTACCTGCAACTGAGGTTAACAAGCTTGTTTTTTCTCTGCTCATTATTACATTTACATTTATACTTTAAATAAATATACAGTGATCTATAATTATTTTTAAATTAATAGACTTTTGGAGCAGTTTTAGATTTACACAGTGATTGATTGGAAAGTACAGAAATCCCATGTACCACCTCAACACCCCTCCCTCAGTTTTTCCTATTATTAACATCTTGTATTAGTATAGTTAGTAAATTTGTTACAATTGATGACCCAATACAGGTCATTTTAAAATCCTCACCTGAGGATATGTATATTGATTTTAGAGAGAGGAAAGTGGGGGAGAGAGACTTTGATGAGAAAGCGAAAGATTGTTTTGTTGCCTCCCATATATGCCCCAACTGGGGATCAAACTCTCAATTTAGATCTGTTCCTGGACTGAGAATTGAACTCACAACCTTTTGGTGGGTGATATTATCCTTCAACCAACTGAGCAACCCAGGCAGGGCTATAGATACATTATTATGCATCTTTATTTATATCTTTAACTAAAATCCACAGTTAGGCTTCTCTCGTATCTTGAATTCTGTGGGGTTTGGCAAACATACCCACCATAACAGTATCATGTAGAAGAGTCTCACTGCCCTAAAATTTCCAGTTGTCTTTTTTGTTGTTGTTTTTATAAAAATAAGATATATGGCATAGTCAAGTTCCTGGGTGGATTTCCCCATTCTTTTTTGAGGGCTGTGTTGTTTTCCCCATTTTACAACTATGCCACAGTTTATTCAACATTTTCCCCTGTAGAGAATTCATACCATGTTCTGCACATACTTGGCTCTTGCACCTACAGGACCAGCTCCCAGGAGCAGGGCTGCAGGATCAGACTATGTGCACTATTAAATTTCATAAGACACATGGCTTTTAAAGATAGCTGCATCAAGTGACATTTCCAAGAGCAACATGCAAGTACTCTTTTTGCCCAAGTCTCCAACAACAGCTGGTTTTTGACACTTGCCATTTTTAAACACTTGGTAATTTTTACTTGAGAAGAACTCATACATAACATGCTAGTTACTTATGTTGACTCTGAATTCCAAGGAGGTTAGAGTTCCAGCTCTGTCACTTTCTGCTCAGTGGCCTCAGGCAATTTCACTTCACCTCACAGTACCTCAGTTTCTTCATTTGTAATAAATGGCTGGTAAAGATTCTATCACATCATAGGATTGATTGGGTGATTAGACAAGACGATACATCTACCCCACTATCAGGTTTAGCTTGTTATTAGCCTGACTTGGACTAAATATTCACTTAATGATAGTTGTTATTACTTTAGAATGTTATAGACTGATCATCAGACCCTATAGGTGATCAATATCCAGGAGTTATGCTTCATTATTATATTCCTAGATAAATTGTGGATTCTACTAAATGTAATGTTAATTTGGTGGGATACAAAACATTGCAAATGTTCCCTTATTGCCAAACCACAAACTAAAATGTTCTTCTGTAAATGTGCAAAAAAATGAAATGAAATTGAAGTTTTTATAGAACATTGTTTGCTTTAAGCCTGTTGTTAGGGTTGAAGCTACCATCTTGGCATATCGAATTTATTTAATGCTACTACTTCCTTTTCCATATTTAAAAACAAAATAGAAGCTGTTACTATTGCATGATTAAGAAGCCTGTTTCTCTTCAGATTTTCTTTTAAATCCTTTGTGCAGGCAGCCTGTAGACTGTGCCCTATGGCATATCACTAAGTTCCCTGTGATTCTTTGGGCCCAAGACTATTTACCTGCTGCTTACCCTTTCTCATTCATTTTTTGCTACTTCTCACCAAAAATTGTTCCCTCACAGAAACTGGGAGAATTCTTTGGGGAGAAAGAGAGGGAGGGGAAGGAGATAAGGGAAATGAAAGCATCACCTTCCAGGAGCCAGTAGGCCAGTGACAGGTGACAGGGCAAGTGTTCCATTGTCACCCCAGGTGAAATGGTCCCTCCCTCAGATGAGAATTCTCATGTTAGGTTAAGAAACTGTGAACACCCTGATAGTATGGATTCTGGTCTCATGCTGGGCAGTGTCTAGTATGGCAGAAAGCTGGTTATGTTGGATAAAGATCTTGAACAACTGTGAGGATTTTTGCTTGTTTGTCTGGGAGCTTTTGTTCTATACTGAAGCAGGGACTATGGCTTATGAACTGGATAACCTAGTTAGTGTTCACCGCCTACCAAGACGGCCCTAATTTCTGAAAAGCCAAGGCATGTTTGACAAAGACATTTTTATTAACCACTATAATGATAGACAGTACATCTACATTTCCAACAGCTTTTCACCTTGAGTAAGAGTATTCTAATTAAAATTGGTATTGACTTGAAAATCCATAAAGTTTAGTTTTTGAACAGTAGAAGTGAAATTTGTTTTTTAAAAAGAAAAAAAAAACAAATTCCAACCAATCCTTATATGACTCCATACCAAAAAACAGTTTATGTCTTAGATATTTAAAATGATTAATTCAGTAACATCTGCTGAATGTAAAAAATAAACAACAAAATTATAAAAGGCCTGATCTAATTCCCCTCTTAGCTTACTATTCAGAATGAGGAATGCAACATTGGCCAATAACTTTAATATTTATAAAACTGTGAACAAGTAGAACTGCCTGTAAGTGAGTGTGAGAAGAAGGAATAACTTCTGGTTGGAAGGTTAACAATAGTGTCCCATGCGCAGAGAACAGGGGGACTGGACTTTGAGTGATGGATATAGAATCCAACATTATCAGCGAGAGGAAAGCTTCCCAAGATGCAGTTATGTGTGACTGAGTGTATGAGGAATGTTCTGGAGAGAGGGAATAGATTGGTTTGGATCCCATATGGGGTCAGTCTTAAGCTCAAATATTTCCTTTTGCTGTCCTTTCACCCAAGTAAAATTGTGAATCAATAAAAAGAAAACCCCTTGTGACACCTTGCATCTCTATGCAGATGAAGTCTGGTCACACAAATCCAAGAAAAATGGTGGACAGTAGCTCTCAAACTGTGGAAGGATAAATGCTGAGGGTCTTGAACAACAGTTCAAAAGAAACGGGCTTCCTTTCTGGAGCCTATAGGGAATTATTAAACTGTTTTGGGCAGGCATGGTGGTGGCATTATCCAAGATGAGACAGTCCCTAAGAGATTCAGAGGAAAAAACAAGACTTGACAGTGACTTATATGGAAGGGACGATGAAATGGGAAAAACCAGAGAGGAATCTGAGGTTTAAACTGTTGTGGGTTGATTGAAAAGCAACATAATGATTAAATGCTTGAGCTGTGTAGTGTGTGGTTATAGCTTGAATCTCATTTTCCTTACTTCCTAAGAGTGTAACTTTGGAAAACATTTTTTTAATCTTTAAAATAAAAATTGTTATAGAACTCATACTATACAGCATTGTCTAAACAAATCTGTACTCCAAAATTTTTAGTTATATTATTAGTTATATTTAATATATTTAATATATTATATTAAAGTCATTTTAGGCAGGAAAGCTTAGACATTCTCACCAAACTCTCTTCCATTGGTTAGAATCAATATAGCAGAGAGAGAAATAAAAATTAACATGAAATAGTGGGTCACTTTTACCTTATTATTATTATTTTTTTTAATTTGTAAATTGCCTCCAGACTACCAGGGTTGATTTATAGAAATTTCAGTAGTGAAGGACAGGAAAAAAGAGAAAGGATAAGAATAGTAGAGGGGGACATCCTGAACCAGGGCAGAGAGTTATTACCAGGAAAGTCATGTGTGATGGAGGGGGATGGGAAGCTGGCAGGAGGAAGCCTGGACCTTATGTGTACTCATTACACTGCTTATTTTGGAAAAAATGTGGAAAATTGCATGCAGAGTTCGAAAATGACTGTCCCAGCTCTGATTCACTCAAGAAGTCCCTCTTAGCCTCATCAACCTTGGCATTTTTTCAAAGGTCATGTTTACACATAATTTATAAAGTTATAACATGTGGTTGAAAGTTTCTCTGGCATATTTAGAAATGTCAGGGAGGGCAGTTCTCACCATTTCACTCAGCCTGCCTTCAGTTTGTGCCTATGTTTTAATTCAGTATGTATTTATTGTGCTGAGAGCAAAGAAGGGCCCAAGTTTTATGTGCTATGGACCACAAATCTGGAGCCCTCTGGAGATTTAGTTCCTGTTGTGCCTCCCACCTGTTTCTCACCTGGTCAGTTTTAAATAATGAAGAAATGCTGTGCTGTGGACTCTGAGAGCACAATTCATCTGGCCTCTCCTGTGGGTCCTCTTCATGTTCTGGGTCATAAGCTGGGAGGGGTTTTTCAAATGCTTTGAAGATAAACAGTTGGGGGCCACTGTGGAACCCCACCTGGCTAGTTCTTTTCCCATATGATTTGATAGCATAAAAAAAAAGGTGTCTTGTGTAAAAGACCTAAGTTACTCCTAGGGAGTTTCATCTGCTAACATGTTCTTCCTTAAAATCCACGTCTTAAGCCCTGGCTGGTGGCACAGTGGATAAGGTGCCAGCCTACAAACCCAAAGGTCTCTGGTTTGATTCCCAGCCAGGGCACATAACCAGGTAGCAAGCCAGGTCTCCAGCCAGGTCTGTAGCTGGAGGTGGGTGAAAGGCAACTGTACAGTGATGTCTCTCTCCCTCTCTGCCTCTCTTCTTTCCACTCTCTCTCTTAAAATAATAAAATCTTTAAAAAAAATCCATGTCTATCTAATATTGGTTTGTTGCTCCTGGGGCTAAATAGAATTAATCCATTCCCTTTTTTGCATCAAGACAGATAAATGCGGAGGCCATCATGTTCCCATATCTCTCCTTGTTTTAGTTCCTTTTTCTTTTTTTAAACATTTTATTTATTATTATTTTTAGAGCGAGGGGAAGGGAAGGAGGCAGAGAGGGAGAGAAACATCAATGTATGGTTGCATTTCATCTGCCTCCAGCTATAGACCTGGTTAGAGACCTGGCTTGCAACCTGATTATGTGCCCTGACTGGGAATAGAATCAGCAACCTTTGGGTTCCCAGGCTGGTGTGGTGGAGCCACAAGCCAGGGCCTCTTTTTTCTTTTAGAAGCTAAAATTTCCCAATCCCTTCAATGATTTCTCATGCTACATGGTTAACAATGTTTTAGATTTCTTCTTTCTAATATTTGAAATCTCTTCTATTGGTAATTACCAACATAGTGTTACATCTTCAGCATAACTTATCTTGGTAGATATACTAAGATTTTACAACAATTGAGCAACTGATTTTTAAAATTACCATCAGACCTCGGTACTTATCAACTTCAGACCTCATCTCTTATCCTCATCTCATTTTGATGAGAAAAACAATGTTTTACCACTCTGTACTTGCTCAGGACTTATTGTACTTGCTAGAACTTGTATGAGCCATCACACTGTCCTGCAGGAAAAATGCTTCATCATTTGGTACTTGTTGGCTTTGGCATTTGTTATGAGTTCTGAAATGAATTAACGATGAGTACTGAGGTACCAGGGTAGTTTCTCTGTGGAAGTTAACACATTGACTGTGCAACTGGCCATTTTAATTTTTTGACCAATTTTCTAAGGACAACTCCTTGAGCCTAATTTTGAGGGTTTGCCTCTCTGCTTTCCACAGAGGTTTCTGGTGACCAAATCTGATTTGGACATGCTTCATAGATCTTAGAAAGGAATTTGTAGCTTTTGGGACAAAATAGTTTAATATTATTATCAACTCCTTTACAGCAATACCAAGGTGAGCTTCGTCCTTCATTTGTTCATTAAATGTTTACTGAGTGCCTGACAGATTAGGTCAATAGTCGTAAAAGAAAAGTCATGTTCCTGCCAAAAGAACTCCCCCTCTTTTGGCTTTGCCCTCTCATTGATAAAGTTCATCAGGCCTTTCCAAGGGCTTCCATATGTACTATGGTGTTTCAACTCTGGAATCTGGAGGAGCAGAGATGCCAGGGGGTCTTACCTTCCATGGAGAACTGAGGTACTTGAAATGAGACTGGTAAAACTATTGGACTTCTGTCCCATGCTGTTCACCAGGCTCTGCAAACTAATAAACAGAAGATCATCAAAGTCACTTTGGGATTGAAAGATATTATCCTTACTTGGAAACCAAAAATTGATATGAGGAGGTTTAAAGATGACAAATGAGTTATGTTTTATAGTTTTGAGTGGGTTATGTTACTCTCCATAGATCTCAGAGATGATTTCTGGGGCAAACTAGAAAGGGACAACTGGCAAGGAAGTGTTGAGGGGACATTATTAAACTCCCTGGTACTTCTAAGATAATGGCACATAGTTATTGTGATTTAACAACAAGGTTTTCAGTAGGATATTTTCCTCTCCACCTCAACTTTGGGAACCAAGGCATAAACCCAGAGGGAATCATAAAAATTCTTTGAGCAGCCAAACAGATGTTACAAGTTCTATAATTAAGTTTTAACAAGAGGACTCGACAAATTCAAGAAATACCTAAGTGTTGTTTATACATTATCTTTAAGATGGCAGGAGAGAATTTTATTAGTTTTAGAAAGATGGCTAACAGATCTATCTTTCCATGGTGGTATGTGGAAAAATGACTAAAGTGGAATGAAATTGAGTACATAAGATATTACTAGGATCTCTTGAGTGGACTTGAAATGGAGGATGGCAGTGATTAATAAAGGTTCAGGAGGTTTGTTTGTTTTTTGTTTTGTTTTTAGCAATATTGTTAAGTAAAAGAGTATTTGAACTTAAGCCTTAAGACTGTCCCTAAACCCTTTGAAGCTGTCATTTAAACTTGTGGCTACGTAATGCATGTCTTTACCTCCATTTCATTAACATCTTTGGACCCCATCATTAAGCACATTATTTAGAAGTATAGGTCAACCTCTTTCCAAAGAAATGTGACTAAAATGCAAAAAAAAAGAAAAAGATTCCCAAATGTCACTAACTTTATGTGGCATTGCATACAACAAAATTCCAGAACTATAAAATAAATTGGTTAAACTTGAGAGTATTTTATAGGAGAATTTGGACTGTAACCAAGTTACCTAAAGTGTAATACTGTTATCCACCTGGGGTGAGCCTGACTTCCCATGAGCTTTTCATTGCAGTAGGGGGTCTTGAGCTATTTAGTCATTTCTTGCCAGAGGCCAGGGATTAAATCAAGTTTCCTAGTAATTTATAATTCTACAGATCTGATTTCAAAGTCTTGTGCCTCTCAACAGTGTCACCCATCTGTAAGGTTGCAGAGTGTTTTTCCACCAGTATTTGACTGCCTGGATGTAAAAGGAGAGAAAGTATATAGTTGGATTGATCTTAGGTTTGGAGGTGCATCTGAAAGATAAGGAAATGAAAGAACTAATAAGTAAGAGAGAAGATGAAAGGAGAAAGCAGAATGGCTGGGCTGCTTAGGAAAGCCAAGAGGAGACTTGGAGGAAAAGGGGCTGCTAGGGTTAGAGGACTGAGTGAGTGAGGGAGTGAAAGACTGAAGAAGATAGAAGAATGTGCTCGGGAGAAAGGGTATTTGGAACTAAAATTTCAGAAGTGGAACGATTCTGAATACAGGGCATGGCTATGGAAGTAGGTTAGCAGAGGGAGTAGACATTTCAGTCATTGGGTTCAGATAGACAGAGGACCTTGGGTTTCTGATAACGGCTATGTTGTCTACTTGGATGTTGCCAATTGGCAAAAGCTATGATGATTTTAGAAGACTGCTATCCAGGAATGGAAGTCTTCAGTGGTGAAGTATTCTAGAAGCCAATAGTTGTCAACCCCACAGAGGGACAGGGATGTGGTTAGATGTCATAAAGCTTTGTGGAGAAAGGGAGTTTTGCAGGCACTTAATAGGTAGTGAGGAGCCAGGAGACTACAGATGTTGAACGTAACCATGAGAAGTGGGAAATCGAACAGTTTTTCCTTAGGAAAGTTGCAGAGGGGGCAGGAGTGAACTTATGAAATGGCAGGTTTTGCTTAGCAGGGGACACACGATTGCCCTTCAGTTTCCTTAAACCATGAGACTCTTAGGACCTAGTTTCTGCCTTTAGACTTCTCACTGTCATCCGCTGCAGAAAGGCCAATGCTGTCATTTTCCAATGAGGAGATCTGGTGATTCGGTTTTAACACCTTGTTTGAAAACCGGCAGCCTGAAGGGGCAAGCCTCATCCTTCCCCTCTAATGTTCCACAGCTGTGAATTCTCCAGCTAATTATATGTTGGGTAACGAGGATGGCTTTTATCTGTACTAAATTTCAGTTTTAAGCTTTATTAATGGGCTTTTCATTTTGGCATTTGTGGGAAAAGGCCAGCGAAGAGGCCTATTAAATTTTCTCTTGAGTTTTTATATCTTCCTTCCTTCCAAGTAGAACAATAAATAAATTTGCTTCCTGTCTTCTCCTCTAAGTCTCTCATCTATTTTAACCCAGGTGCCCCTTCCACCATTTATGAATCCCAGGTGTGCCACTTACTAGCTTCTCCATGCCTCAGTTTCCTCATTTGTAAATTGATGTTCTAACATTATCTACCTTAAAGGGTTGATGAGGTATGAATGAGGTAACATTTTCAAAGCTATGAGAACAGTATCTGGCAATAATAGGTCCAATGCAAAGTGTTAACTAAAAATATTCCCTGTGTGTGTGTGTGTGTGTGTGTGTGTGTGTGTGTGTCTGGTAATTCTTCAGTAGTAAAACTTTCTGGGAACTTTGCCACAGAAAACAAAAACACAAAGCTATTGACTAGCGTTGTCATCTTTTAAAGATGAAGTCTTCTTTTTGGAGCTTTCCATTGTGATTCCGCAGACTGGCAAATCTTTAGTAAAATCTTGTGAATAGACACATCCTCAGTATCAACTTCTTGACTTCCTCTGCCTCTATCACCACAGCCACTTATCTCTCTGCTGTCTCACACTTATTCCAGCCAAAGATTAGGAATTTCAATCAGTCTTAGTAGGGGATCAGAAAGCCTTCTTCTGCTGCTTTGGTTCGCTGTACCAAAGGCTCCCAAGGCTAGTGGTTGGGCCATTTAAGGGCCTGAGCTGAACTTAATTGTCAACCCACTTCCTAACCAAACCTCTAACTCAATTAGCACTTATTTGACTGTCTAAATCTTTGGCTTGAAGCACCCTGCCAGTTTGAGTGGGAGCTTAAGACTGCCTTTTCCTGGGAACTCAGCCCGGACAAACCAATTCATTTCACACTTTTTTCCAACCGCCTACAAATGGGAAGCAAATCCCCATCCCAGTTCAGCTATTGGGATTGCAGCCAGCAGGCTGATAGATCTCATCAGCCCATCTCTTAGGTTACCTGGTCTTTTCATACTTAAAGTAGCTTTTGAATAACACCTTTGCTTTGAATAACTATTTACTTGGGAGGCTTCCCATGCTCGCTGGCAGTTTCTTTGGGGAGCCGAGCATTTTTGAAGATGATATTCGTGTCCTTCTTAATGCCATTTTATAACTTGAGTGGTAAAGATTGTTAAGCAAACTAGGACAGCCCTCGGTTTTGTACTAACGTTTTATGACTGGTGAATTCAGTGACCTTCTATTTAGGCTTTGATCTTAATTATTTTAAATGTCATAGGGTCTGATTCACAAGGCAGTAACGGCGGGTCATTATTCCTGGCATGATTAGTCTAGGTTGGAAATTAGCTTTGATGCCCCCGACACTGTGTTCTAATACTTTCTGAAATGGAACACCTGTGCAATGGCTGCACAAATCATTTGGTTAAATCAGTCTCTAATTTAATGAGCTCTGGCTTTCCATTTGTGTGGCTATCTTTAAGAGTTAAATATGTTTGCAGAGTTTTGAATTTGCCATGCTGTACAATGATATGCATGCTCAACTTGTGTAACTTTTTTGCTACTAATTTGTGTAAGAGAACTTTGCATAGATAAGCACCTGCAAATTGAAAATCAGCCTTTACTTTAAAAGGAACAAAAGTAGAAACCCATAGTCATCTATTTACACAGTCCACTTGCCAAAATATAAAGAGCAGCAACAAAATGTCCTCGTGAGTCTAGCCTCAGAAACTTTGGATGAAATCACAGGTGAATAAGAAATTTTGTTGTATCTACATTAGAGGTTCAATATTGTACATGGCCAATTACTATTTAGAAAGTTACCCTTTCATTGTGTTGTCTTCAGACCATCACATCACCCGGAAACTTCTCCACACTACAGAGTAATTCTTTTTAACAGTTGGCTTGACTCCATCCCTTGCTGCCCAAAACCTTCCACTCCACCCCCACCTACATCACTCAGTGTAACTACTGTGTCCTGATGTTTTGCTCACACGTTTCAAGCCAATGAACACTCTAAGAATCATGTGCATTCTTCCTGGAGTGTGAGGATACTGGGTATCACGTGGTCTCTACTTCCCTAATCATTTATTAATACTCAGCTACTTTTCCACTTTTCCAAAGCTTTGAAGCCAGTAGGGTTTCTGTTACTGATTTTCCTTCCAGCAATCCCACTGAAAAGGGAAGAAATTGCTATGGGCTGCCTAATTTTCCTTGCTGAGAGTCCTAGGAAGTTAGGCTTAGGGGAAGGGAAGGTGGCGGACTGAGAGTGCATATGTTGGAGGTGTAGTGCCTTATAACCTTTTCCTCCTTTCCTTTCTCCTTCCTTTCCCTCCTTCCCTCCCTCCCTCCTTCCTTCCTTCCTTCCTTCCTTCCTTCCTTCCTTCCTTCCTTCCTCTATCTCTTGCTATCTCACCTCTCTTTTCCTTCCTTCTTTCCTTTCTTCATATTTTCTCTCTTTTTCTTTCTGCCTTCCCCATGCTTCTTTCAGAACTAAAGCATATTATGAATTGATGACTATTGCCTAAATGACTTCATGCTTCTTTTTATTTTAAAGATATTTTGAGTTGTTTTTGTTCTTGTTTCTTCACACATATTCCTTAAAGTTCAAAGGGCAAGTTCTTGTATTTATGTGGCAATTTACTAGATCTCAAAAGAAGAAGCCCTGTCCTTCTGCTCTGAATGTTCAATAGCATTTGAGCAGTACTGCTCAATTAGTTTACCTGGAAACACCTGTCTATGGCTGATATCCTTTATGGGCTGAAGTTTTTGCCATCAGGTTTTATAAAAACCATTTGTGATTAATGCAGACTGTGTTTTCTATAAACCCCAGCAATGGTATCTCCCATACTAGATATTGTGGAATTTGACAGACTATTAGCAGGAGATGAAATCTGTATCCTTGCTCCTTGAAACTGGGTGAACCATTGTCATGGCCTCACTGAATAAAGTACAATGAAAGCAAACACTATGTGACTTCTAAAACTTGGTTACAAAAACGTGTACTTCAGAACATCTGGGATATGTGTGATCCGAGGAGGCCCCAGCAGCCCACAGGAGGCCACGTTGAAAGGAACCTTGGCTTCTAGCCTCTGGCCCTAGCTAATTCTCCAGCAAAATCCAGCACAAGCTGAGATACCCATGGGAGCCAGCCATCTCAAAAATGGTTCCTGCAGCCCCCATTAGAGTTGCACAGGGCTGAGGTGAGCAGTCCTGACCACACCATTCTAAACTGTGTACTCGTGGTCAAAATAAATACTTCTTGTTGTCTTAAGCTACTAAATTTTAGGGTGACTTGTCATGTAGGAAGAGGTTTAGCTAAAGTTTGAAAAAGATTCAATGGTCACATACTACAACCTACTCCTAATCATTTTTATAACTGGGACCACCCCCAAAGAGTAGCCTTTGTTTCAGTTTTTCTGAAGCATTTACTTTGTCCTGGGGCCATAATTTGAATGCAAAACAAACAAACAAACAAAAACAAAAACAAAAACCCCTCTGGAAACTTGCCTAGGGTTAGTTTAATTTTCTAACAACTTATCACATTAGGAAGTGATGCACTACTGTTCCCAGGCTATGTCAGACCCCTAGAAGCAATGATGGAGGACCCCCAAGGGGCTTCGCCTCAGGATAGAAGGCAGCCAAGTGTGAATTCCAAGCTCAGTCTCAACCATCATCTGGGCAGCTTTAGCTTTATTAAGGGGAAGGAGATGCCTTAAATAAGACATGACATAAAAAGGGAATGAGTCTTCAGGGAGGGGGGAGATTGAGTCTAGCAGGACTGAACTGACCTTGAGAGCTGGCCCTCCAAAGCACTTGGATAGAAACTAAGTCTAAAGAAGTGTAGTCTATGAAGAACCATCTTGACAGTGCTTAGTACCAGAGATCCAACCTGCTAAGTGCAGGTCTAGTGTTAGGAATCTCTGAGCAGAGACAGGGCTCAAAACCAGACAATTACAAAGTGCCTCCGTGCATCCAGCAGTGAGGTCCTCCCCAGTGTCTGCGGTCCAGTGTTTCTTGGAGAGGCGTCAGAGGGGGCCAGGCTGAGCTGTGGGTCAGAATAGCATTCTCAGCCTGAAGGGGAACTCGATCAGCAGCCGGTATTGTTGGTCTGTTTACTGCATAATGTTCAAAGTATTTCTCAGGTTTTAACTAAAAAAGTAAAAGGGACAGGTGTATCCATCCATAACACTGTTGGCTATCCCCAAATTGGCCTTGATTCATCATTTGTTCCCCCTTAATTTTGGACTGATTTTAACACAAGTTCTTAATCATGCACTTATTTGTCCTGGTGAACTGCACAGACCCATCTTAATTATACACGCACAAAAACTTCAGTTAATAGAAGTGATGGAGGGGAGAACAGGTGAATGGCAGAAAGGGTTACCTGGTCATGCTAGGGCCAAGGGGCACAGGAGGGGGCCTGAGAACAAAGACAAATGCTGAAATGGCAATTTGGGGCAGTTTGGTTTTTCTGTACAAGAAAACGAAAAATGGGGGTTGGGGCTGGAAAGCTCATTCATCTCCAGAAATTAGGGCCATACCTGGCATGTATCAACTATTCAAAAATATTTACTGAATGAAATGAACACACGCAAACCTGGTAGCTCCTTCAACACATGTCTGAGGGACCCTAAGTTTTCAGTCCCTGCAATCATCTTCCCCAATTTTGTGTACATCTTTCTTTAAAATTATTAGTGGTGATAGATGAGCAAAAGCCCTCTTTGTTGAACATTCTTCTCAAAATTAGGGAAGAATGCATTCTTTGGACTATTTTCTACTTGATTAATTGAGTCTTCCAAATACAGTGGGTTGAAGACTATGCTTTGTAAGATGTAAAATTCAAACAAATGTTCCCAGGTGGCCTGTCCCCTAAAGCCACCTTTATGTCCTGCTTCAAGTAACACAGATCATAATCAGGTACTATTTGGGATCCTTAGCTGTCTGTTAGGGAGGCTTCTTCCTCTTGTTTCAAATGACCAAAGAGCAGAGACCTGCCACCTCCTCCCTCCCCACCCCCACCTGAAATAAAGAAAAACAGAAGTTAATTCACTGAGCGATCTGTGGGCACAGCCAGGTGACAGCTTCCCAGGGGCAAGGAAACCCGACTCTCTCTTTAATAAGCAGATGGTTGACCTTGGTGACATCCACTTACCACTTTTCCTTTTTCCTTTGAGGCCCTGGGAGCTGGGTGTGCTCTCTTCTCTAGCAGATATATTATGAAACTCCAAGCATTCACATTTTCAGGACCAAGAGCAAGGTATTGTGGTAAAATGGAGCAGAGCATTCTATGTTTCGGGTCCTTCCACAGACAGTCACATCCATGGATCATCTCTGGAATGAAATCATCCCAGTCCTGTTCTTGCAGCTTCATAGTCAAGGAAGAAGAGTGTTTATTTATCAAGCTTATGTTATCCCAAGTCTAGGAAGATTCTAACATGTAGGTCTTGGTTTTGTTCCCCACACAATACTCCCTCTGGTGATTTTGGATTTCAGCTGCGTAGCCTGCCATTCCACAGAGGGTCCCCACCGGATGGAATTTCATTTCCCAGAGTGCAAACAGTGAACTTACCTTTTAGTTGGCTTTTCCCTCATTCCTTATTTTGTTCTCCTGGTGAACATTTCTATTTCCTCTGAGATCACCTCTTCAATAAGCTATCTGCACCCAAGTCCTTATCTCAGACTGAATTACTAGAACTCAAACTAAGACAAACTTATATAGGAGAGGGAGCAGACAATATTGCACTTTTTATATGGAGCACACAGACAGTGGTGTGCTGGTTGTCAGCACTCCCGCTCAAAAATTCCTGCTTTGTGGCATTTGCTGCTTGCTGTGGAGTAAATGCTCCCATTAAGACCAACTTCAAGCTACTAACATATCACCAAACTCAGTGGGATAAGCCATGTACCATCAGCTCTCCAGATGCAAGCTGGCCTCTGAACATCACCCCCCAAGCTCAGATCAGTACAATTCACGTAACTGACCATCAGGAAACTTCAATTAAGAGTGTGGACACTGTTAATGTTCTGCCTTCTGTTAGATGCCCTAACATATTGTACTGCATATTGCTTTATTTATTTCAAGCATTAAACTGCATATTTTACCCAAATACCTACATTCAGAATATGAGTCGCTGGTATTTGGAACTGCATTTGTGTAATTATGTTGCATAAAAAGCAGTTTCCATCTCCCCAATGGGTGACGTGTTCACATTGGGGTTATTTGAAGAGAGTTCAGTGAAAGAGCTGCTGATGAAGTAGCAGACAGAACATAGAGAAAGTAGGAATTGTGCAGTGCCCCTGGGGCTGTGTTATTAATTCTAGGTCTGAAGGGGTGAAGGGAGTGTTTAGTTATCAGAACTGAGCATAGAGAGGCCTGCACGGAAAAGGTCAGGGTTGATGAGAGTTGAAAGATTGCAAAAGACAGGGCCAGCTCACAATCACTCACTAAGAGGCGGCAGGGATAATCACTCCAGCCACTCTCTCCTCCTTCCCAGTCTCCTACTTGGGCGACCCATTGGCAAAACTACCTCTGCCCTTGAGAAGCTTACAGTTGTGTCATAGCAGAGCCTGTGCACTCATAGAGCCCCAGAAGACCCACCGTGTGGGCACAAGAACGCATATCCACAAAATGAACTAATCAAGGCCATGATGAACTAGGTTGCAGTAAAGCTAGGTTGTAGTATGGAATAATAACAGCACTTGGGCTGTTGGAAATGGAGAGGGAAAGTGGAATCAAACGCAACACTGATCTCTTTGCTGGGAAAGTTGTCCTTTAACTAATGAAAGTACCACAATCGAAGTTGGGAGAGTGGAAATTTACAAGGCAAGTATGCCAGGGAACATTCTGAAGGAAATCCAAGGGAAAGGTGTCTAGACAATATTAAGGAGTGGCTGGACAACGCCGTGGCTGGTGACACAAATAACTATCTGTAAAGTGAGCGGCTCAAAATGGTTGCCATAGATACTCCTGGAATGGAACAATAGGGTTTCTAGCAATGCTTTCTTTCCAACTTATTAAAATGTTTGAAGGAAATCACTTTGATTTTATTTTTTAATTCTTAACGACTGACCTGTCCGTGGGGAAAATCGCAGGTTTTAGAATATGGGCTTGGGAGCCGTATTTTATCCTGACCTAGATTTTGACCTCATTTTCCTTTCAACCTTTGGTCAACAGGTTTCAGAGAATTTACAAAGTCCAAGACTTTGGATTTAATCTTTGACAATGCTCTCTGTTAGTGAGAATTAGGGGACAGGGCCCGGTGGAGGAAGGTTTGCTTTTAGTAAAATTTTTTTTTTTTCAAAAGCTAGTCCAAGAAATTATTCTTAAATTGGAGCCATTGGACTCCTGACAGCTGAAATTTCTGTTGCGTTTCAGTCTGTTGCTTATTGGACGTATAGCATCTTGCAGTTTGAACAACGCACGCCAGCCTGTCATGCAACACAGCTTCTCCTTCCTGGGACCACAGCTTTAGTGGGGCATTTTTCTGGAATATGGTTTAAGCTCATCTTTATAAAAAGGGAAGGGAGAGGGTTATGGTATGCTGAACAAAAGAGCAAGAACATTTATCACGATACTTTGGGTTAGCATTAAGAAACGACCCAATCCGACCTGACTTTAACAATACAGAGTTGTACTGGTTTTCATACTGGGAAAGTTATACAGTTTCAGGCCTGGTTTGTTCAGGGTTCAAGTTCCTCTTTCCAATGAGTGTCTCATTTCAGGCCTCTTATGTGTGTTGTTTTTGTACTTTTTTGTGGTGTCAAAAGAGCTACCATGGCACCACAACCACACTCTGCATTACCTGAACTAAGAGTCATTGTTCCAGAGTCCTCAGGGAATTCCCAGAAGTTACCATGATTATTAGATTGCCTTAAGTTATAGACCTACCCTCAGAGTCAGTCCTGTGGTCAGAGCAATATAGAGAGTGATCGGCTCCATCTTCTGCCTGTGCCTCTGAAACCATATTCACACAAAAGGAGGTGCGGAATGGATGGTAGAGAGATTGCATGGCATCTGTTGCCAAGAGTGACCATGAGAAAGAACGAAGGAAAAGAGGGCTAAAGGAGATTTGACAATAGATAACAAGGCTAATTTTATTCTGTAACTGTTTCAAGTAATACCCAAGCTATTTGAATCAGAGGCAGTATCACTGAAATAAAGTGGTTGCATCAAATCATGAGGAAATTTTAGTCGTATCACCTACAAACTGTGTAGTTTTGAATGGGTTGGTTCCTTTTTCTCTCTCAGTGTTTTCAACCATAGATGTGGGCAGTAATCACTATGGTGCAGGGTTGTATTGATTATTAGCTAAGATAGTATTTATAAAGCCCCTACTATAGGATCTTGAATAAAATCGGCAAAAAACTGTATTGTGTAATTAATAGCAAAAATAGCAGTCATTCATTATTACCTTATTTAGTTCATTTTATGTATTCCCAAAGTCATAATAACTATATTTTAGAGTTGTTTTGGTAATTATAAAAGAGTGTCTCTAAAGGATTTAGAATAAGTGGGGAGAAAATTAATATTAGAATTAGTAATGATATACTTTATTTAATATTATATAACATATAATTATTATATACCCATAGTAATCTATTACAAAGTTTATATTTTATGTTATTCCAAGGTACTAATTTGAAGGCCAGTACTCCCTTAAATATTTAAATTTAACAATGGTAGTTTGTAAGATTTGCTTTATTACTATATGGCTCTGTAACATAGTCCTTGTGAAAGGCCAATAAATAAACAGTGCTGGTTATGATTCACTATTATTATCTGTTAGTTGTTATTACTAAAGCTGAATGCTTAACACATATTTATTTGTTTACAATGCTATATAATTTTCTCCTTTTGGTATTCAACACCTCACATGTACAATGATACAATTTTGAGAAAACAAGGTTCAGGTAGCCATGACTGAATTAAGAAGGGGCTGATGGCAGTGCTTTACTGGGCTATTCTTTCAATTATATTCTTAATGGCTTACCTTCAGGAACCCTGTTCTCATTGGCTGGTTTTATAAATTCAGGGGTCTTAGACAGTGGGTCAGAAGAAACCGGTGCACTATGGCAGCATTTAGTATATGTTCTGAATTGTCTGACTTTGCAGCACTCAAAACAGTAACATATTTCTCACATTATTCTCTTCCACATTCACTAAGGTTTATTCATTAGTCATCTCCAGTACTTTGTTGTTTAGTTCCTATGACAGTCTTGTTTTTAGTCTCAACTGTTATGGTCTATCAAAGGTTTTTTAAATCATAATTTTAGCTTCATGATCTGTGTGATTTTAGTTTTTCCTAAGCATTCCTTCCATGACTTCTTGGGATTCTTTTCCAACTTGCAACCATTTCAATACATCCTAAAACCTTTACACCTTTCTTTAAGACTCAGAAACACATATAATTATTTGATCCAGTAAATAAATTAGTAGAAACTCATAAAATTATTAAATATACTTTATGCCCTATATTAAATTTTGATTGAGAGGCACAAGTTTGCTGTAAGACAGTATTAGAAATCCTAACTTATTTTTAAAGAATAAATAAATGTTTAGAAATGTATATAATTCTTAGTAAATGCCATCATGTGTCACCTTTAAGCATTGGCATTTATCAATGAACAGACTTGATTTATTGAGCAATCACTGTGTGCTTGGTCATCCTTTAGCTGGCATTTCATGTGAAAGTCACTTCTTCTGAAGCTGAAACACACATACATACAAGGACACATATTCTAGTTTATAGATGAGATGAGAAAAAAGTTGCATTTAGAGATTCACAGTCAAGTGCATGTATGTTTCTTGGAATTGGATCATCAATTCAATGAAACTTTGATACTTTTTAATATCAGGAAGGATTAAAACAGGTTATCAAAGGATAAGTTCTTTGCAGAGTACATTTTAGAGTCAGGGTGTCTTACAAAACACCAACATTTAATTCTAAGATGACTCCATTAAAAGAAAGAAAACAACATTGTAGTGCTGTTGAAGTGGTTTCAGAAAGCATAAGGGCTTTAAATATGACTAATCACAAATTATTTACAACTGGATAGAAGGGAATAGCAGGGAAAACATCCCTTGATCAAGGCCTTCAAACTGATGGAACAGGACCAGGATTTTTCCTAAAGAACTTGTCTACACAGTCTCACCAGAGACTCCACTTTTGAATATAAGGCATTGGATGAAGGATGCATTATTATTTTCTAACTTATTTTCGTAAAATTGGAGCAATATAATATAAAGGAATGAGTAAAGTTAAATAATAAAAAATTAAATAAAGTTATCTTTATATATAGCATATTATAGTAACATATTGTATAATATACAATGTCATATACTTGAAAGTGGAGTTGCCTCATTTAATCAATTGAGATGCCTCTTAGAATGTTTTTTACTTAAAGCATGTATACTCTATATAAGACTTCTGGTATTTGGCATTTAGTAGCAGATTCATTACTACAATAGTGTTTCAGGGGACAATAAATTATGGCTTACAGGCTTGTCTTATTAGGTACCATTTTAAGGAATGTAATATGCCTTAGGTTGCTGGATTATGTTTATTTGTTTGCATTCATTGATGGCAGATGAGTGTTGACCAATTTATAAATAGTAAAGCATTTTGTCTCTTATGGGGTTGACATAAACTACTTAAATGTTAAACTTGCGGAAATCTTACATTGTTTCTTCTGTTTGTCAATGAGTTGACAAAGACTATGGAAGGGTCCTGGGTTTTTGCTAAGTGACTGTGGGCAAGTTGCTTGGCCTCTCTGAATGTCAGTCACTTTATCTGTAAACTGAGAAGATTGAAAAAGAATATCCTTAGATTATCATTCTAATTCAGATGAATTAAAGTTACTTCTTGGAAGCACATTAGTATGGGAAAGGTAACTACCATGGGACCCAATTGCGTACTTTTTGTCTTAACCCAGTGCATGGAGATGCAGTTCACTTGGTTTGTAGGTAATTGATGGCCATGAAGCAGCGCAGCTCAGTTGAACTACATGGAATGAGAAAAGTTCAATGTTCTTTTTGGAGCTTCCTCCAAGTGGAAAGATATTTCTCTGGTCACCCTGTGAACCAATAACAATAAGAAATGGAAACCCAATTAACTTTGAACTCCCCATCTTCAGGTTACCTTCACTCCTCGAGACAGAACTTTAGCTGTCTTTTTTTTCTTATATACCCAGGGCCTGAATGCCACTTAAAGAAATATAATAAATATTAGTTGAATAAATGATAAATAGTTCATTGTGTGCTGTGCTAATAATTATCTAATATCTTCCCATAACTTTAAGGCAGGTTATATCATCCTTGTTGACAGAGGAAGGAACTACAGGTCCAGAATAAATCCAAATAGATTAAACTTGCTACAAAAATTATAAGCTTAAATATTTAAAACAAGTATGTAACAAAAAATAACCAAGTTAGTAATATATCTTATGAGAGACACACTTGAAACAGAATAACAAAACAGGTTGAAAAACTAAGAGATGGAGAAACATCCACCAGGAACCTAAGAAAAAAATTGGACCAATCCACGATTATAAAGGGATATTTTATACATACTTTTCTCACAGAAGTTGACAAATGAAGCCAACAAAAGATTATTATAGATATGAAATATTTGACAAGTAACCAGCATGATATTAACCTTATTGCCTAACTTGATTGTTGCTTCTCTGTTATTCTTTTTCTTTAAATGGTCTTTACTGAATTACATATACTTTAACTATGCATAGATATGAACTGTACTATTTAAGGCACTTTGATAAGTATGTACACACAGGTAACAAATTGTCCCATTAGAATTAGAACAATTTCATTATCACAGAGTTCTCGTGTGACCCTTTTCACTCAACTCTAAAATCCCACCTCCAGAGGCAACCGTGATCTGATACCTATTACTACAGATCAGCGTTCTGCTGTTCTTGCCCTTCATATAAATGAGATAATGTAGGATCAGTTTGTCTCCTTTCACTAAGTGTAGTGCTTCTGAGATTCACTGATATTGTTGCATGTATCAGCAGTTCATTCTTTTAAAGATCAGTAACAGTATTCTAACACTTTAATTTGTAACTGACATTTTATCATTTAAAAACAAATAGAACATTTTAGTTATTTTCTTTTTAAAAATATTTTTCACAGTTGACATTAAATGTTAAATTAGTTTTGAATGTACAATATAATGATTAGATATTTATGTAATTTATGAATTGATCACCCTGATAAGTCTAGTACCCATCTGATACCATACATAGTTATTACAATATTATTGACTATATTCCCTATGCTGTACTTTATAGGCTTGTGACTATATTTATGACCAGTAATTTGCACATCTTGATTCCTTTTCCTTTTTTACCCATCTCCCTAACACCTCTTCCCCCATTCCACCTCAGATCAAAAGACACACACACTGAAAGTAAAGGGATGGAAAAAGATATTTCATGCAAATGGATAAAAAAATTACTGGGGTAGCAACACATACTGTATATCAGAGAAAATAAACTTTAAAACATATAACAAGAGACAAAGAAGGACCCAGCAATTCCAATTCTGGGATTCTGGGTATTTATCTAAAGAAACCCAAAACACTAATTTGAAAAGGCATATGCATCCCTATGTTCATTTCAGCATTATTTACAATATCCAAGACATGAAAGCAACGTGAGTGTTCATCAATAGATAAGTGGATTAAAAAAGCTATGGTATACATATACAATGGAATATTACTCACCATAAAAAATGAAATCTTGCCATTTGTGATAACATAGATGGACCCAAGGCTATTTTGCTAAGAGAAATAAGTCAGACAGAGGAAGACAAATACAATATGATTTCACTTACACAAGGAATCTAAAAGGCAAAGCAAATGAATAAAACAGAAATAAACATAGGTATACAGAGAATATTTTGATGGTTGCCAGTTAATTCTTTTTTATGGCTAAGTAGACTGGGGTGGAGTTATCATAGTTTGCTTCTTTGCTGATTTTTGATCAAAATTTGGATTGTTTCTAGGTCTTGGTTATCATGAATAAAGTTTCTATGAACGTGTAAGTATGAGTGTTTTTGTAGGCATATGCTTTCATTTCTTCCTGTTAAATACCTAGAAGAAGGGTTGCTGGATGATATGATAAGTGTGAGTTGGACATTATAAGAAACTGACAAACTTTTACAAAGTGAGTGTATTGTATTATTTTATATTCTTACCAGAAATATGTGAGAGCTCCACTTGTTTACAGTCTCACCAATCTTGTTTTAGTCATTATTGTGGGTGTGAAGGGTGGTTTGAAGTAATATCTCAGTTGAGTTTTAATTTGCATTTCACTGATGGTGATAGATTTTGATGGTGTTTCATGTGCTTATTTCAGTGTTGTATCAAAAGACTTAAGACTTTTGCCCCATTATATTAAAAAAAAAAAAAAAAAAGAACTAGATTGTTTGCCTTACTATTAAGTGGCATGCAATTTTTATATATTCTAGATATAAGTCTGTGGTAGGCAGAATGCCCCTCCCCACCAATGATGTCCATGCCCTAGTCCCTGGAATCACTGGAGGCAAAAGAAAGGAGGCAGAAGAAAAAGTCTGAGAGGTTTGAACCATGAGACTATTTGATACCCCACTGCTGGCTTAAAGATAGAGGGGACAATGTGACAAAGAATATAGGCAGTCTTAAGGAGCTGAAGGAGGCTTCTGGCTAACAGCCAACAAGGAAATGAGGGCTTCAGTTTAAAAGCCTCAAGGAACTGAATGCTGCCAACAACCCGAATGAGTTTCGAAGTGGATTTTCCCCAAGAGCCTCTAGTAAGAGTCCGTGATGGCTGACACCTTGGTTTTGGCCTTGTGAGACCCAGAGTGGAGGAACCAGAAAGTCCACCTGGACTTGCAACCTACAGAGCTATGAGATAGTAAATTTGAGTTGCTTTAAGTAACTAAGTTTGTGGTAACTCGTTAAAGTGGCAATAGAAAACTAATGCAAGACTCAAGTAATGCCTTGTGAATATTTTCTTGCAATTAATGGTTTCAATTTTCATTTTCTAAATGGTGTATTTTGATGAGTAGTTGTTTTAAATTCCGGTGAGGTCTGATTTATGGTTTTTATTTTTATTGTTCTTAGTGGTTCTTATTTTGTTCTTGGGAACTTATCTCTTACATTAGGTTCCATCTTTCAGGGAATTTTGTACTTTCTCAAAGTTGTGAAGGTTTGTCCTGCAGCTTCTAGTATTGCCCAAGAATAATTAAAATATATCAGATCACTGGTTAGACAGGAATCTAAAACTGACACCCACATTCATTAGCCAAGTGCCTCCTTATATACAGAATCATTCATTCTTATTTTATTAAATTGGTATTGGTTCATTCTCCCCAAGCCATTATCTTTCCATATACTTTTATAATAAGATATTTTAATTCTATCAGAAAGCAAACCATCTTCAGTACATATTTCCTTAGCTCCTACTTATTGAGCATTGCAGGTAATAACCCTGCAAAGTAAGTATTATTGATACCACTTAAAAAATAATATTGCAGCTTAGTATTTAAAGGAAAACACATTCTGAAAACCTATTGCATTAGGCCTTGCCAGTTTTCAACCCTGATGTTCATCCGTGTATGTCCACCAATTTCTCTGAAGTGTAGAACTTTACCAGTTTTCACTGTTTAAATTATTCAACTATAAAAAAAATTTGGATTCTAAGAAATTTATGTTTAAATATGTAAGAACAAAAGCTATTGGGAAAATTTAATGAAGAGGAGGAAGATAACATTGTCTTAAAGTTTAAAAATCAGAAGACCTGCCTATGTATTTTGTTTTATGACCTCTCTTTTGTCAGGCAAGGCATGGTTTTTCTGAATCATACATAGAAATGAGAGGAAATTTTACCACTTAGAAATGTTATCTCTCTTGGTAAATTCCTTATGTTGACAGCTTTAGAAACTCATGTGGTCTGCTCTTGGGCTGCTGTGGTCTTTGGATACCGACGCTACTGGATCAAAGATGGCTCAACCTCACCTGCATTGGGCAAACACTGCTACATGAAACCCAATCCACTGTAATTCATCTCTGGAAATTTTTGTAAAGAAGTTGCAAGGGAAATGCATGGATAATTACTGTTTATGCTCAAGGACCAAATTTATCCCTTTCATTGGGCTTGAAGAAGATGGTAATGAGCTGTTTTTTTGTGGCCCTGTCATTCACCAGAAGAGGGCTTTTTCAAGCTGAAGGCTGGTTTCATTCTTTCTCATTGAATAGTATTTCAGCAAGGTCACCAGGGAAATTCTATTTTTGTTATTTTTTTTTTATTTTTAGTGAAAGTATTACATCCAACTGTTTTTTTTTTAAATCAAGTTCCACAGAAATGTATTGATACAAGATTTTAAAAAACATCAATTATATCCACTCCCTGCATGTCCCAATCTTATTGTTATTATTAACTATTTCTTATATATTTCTGGGAGAGAAGAATATACACACATACCTACATGCATGCTCTTTAAAAATATACAAGTGATTCCTTACTTATGTAGTAATTTCCATTCTTCTCTGTAAAAATATAACTTACTTTTCCCCTCTTTTCATAATATATATAGGACATCTTTTCTACTATATGGTTGGAATTACTTTTTTTTGTGGTTTAACCTAATATCTCAGGATATAAATGTAGCTCATTCTCATTCTTTGGACCAGGGATGTAGTGGTCGTTATTTTAATTGAATTATGTTTGACATACAATATTGATTTCAAGTATATAACATAGTGATCTGATATTTTTATATGTTATGCAATTTTCCCTTGTACAATGGATGTACAGAAATGTATCTAGTCAGTCCTACATTTTTTATAACATACAATGCTAATATATATATTTATTTCTTGGGTTACTTTGTGACTGTCTGTTTGATGCATTCTCAGTAGGAGAATTTTGAGATGGAAGAGAATGCACATTTTTTATCTTAATTTTGTCAAATTTTCCTCCACAAAGCTTATACCATTTACATGGACCCCAACTGCATAAGATACTGCCTCAAAACTGTTGAAACTCAGGAATTTTAATTTTTGCTAATTTTATGGGTAAAATTTTTAGTTATTTCATTTCTTAGATTGAATTGTAAAAAGTAAGTGGCTTTGAGCATCCTATAGTTTTATTTCTTTTTTGTATTTCTTTTTCTACAAGAGCTGCATTTAAAAAATCTTTTAAAGATTTTTTTCATTGATTTGTGGGTGGGTTGTGTAAGTTGAAGAAATTAGCTATTTGTCACATGTTTTTCAAGCATGGAATGAGGTGCATGAGAAAAATGTTAACATGGTAAAAATAATTTTGAGACTATTTCACAGGTTACATATAGGCTATTTTTCTTTTTGCAGTTTAATTTTATTAATTTTTAAATAATTTTTGTCTATTTATCTGATATATTAGTTTTATTTTTTATGACTTGGGTATTCTTTGTCCTGCTCCAAAATTATTAAAAATTCTTCTCTATTTCCTTCTAATATTTTCTTGTTTCCTTTGAAAGAAGTACATGTATTTCTGCTTTTCCTGGAAAGTTCTCATTATAATATTCCATCTTAGTATAAGACTATGCCACCAGAGTTAACTTGAGAAAAGCCATAACTATCTCCATCCAGTAACTTTAGTTACTGTAACACAGCTCAGTTCACATTAATTAATCATTCTTCAAAACTATTTGCATCTGTCCTTCCAGATCCTTCCTGATTCAGGTTCCATCACAACTTCCTAATGGTTGCATTTCTGTTCTCTAGATGGGGATGCTCTGGAGTAGGAATGTGGTTCAGATCCCACCTATAAGTGAATTTGTGATCTGGTACATAGCTATGTTTTCTGCAACAGGCTTTTCCCTTGAAGTTTCAGGCTTGCGGAGATGATACTGAGCTCCTGCTAGAAGCTTGAGGTAAGGGTGACTGGAATTACAGGTTAAGGAAGGCGTTAGAGCCCGTTCCTAATTTAGGTTCTCATCGGAAAGATGGCTCAGATACTTAATTCCACATAAGAAAAATATTAAAAGTGTCCAAATAACAAGATCTTCCCCAGGGCAAGCAAATGTTAAGGAAACAAAGTCCAGGGTTTGGTGTTGGTTTTGTGCGTTTTGTTTGCTTGCTGGCTTGTTTTTTTTCCAGGAGTTCAGTGGCCCTAGACAGCCCAGCTTTCATTTAAGGAAAGGTTCGTAGGCGTCTTGCGGGCTTCACTCCATATGCCTCTGCAGTACCTCGGTGACTTGCAATAACAACCATGTGGGATGCTAATTTAGTCTTTGGTTTCTTTTTGGTATCAAATGCTGCCAGCTTGGCCTTAAATGTGTGCCAGATGCGCTATGGTTTTGCGATGTGATACCGTTAGGAAGTCCGGGTGAAGGATGAATGGGCGCTAGCTTCTGCTCCTGGAGCAGTTCCTGGCGCTGATGGCTACGTGCAAGCTGGGAGCCCAAGAGCTTTGCTGGGCGCTTTCGTGAGAAGGGCCTGACAGTGAAAGGTCACGGAGCCCCTGGTGGCCATTGCAGGTTCTCTGCTTGCTGTGTGTGTGTGTGTGTGTGTGTGTGTGTGTGTGTGTGTGTGTGTGTGTTTCGGAGGGCTGGATTTGTGAGACCTATGAGAACTTAACCACATGCTTGCCTGGGCAGAGGTGCAAAAACCTCACCAGAGTGTCGCATACTGTCAGGGCTTGTCCCAAATGCACCAGGGTAATCTGCTATGGACATCGAAGGCACTGTTGTTTTTCCGATTAATGTTTTAAGGGTGCCCATCACTGATGGGAAAAGAAATTTGAACAAATTTAACGTTTGAGTAGGAATTGAAAACAAAAATAGAGAGATATCTAGTGGGGGGGAAATAAATTGGAAGTTTAAGGCGAGAAAGATGATTTGAAGTGAATGGATGCTCTTGGAGACTGAAGTATATAGGCAATTGCCCCTGTTTTATATATACATTTTACAAGGGACACATTGCAGACATTGTACATGATTACTATCATTACTTACATTTTTTCCTTATACTTCTATTGCTTGAAGCAGGTACAATGATGGATACAATTTTGTACTTTGTTTTTCATTTTGACAAACCTGATATTTCTCATGTCTAACTATGATTAAAATGGACTACCATGTGATATAAAATACTGTACTCTTAGAGAAAACTAATCAATTTCATGAATAAATGAAATTTTAACCTTTGATCCATTCTAACATTTTTAAGTTTTGAAAATTCAAGCGTTGGTTGCAAGTCCTATTGGTCATTGGACAGACTTGAATATTTTATTTCTGAAAGCCTGTGTGCTAACTCTGCTAGCATTCAGGATAAATTAGGTACTGCTAGAATATTTCATGTTGCTAATAATAGTAATTACAGATGGAAGGAAATTATAGAGAAAGATAGTGCTGCATCTTGGACATTATTTCCATAATAAAGTACTTACAAAATGCAGAACAATGAAAGGGATTTTTACATTGAATTCAAACAAGGTACTGAAGAGCAATTTGTTTTCAGAATGTGGCAGCAACTCCCATTTCCTGTTACAGGGTCATAACCTCTTGCTAACAGGCTACCTCCCCTACATCTTGTGGCTCCTATAAGATTTATGGCCTTTGCAGTCCAGAATCATATTTAGTTTATGCATACTTGTAAACTTGTAGTAGAGGTAAGGAAGATCATTCATTCTCTTCATTTTCCTCTCCATTTTATTTTTTTAGAAGCTTGTCCTGGCATAGAACTGTACAATAGAACTTTCTATGATGACAGAAATGTTCCGAATCAGCACTAATTTGGTAGCCAGTGGCCACATGTGGGCATCAGGCACTTGAAATGAGGCTAGTGTGGCTGAAATTTAAATAGACAGATGTGGCCAGTGTTGCTGCTTTGGACAGGGCCTCCCTAGATTAGAGTTGACATGATTTTCCCAGTGAGGAATGGCTTGGGGAAAGCATCACCAACCAGCATTTTATTCAATAATAGCATCACTGAAAAAATTTAGAGTCATTGTTTACATTCTCCAGAATTCAACTTAGGTAACTTTTCATAGGATCCTAGTTCTCCCTAATGGCTTTAGGGAAAAAGTTATTGATTATATATGAAAAGAAAAAGCTCTAAAATTACTGTTTTTTTTCATTTTACTGAGTTTATTGGGGGTGACATTGGTTAACAAAATTATACAGGTTTCAGATGCACAGTCCCACACCACAATATACCATCTGCACTCTGTATTGTGTGTCTACCACATCAAGTCAAGCCTCTTTCCATCATCATTTACCCCCACTTTATCCTCTTTTGCCTAACGCTCCACTTGCCCCCCAAATTACTACTATAATGTTGTCCACGTCCTTGAGTGTTTTTTCTTTTTTTGTTTGCTCAATCCCTCTACCCCATCCCCCAGCCCACCAACTGTCCTTGCCACCTCTGCAGTTGTCAGCTGTCTCTCTATGAATGCGTCTGTATTTTTTTCTTTTTCTTTTTTAAAGATTTTATTTATTATTTTTCAGAGAGAGGGTGAGGGAGAGAGGCAGAGAGGGAGAGAGACATCACTGTATGGTTGCCTTTCACCTGCCTCCAGCTATGGATCTGGCTGGAGACCTGGCTGGCAACCTGGTAATGTGCCCTGGCTGGGAATATTTTTCTTGTTAGTTCATTTTGTTGAAATCATGTGGTACCTGTCTTTCTTTGACTGACTTAATCACTTAACATAATCCTCTCCAGGTCCATCTATGCTGTCATAAGGGGTAATATTTCCTTCTTTTTATAGCCAAGTAGTATTCCATTAAAAAATGTATCACAGTTTTTTTATCCAGTCATCTATGGATGGGCACTTGGATTGCTTCCATATCCTGGTTATTGTAAATAATGCTGCAGTAAAAACAGGAGGTGCATAACTTTTCTGAATTAGTGTTTCAGGAATCTTAGGATATATTCCCAGAAGTGAGATTGGTAGGTCATAAAGCAGTTCCATATTTAATTTTTGAAGGCATCTCCATACTGATTTTCATAGTGGCTTTACCAGTCTACATTCCCACAAACAGTGCATGAAGGTCCCCTTTTCTTCACATCCTTACGGACACTTGTTGTTTGTTGATTTATTGATGATGGCCATTCTGTCAGGTATGAGGGTTTCTTATCATGGTTTTAATTTGCATTTCTCTGATGATTAGTGACATTGAGAATTTGTTTATACACCTATTGGCCATCTCTAGGTCCACTTTGAGAAGTGTCTATTTTAGTCTTTTGCCCATTTTAAAAATTGGATTGCTTGCTTTTTGGGTGTTGAGTTTATTAAGTTCTTTGTAAGTTTTAGATGTAAACCCCATATGAGCTGTATCAGGGGAATACATGTTCTCTCATTCAGTGGGGTGTTTTTCATTTTGTTGACTTTCTTTTATTGTGCAAAATCATTTAGTTTTATGTAGTCCCCTTTGTTTATTATTATTTTTGTTTGTTTGTTTGTTTCCCTTGCCTTAGGATATATATCAGAAAAAAAAATGTTGCTACTAGAAATGTCTGAGATTTTACTGCCTATGTTTTCTTCTAGGATTTTTATGGTTTTAAGTATAATATTTAAGTCTTTAACCCATTTTTAGTTTATTGTTTTGTATGTTGTAAGAAGGTAACTAGCTTCATTTTCTTGTATGTACCTGTCCAATTTTCCCAACACTAATAATTAAATAGATTATATTTACTCCATTGTGTGTTCTTTCCTTCTTTGTCAAATTTTGACTATCAAGGTAGAGTTTATTTCTGAACTCTCTATTCTGTTATATTGATCTATATATCTGTTTTTATGCCACTACCATGCTGTTTTGATTACTAAAGCCTGGTAGTATAGTTGGATATTAGCTAGCAAGATTTTTCCAACTTTCTTCTTTTTCTCAAGATTGCTGTGACTATTTGGGGCCTTTTTTGGTTCCATATAAATTTTTGGAATAGCTTTTTTGGTTCTGTGAAATACACCATTGGTATCTTGACAGGTATTGTGTTGAATCTATAAATTGCTTTGAATAGTATAGACATTTTCATGATGTTAATTCTTCCAATCCATAAACACAGTTATGTGCTTTCAAATATTTGTATCTTCTTCAATTTTTTTCCTCAGTGTCTTATAGTTTTCCAAGTACAGGTCTTTTACATCCTTGGTTCAATTTATTCCTAGGGATATTTTTTTGATGTAATAGTAATTGACATTGTTTCCTTTGTTTCCCATTCTGTCAGTTCATTATTGGTGTATACAAATACAACTGATTTCTAGATATTTATTTGTATCCTGCTACTTTACTGAATTTATTGATCATTTCTATTAGTTTTTTGGTGGATCTTTAAGGTTCTGTATATGCAGTAATATGTCATCTGCAAATAATGACAGTTTTACTTCCTCTTTTCCAATTTGGATGTCTTTCATTTCTTCTTGTCTGATCACTAGGACTTCTAGTACTATGTTGAATAAGAGTGGTGAAAGCAGATAACCATGTCTTGTTCTGGATAAAAAATAAAAAAACAGAAAAACAAAAAGGACTTGTAGTTTTTGTCCATTGAATATGATATTGGCTGTGGATTTATCTTCTGTGGCCATTAATACATTGAGGTATTGTTCTTTCTATTCCTCTTTGCTGAGCGATTTTATCATAAATAGGTGCTGCATTTTATCAAATGTTTTCTCTGCATTTATTGATACAATCATGTGGGTCTTATACTTCATTTTGTACATGGGGTATATCACATTTATTGATTTGTGGATCTTGGCATATAATTCTTTTTCTTTGTAGTATCTATCTGGTTTTGGAATTAAGTTAATGCTGGTCTCATAAAATGAAATTTTTTGAATAGTTTGAGAAAGACAGGTATTAGTTTTTTTTTTTTGAATGTTTGGTAAAATTCTCCCATGAAGCCATCCAGGTCAGGACTTTTATGTGTTGGGAGTTTTTTTTTATTACCGCTTCAATTTCATTAGTTGTAATCGGCCTATTCATATTTTTTTTATTATTCCTGATAGATTTGTTGGAGACTGTGTGTTTCTAGGAACTTATTTATTTTTCCCAGACTGTCCAATTTGTTGGCATATAGTTGTTCATAGTATTTTCTTATCATCCCTCTACAAAATGTTAGAAGACTGAATCCATCACCCATAATAAACTTTTCACTCCCAAATGAGTGATTTTAAAACATGTAAACTAATAGTCACCAAGAAGGATGATCTGTGCCATGATTTTTTTCTAAGGGACATAATATGATAATAGGTGTTACTGAGGCATAGAGATTAAGAGATATCAAGCATCTGTGAGCTAGGGTACGTGGAATACATTTTGTTTCACTTTCTGGGTATTGATTTTATTCATTAATCTACTTAGTCATATGGACATACTTTTACTTCTTTTTTGGAAATCATTATCTAAACACAACATATATATATATATATATATATATATCTCATAATATATACATACTATATACATATTGTATAACACACACACACACACACACACACACACGGTCTGTCCAGAAGATATCCAGCCATGCAATATGAAAAATAGAGACATTTATTGAAGAAGATACAAGATACAAGAAACATTGTGCATAGGATAATAACACCTCAGTCCCCTTCAAAGTAGGCACCTTGGGGTACCTGACCTGTTGTATTTTCCTGAATTTCATCAAGGGTTTGAAATCTTTTCCTTTTCAAAAGTGATTTTAGTTTTGGGAAAAGTCAGAAGTTGCAAGGTACCAAATCTGGGCTATAGTGGGCTGAGTCAAATGGGTGACTTGATGTTTCATCAAAAAACTCTTCACAAGACATGATGTGTGGGCAGGTACATTGTTGTGATGAAGCTGCCATAGCGGTGGCCCTCTGAGTCATCTGAATAGTTTCCTGTGAGGAATGTTCAAGCTTAATGCAAAATTTGATATGGCTTCATTGCTTTACATGCTTAGTCATTTTGAATACAACAGCCATACAGTACACATGCTCACTCAATTGCATCTACCACCCCCACTGACTAGTACAGTCAAGTCCTCATTTTTCAAACATGCACATTCTATCTCCACTCTCCTTGGCTGCCAGGTTACATGGATGTTGTTCAGGCTGTTCTTGTTATATTAACAAGGTCTGGACTTTTCCTGGACAGAATACACACACGTACACACACACACACACACACACACACACATATGCACATGGAACCTGGAATATTTATGTGACTTAGCCCTGTGATGAGTTGACAAGTCTCTTCATTCTTTAGTTTTTAGAGCCTCTTTAATAATCTGATGTGAGATACATAGACACGTGGACACACATAAACACATACACAGTGGAGAAGTGACACAGGAAAGAAAGTGAATACAAGGCAAGAAGATGAACAAGTATCCATTATGGACAACTGGAGCTCATTCCCACTGGGACATCCAGGAAACTGTGTAGAATATGCCTCAGACTTGTCTCATATGAAGGGCAAGAAAACTGATGTATTTGTCATCAACTTTTGTCCATCTCTGCTTGAGCACTACTCTTTGTTAATTGCTGAGCGCTACAATTAATGGGTAGCAAATGAGCACAGTAGCCTTCCATGACTTTGGAAAAAACGTAGAAGCACAGAGATGCAAAAATACTGGCACTTGGAAATACAAAGGCATTCAATAAACTGATACAGCTGAGGCATGTAGATGGAGCAATAGCATCATTTGCTACATGAGAAAGGTACAAAAATTCAAAGAAGAGTTTTGTTGGGCTTCCAGTGAATGGTCCCTGAGGTGGACCATACCATACTTGCACCAAATTTTACCTAATTAACTCCTGGGTGACTTTGGGTAAACCAGTTGATAGCTCTGGGCATCAGGCTTCTCTTCTCTAAAGTTCAGCGATTGCTTATAAAGTTGTTTCTTTCATCTGCAATATTGTTTGATTCTTTTCATTGTCCTGTGGGACCTTGCTGCTTTAAGGGTGATCCACAGACCAGCAGCCTCAGCATCACCTGGGACCTTAGAAATACAGGGCCTCAGGCCCCAGTTCAGAACTAATGAGTTAGAATCTTCATTTTGGCAAGACCCCAAGGAAATTTGCACCCACAATGAACTTTGACCAGCAGTGGGTTAGGATATCATTTTGCTCTCTCTCTCTCTCTCTCTCTTTCTCTCTCTCTCTCTCCCTGGAAAGGATGAGGGAAGGGAATTTTCAGATGGAATGTCTGTACTTCTAGAGGAGAATTAAGTGTCCTGACTATGGTCTGCCCACTTAACAGCTATCATTTCAGCAGCCTCAGAGAACAAATGTGTTGATTACTCAGCTAGCTTATGTACTTGCAGGTAAGAGAATATGTTCTCTCTCAAGATTTTGTTCAGCTTGATTATTCCACAGTTCCAAGAGCAGATGATGAAGAGAGCAACTGCACATGTAAAAGATATGACAGCTTGAATTTCCTTTTTCATTTCAAATGTGATTTTAGCCCTATTTTTGTTAGCAAAAGCTGTGGTGTTTGAAATGCTAAATACCGGGATATGCAAATAAATTTACATTATGAATTTAATAATGTAGGAATCATTCTTACAAGTGAACATAAAATTTAATTTAATTATTGGGATCCATAAAACTATGGGTGAATATTTTTAGTTGTCACATGTTCATTAATTTTATTATGGTATTGTTCATTCTTTAAACAAAATATAAGCCCCATTAAGGCATAATCCTAAGATATGAAACAATAGGATAAATGGGTAAATATGTAATAAGCTGATAAAAGAGAGGGATGAAAAAGGCCAATAACTATATGCATAAGGTGATAAGCACCATTAGAGAGGTATTCCCATTATGCTTTGGAAAATGATTATGATATTTGAAAACCTTAATAAAATTTTTAGGCAGTCAAATTTTCTAGATAATGTATGACTTAATAGAAAAAGATTCCACCAAATTCTAGCTGGTACCTGATACTCAAAAGCAAGGTGAGCATCTATGAAAAACTATGGCCAGGTTCAGCCCATACTTGGTTTTTAAAAATAATGCTTAATTGGAACACACACATATTCATTTCTTTATGTGTTATCTGTGGCTGCTTTCGTATCACAGTGGGAAAGCTAAGTAATTGTGACTGAGACCATATGGCCTGGAAAGCCTTAAACATTTAGTGTTAGACTCTTTACAGAAATATTTTGCAGACCCCTGCTCTGTAAATGTAATCATAACAAACCGTTACTAGAGATCAACTCCCCAGGACTCACCAAGAACAGACCAAAAAGAGGAACCTCTGTCACCACAGTTGGGCATTTTGAAGAAACTGCTGCTTCTTGTTTGCCCCTAGGTTCTTGCTCATTGCTGCTATGTGTCTCATATTCTAGACTCTTACAGAAGGAGATATGTTATATGTTAAGGAAAACACTTAGCAGGACTGTAGTCTTATTTTCACTTGGAAGCTGTGGTGTCAGGCTTGAGTTCTCCTTTGATGCTTCTGTGAAGCTTTAGGAAGATTCTTTCTCCTTGCCTTTGGAATGAGGCCACTAATTCTAGAGGTGACAGAGTGGAGGAATGGACGAGGTTGTGAAAATTCCTTTTAGATGATAGAATCTTCTAGATACCAGTGACCCTATCACTTGGTACCCACCTACAAGGCACAATCCTGATATGGCCTTTCAGTCATTTTACTGACATGAGGAGCTTCCTCTAGGCTTTCCTCTATTGACCAAATTAACAGGAATATGTATACATTTGATCAGGGTGTGCTAACTACAGCTTCCTCAATTATGTATGTATTTCCTATTGTATGTTTCTGCCTCTGAGCAATGGCCTCTCACCATTTGTACTGCCACTTTCTCTTTGCTTCAGCAAAATGTAAAGGTTATACCCCATTACCCAGTCAGGTTCTAGAAGCTGTTTTATATTTGTGAGTGCATAGCTTCACTCAGTCTGTTAAGCTGTCTAGCTAGCTTTCTAGTTTGGAAGTACCCCACTTCATAGAGAACAAAGCCTTACCAAATTCTTAACTTCACTGGATTTGGGCTTCTATATGGATACAGGCAGACTTGAAGCCATGGATGCCTAGAAATTAAGTCTGGGCACCAGTGTGAACCAGAGAGATAGAAGCATACCTAAGTATATAAGAGGTTCTAACTTAGGGTTGTGAGTCTCTAAATGATCAAAGCAGCTGTTTCATTTTCTCCCACTCATAGCTTCACACATTGTAGTGATAACAAACTGGCTGTGTTTTCCATGCACACTTTAACAAAAGCCAATAATTATTGCATGGTTTAAGCACTGTGCTAAGCTCTTGACCTGTGTTGGTTTATTTCTTTTGGAGACTACCCTGTGTGATACACCGTATAAATGTCTGAATTTTTCAGATAAGGAAATCAAGGCATAGAGGTTCAGAAACCTCCGGAAAGTCATGCAGGGGGAGAGTGAAGGACCTACTGGTTTTAGGCCACACTACTAATTATGCCTCTTTACATTCCTTCCCAGATATAACATGCCATTCATTCTAGGCCCTAAATATATAAAGAAGTGCTATATATTCCTCTTATCCTAACTGAAGCACAGTGGGTAAAGAGATAAATAGACACACGTGATGAAACATGTTGACTGTATGACAATGAAGGCATACTCAGAATATGAGAGGAGATGAGTGAAGAGTTATTGGCACTTTCTGTCTGAGGTGAAAACAGAGAACACAGGTCAGAGAAGGGCTCTGGAGAAAGTAATGTCTCAATCAAGTTTCTTAGGATGGCTAAGAATTGACCAGTAAAAGGAAGTGGGGTGCAGAGAAAGGCATTTAAAAGAGAGGGAACCTCAAGAGCATGGAACAAAGATAAGAAACAAGTTCAGTAGCACCAGAACATAGAGTGCCTTGCAGGGAGAGGTGGGAACAAGATCATCAGCACAGAAGGATAATTTTAGGAGGGTGTTGTAGGTCTTTCTAAGATACTTTTAGCTGCTGGAGAACCATGAAGGGCTTTAGGCAGAGGAGTGGCATATCTGATTGGCATTTCAGGTAAATCACATTCGAAGCTGGGTGGATGATGAATGAGGAAGAAAAACCAGTCATGGGGCTGCTGTGGTGGGTGCCGGTGGGATAAGATGAAGGGCTGGGTGGGCAGCAGTGAAGTCATGGTTGTGGTGAACAGAAAGAGGAATGTAAACTGAAAAACATCCATGAGCCAAAGCCAGAAGGACTTGGGGAGTGATGGCATATGAGGTACAATGGAAGCAAAGGGCCAATAAAAAACAAGGTTCTGTGTTCTACTTGGGTGACTGGGCTGATATTGGTGTTAGCACTGGCAGGGATAAACCAGACTGAGGGAATAATAACAGCCTTGAAGTGCCCTTGGAATATAGCCTCAGGAAATTCTCCAGAAGGCTGGGAGATATGTAAGTCAAGGTTAGAGAAGATTTCTGGGCAGGAAAGAGATTTAAGAGTAATCAACATTCTAGCAAATCTCCCAGGTATGGGCAGTGATGGATGAGGATCATCAGTGTGTGAAATACATCCAAGAAAAAAGAACCTACAGGTATAAAGAAGGAATAGGGGTGGTGGTGGAGAGAAGGAGAAGAGTATAGCATCAAGGGAAGGAAAGAAGTAGTTTCCAGAAGGTCAGCATGGTAAACATAGAAGATAGTGGTCACTGAGGCTATTCTATAGACATTATTACACATGATAAGCATGTAGCCCTGCTGTTGATGGTTCCTCCTTATCTTTGACTCTTCTTCATGTTGTAGTTCTGCATATTCTGCCATGAATTCCTCAAAGCTCAATTTAGAGGTATTGCCCCTTTAGATGCAGGCCAACTTTCTCAACATGACACCTTATCCGTCAGAGCTACAGAAGGCACTTCTTTGACACTCTTGCTCCAGTGCTGACTGTCATTGCATAAACAGCACCTACATGCTTACTTTCTTTTGTATACTGCAAGCTCTTCAAGTTTATGGTGGCAGACTGATTTGCACTAAGGGCCCCACTAGTTCATGCTTCTCTGTATTCCTTTGATAGTGCCCTCCCATACTTGGACTTGACTGTGTGTCTTGTTTGAGCAAACTTGATGTAAGCAGAGACTTGGAAGGGCGTGTACATTTTCATTTTCTTTCTTAGATTCCTGCTATCAAAGGGTAACAGATCCAGGCTAACCTGCTGGAGGAAGAGAAATCTCTCAGAGCAGAATGAAGTTATCCTAAACAAAGCCATCCTATACCACCCAGCCTCCAGCTGACCCAACAGTTGAATTCCCAAATGCTGAGTTACAGGATGATTTTGTTACACAGCAATACCTGGTGCAATTAGAAATCATGTCTTATACTACTTTTTTTTTTTTTTTTAACATTAGAGCATTAGCTGAGTACTTAACATAGTGAGTGGTCCATAAATACATGTTGAACCGAAAAGCATCAAAGAAATGGAATGAAAATTCCAATCTATTGCAAAGCATTCTTTTTTCTCCTCTCTTTTTACCAAACATCATGCCTATGCCCCAACTTTCTCATTTACTCTTACCTCTGAGACCTAGGGAGCTAAAGCTGTGAGGTGGCTGTGGGAATTCCAGCATGCACAGTGTGGTTTGAAGTCCACAGACGAGGGAGCATGGCTTCCTCCCTTGGCCTGCAGCCCCACACACGGTAAGCAAAGCAGCCAAGCCGAAGTGGTAGCTGCAGTGTGGGAGCCCAGCTCCTCTGCCATAAATTACCCAGGGGCAGGAAGGAGCAACACAAGTCAGTGGTTTCAACTACCTAGTAGTTCATTTTGGTTCTTGTTTTTCAGTTAGCAATCTGTAAAATTTATGGCAAAATTAAGCTCCCTGCTCCAGAGTCAATAATATTCCTGGTGCCAGGTGGTGTAATAATTCACGAAAAAGGTCAGGAGTTGGAGGGAATGAGACTGATTTAGGAAGTAGACTTCCAACCCCTATTTGCTGCTGCCTCCTCCCTGCTGCTAAAGGTCAGGTAAGTAGAGGGCTAAGATTACAGTCTCCTAATATCCTTGGAGGGCTAGAATTTCGATTGGGGTTGAAATTTAAAACAAAAACTGTCTCTTGCATGATGGATTCCTTTTATCCTTCCCACCTCCGTTTCCATTTTAGCATAAAAATAGAAACACTCAATTTCCTATTTTGTTTCTGGCATCACAAGGAAGAGGTGCTGTAGAAAACTTGGCTGTGTGCAAGCTTCCTACAGTGCTTTCTAATACCTTAACATCAGTCTCTCTGAACTTGAGAGACTTCAACATGGGCAATCTCTTTATTCCAGCCTCTTCACAGAGATGCAAACACTGGTGTAGATGATTGCTAACATTCTGTCCAGCTACCTACCTGGGACTGGAACCTAGATCTGACACTCAGGCCATACAGTAGCTACTTCACTCCAGATTCTCCTGAGTAAAGGATTTCAACTTACCACTTTAGTGTTTTTCTATTATACAGGGGCAGAGGCAAAAGTTTATTGTTGTTATTATTTATTCATTATTTGATTATTTTTCATATAAACAATTGTGAACCGACTTCTGCCACCCCTGTATATAATAAAGTATATAATATCTTTTAAAAATTCTCCTTATCTCCTATTTTTCTTTCTTGCAAAATGATTGCCACAATATATATAATTATTATTATTGTCCTATTATTTCTAAAAGAGTCTAAATTGTGTGTCTGATTACCTAAAAGAACCATGAAACCACATTTTCATTCCAGCTTCAAGGCATAAGATGTTATCATTAATTTGGTTTTAGTTAATTATCTTTACACAATTACTTTCTGAAAGACGATGATTAAAAAGTCGTATTTGGTTATTCAGTCTCTTCTTCAAAGTGCATACAAAATCATCTTTGCCATCTGGGGTGCAAGGTTAGTGTTTTGGGAGGATATTTAGCAGTGGGTTGGGATTTTTCCCCCAACATGCTGTCTATCCATTTCTCCTTTTATTATTTCAGCTGAAAAATGGAAATTATTGGTTCATGTCATTGAAAAACCCAGAGGTAGATTTAATTCTATTTTTCAGCCTGTCTTCTACAGGGTTGGTTTTCTTGTTCAATGTCCTCATTTGCTATTTTAGAAAATATACTTAGAATTTCTTTCAAACCCTTGGTTCTTAACGGGAATTGGAGCTTTAGTCACTGCTCAGGGCTGGCTATCAGGCATATTGGAAGGAATTGCTTTGATGTTTTTCAAAGTCAAGAAAGAATTTTACACCTCTGTGAGTATCCCTTGACTGCAGGTAAAGAATGTACCTCTCTGGAGAGGTACCAATTAGAGTTAATTGTATATGACCTGACTGATCCATGGAGCGCTTAAGGTTTCTAATTGCATTTGCTACTGTCTTCATGAAATGAAGATTTGGTTTAGCTGCAGATTGTGGATTAGAGGACCTGGCTGTATTCTCTATCTAACCACAAGGATCTGTGGTTAATCTAATAACCCAAAAGGAGACTTGTAAATCAACCCTGTCACAGAATTCCTCCTCTAAAATCAAGGATGGTTTAGAAGAGCTGGTTCCCAGCATCTGGGAGGGAATGTCAGCTCCACATCTCAAGAGCTGATACTTTTTCCCAGGTACTTGCCTGATGGGTTGGGTGGGAAAGGCATTGAAACTCAACTGTTGTAAAACTTTTGTAACCTGACCTGGGGTTGGGCAAGAGGAGCCTGGCTTCAAGCTTCACCAAGCTTGTGAGTATGTGAGTTTTTTCAAGTGCACCAATTGTGTTATATTGTGGATGGAAACTGAAAAATGAATGATTTGAAAGTCTCAAGCTTAGAGTGAATCTTACTTCTAAGATGTTATACATCTGATGCATTCCAAGAGTTGGGTCAAAACTCAAGTGAAAGAACAGTTGGAAAACAAGTTAAATAGGCAAAGTTGAGCAGTTAATAAAATGGGTACTTACTCTGATGATGTTTATTCTGATCTCATTAAAATTAAATGGCTCAAATAGCGATCATCTTTTCAATTTTATTGATCAGTATGTTTTTAAAAACCAAGTATTTTAAATTTTGTTTTATTCATTATTTTCTAGAAAGAAGGGCAGGGAGGGAGGAAGAAAGGGAGAGAGACATCAATGTATGGTTGCCTTTCACCTGCCTCCCGCTATGGATCTGGCTGGAGACCTGGCTTGCAACCTGGTTATGTGTCCTGGCTGGGAATCAAATCTTTGGGTTTGAAGGCCGGAGCCTATCCACTGAGAAAAACCAATTCTTTTTTAATTGATATGATGCTTATTGCATATTTCAAGTTGTTTGAAAATAGGAATTGTCTATACTCTAAGGAACTTTCACGAGTTTACTTTCTCTTTGTAAATGTATATAAGGAGCATTCTATGATCTTCCTTGGGAACCAAAATCAAATGTCACATTATCATCACCATCTTGCAAAATAGTATTTATAAAATAGTATCCTCCATCACCTTCCTTACCTCACATACAGAGACACACTTTATCCCTCCAGCAAGTGCCCTAGACATGAAGTTTCAGTGTCTGCCTTCTGGAATCCATGTTACACAGTTAAGAGCAACAAGAGGAAAAGGAAACCTTTTCTCAACTAGCTATTTTCTTCCCAATTTGCATAACAACAAATTGTCTACAACTGATTGTGCGGGGCACCTACACAAGCAGTAGAATATATAATGTGGTGAGAGGTATGCACTTTAAAGCTAGACTGCCCAAGCTCAAATTCCTGCTCTACCACTTATTAGCTTTATGACCTAGGGTAAGTTATTTAAATTGTTTGAGCCCCAGTTGGCTCCTCTACAAAGTGGAATAATAATTCCACCTCCCTCAAGGGATGTGGATGAAACAAATCAACCTACATAAAGTCCTTAAACTCATGTCTGGGTACTATTACGTTTACATATACAATGTCTACACATTTCTCTTCAATACCCTAAGTGTCTTAGGAATTGCATATTTGCGAATTCAAGGAGTCACAGAGTAAATTTTCTTCCAGTAATGCGAGATTTACCTAATTAAAGTGTTCCAATTTGAGGTTGCTTGGGATCCACATGCCACTCTCCTCTGGAAATCAAGGGTATTTTGCTTGGAGCTTTGAGTCCTTCTTTTGGAAAGCACACATGAAGCCTTAGAGTATATAAACCTTGTTTGAGATTTAAAAATTGTTCTTTTCCCTGCTTTTTCTTGGGCTTATGTAGATTTTATTAGTCTTACCACAAAGAGAACAAACTGATGTGCTTGACGAAACAGTTTTAGTTAGGGAATGAGTGAAAATCCAATGGCTGTAGCTGACCTGCCTCTCTGATATCTGCTCATCCTTTATGCAACCTTTAAAAATACTAATATGCTATTTTTTCTGGAGTCCTTCTCATTGGAAAACAGGTGTGTGTGTTTTTAAAAGATTTTTATTTATTATTACTTTTAGAGAAAGGGAAAGTGAGAGAGGCAGAGAGGGAAAGAAACATCAATATATGGTTGCTTTCCACATGCCTCCAGCTATGGACCTGGCTGGAGACCTGGTTTGCAACCTGGTTATGTGCCCTGGCTGGGAATCGAACAAGCAACCTTTGGATTTTTCAGGTTCACAGGCCAGTGCCTATCCACTGTGCCACCAGCCAGGGGAGAAAAAAGGTTTTAAAGACCCTCTTGGAAGCTCATGTGAAAGCTCAGGGTGGTGAGGTTTGTTTACCTGGTATAGGGATTTATTTTAGGTTATGTCATAAGTCAATGTGTGCTACTTTCTGGTCCTCTTTATGATCCTGAATCATTCTTTAACTTGAAGCTTAAATAAGGCAGAAGGGGGGAAAAGAGGGGATGGAAAGGGAGAGGAGCATTAGAATAGAAAGGAAAAAGAAAAACTAAGCCCTTAGATTTTAAGAAACCCATGCACTTATCCAGACTCTATTTTCCAGTTTCTCTCTAAGACAGAGGGACTTTGAATAAAGGGCTTCTCTGTCAGGGTGAGTGAATTCTCAGGTCTTCATGTTAGTGGACTTTTATTCTTTCACGTAATGCAAAGGGGATGAATGATCTAGCCATTTTTAAATGTGTGAACCTTTAAATTTTGACTTAAAACATTGCTTTTCTTTTTGTAAGGATCATGACTCCATTTGTTGCCTCCATTTTAAAGTTTGCCTTCTGTAAATGCAGGTATAAAACCATTTCAATCTTATTTTAATAAATAGCCTTAGGTAATTTCATTAATCTGCTAGATGGTAACACCAAGAACACTTAAATATATTACAACAGAATTCAGAGTAAGAGTCTATTAATCCTTGTTTGCTTTCTCTAGCCAGAAACCTCATCAAGGTTTCTAGGTATGAGATAACCAGTTATTAATGATAGCCCAGGGAGAAACCATTTACGTTAATAAAAAGGATAAAAATCAAGTGTAAGAAGAAGGTGTTTTCAAAGAATTTATAATATTTTTCCCCAACAGCTATTTTTTCCCAAAATTTTCTGTTATTTCCATCTGACTCTGCCCATGGGTCATTTCTTCTTAGAAGCCAGAGATAAATTCCCCATAGCCACTGACTTATTAGACACTATGTAGTTTCACTGCTTGAATCTTGATTTCCTGAAAGCTACCCCAACGTAATGAGCCAAATAATCTATGTGTGGAATACTTCTGCAGAAAATTCTCTGGCTTTGTGCCTCAACACTCAGTGGGCCCTTAGTGGAGTAACTCTTTAAATTATCATTGAAACTAGGGCATTTTTGAAAGTGAAAAGAGATGCTATTCATAATTATTTAGCTGCCTGGCTGGTAGCACAGTGGATAAGGCACCGGCATGCAAACCTAAAGGTTACTGGTTCGATTCTCCAGCCAGGTCTCCAGCCAGGTCTCCAGCCAGGTCTCCAGCCAGGTCTCCAGCCAGGTCCATAGCTGGAGGCAGGTGAAAGGCAACTATACATAGATGTTTCTCTCCCTCTCTGCCTCTCCCCCTTCCTCTCTCTCTGGAAATAATAAATAAAATATTTTAAAAAATTATTCAGGACAGCAAAACCTAGGAATAATTCACACAAATTGGGCTGAATTTTTAAGAGGTAGCTAGCTGGTCAGCAAATAAAAACTTACTCAAAAGAGAGGGATGAAATCTAATTAGGAATTATTTTCTTGCAATAATGTTTAGAAACTGTACTGTGTATCAGCTCATCATAGTAAATGTATTAGATAGATGTCATTTTTCCTATTTGATGGATGAGAAAACTGAGCCTCTAGGAAGTACAGCCATTTGCCAAAGATGACAACATAATATATGTTGGGGATAGTATTGACTTTAGAGGTTAGAAATTGTGAAAGGAAATGAGTGAATGAATGAATGAATGAATGAAATAATGAAAAACAGAGCACATCTCATTCATGAGATAAAGAGAAGCCTGTGTTTATTACAATCTTAGTTTTCAGAAATCTGCCAATTTGAAAAAGAAATATTCTTAGTTAATTTATACTTGCTGCATCTATTTTACTTTTACAACATCGTAAAGATGATAGCAAGTTCAAGCAAGTAAGAAAGCTCAGGACCATTGCTGTGGATAATTTCTTTAAGTGGGAAAAAATATATATAGCTTCCCAGTCATATATTTGACTAGCTGAAAAGAGTTCTTAAATTTTTATTCAGTGATTTCACTTTTCATAATGTATTTTACAGAGCTGGGCCTTTGTATTCTCTGGATAGACCAGTCATTGGACGCAAGCTGCCCTGTGAAAAGGTTAAGGCCTTCAGCTGGAGGTTTTCTTCAGCCAACTTAACGTGCTTTTCCATGTTAAAATGGAGATTAAATAATAACCACCTCATTTACTGCACATGGTTATTGTGGGAATCAGTGAAATGCCACTGTATCTCAAATCACCTCCAAATATAAAACATGAAATATGAGAGATTGTGTTGTTAGTCCAATATCCCTGAGTGAATTTGCCTTCCAGTTGGACTGTGTATGAAGATCTGATTTTTAAAGGAAGTCCTTTGGGGCCACACTTGGCTTTGGAAAAGTTCATACAGGCAGGCTACACATTTCTTCTCTTTACACTCTGTGAAACATAGTCTTTAGAAGGGTAAATATGGTGGTTGGTGATTATCCATCATATATTGGGTGTGGCAAACACATTTTAAAGTGGCCTCCAGTTATCCCCACCCCTGATCTTCATGTCCAGGTGTGATTCTCTCTCCTTGAGCTTATGCAGGAACTGTGATTTGCCTCTAGCCAATGGAATATGGCAAAGTGGATGGTTTGTCACTTACATGATTTGTTATATTAGATTGTAAGTTTCAGCTTATTAGCAGGCTCTCTTCTTTGATTCTTCTGTGCTGGTTTGATGAAGTAAACTGTTAGGTTGAAGAAGATCTACCGCATGGAACTGAGGACAGCCACTACCCAATAGCCAGCAAGAAATGGAAGGCCCCAGTCTGATAGCTCACAAGGAAGTGAATTCTAATATTCACATGAGTTTAGAAGTAGATCCTTACCTAGATGAACCTCAAATGAGAATGCAGTCCTACCTGCCACCTTGATGAGCATGGTGCAGAGGGCATGGTTAAGCCATGGATTTCTGACCACCAGAAATAGAGACAATAAATATGTGTTATTTTAAGCTGCTAAGTTTGTGATGTGGTTATGCAGCAATAGATAATAAATACACTAGGTAGTAATAATAAGATATACTTTCATAGGCATATATTCCTGAGTTATCTTTCCAAATGAGTATTTTAGAAACTAAGGCAATTATTTATGCACCCTTTAAGGTGTGCTCACATCACTGACCATGAGTACAAGGAGTCAGGTCTGAAGGAATTCCACCCATGGAACTATTAGATGTATAACTGCGAAAGTCACACAACTATTGTATCTACCTATCATCTAGCTAGCCAGCTAGCTATAACTGCTTTATATTTACAGTGAGATAACATTTACCTTACAGGATTTTATGAGACTTAAATGAGGTGATTCATGTAAAATGTCTGATGATATAGTAGTCTTTGAGAGATTCCAGTTTCTTTCATTTCTTTCAAAGGTTGAATGGAATGTAGTTGAACTGACACAGGCTCTATAGAAAAATGATGGGGAAGAGTGTTTATTCTTGAGACTGAGAGAAGCTAAGTTCAGTAGAGGATTGTACTGCCTTTTTTATTGTGATTAGATAAACCTAGTTATCTGGACACTGGCTAAATTGATTTTATCTACTAAAGGCAGATCTTGTTAATGAAAGTTGTAAGTGGTTTGCACATATACATCTTGGGGATCTTCAGGTTTCTGACAGGACTAAAGGATGCCAGGTTAGCTAGATAGAAATTATTTTAATTCAATAATTCTGAGCACCATTTACATACTAGGCATTCTCAATGTTAAAAATTTAATTATATCTGTATATCTGGATACGAAACTCTTCATTAAAGGTCAACAGATTTAAATTTTCAGGGGTGGACTTTTATTAGCTCACCGTGTCATGATATGAAGTCAGGATTGTTGAGGTATTTATATAGAATGAGAAACTATTCAGCAATAAAAGGAACAAACCAGTGATTATATATATACTATACTGAATGAATCTAGGTATTAAAAAATTTAATTCTCTTTACTCTTGATTTAAATATTTTGGAATATATGTATATATGTTTCTACTTTTGTATTACTTGATTTTCTTTAAATTGAAGATGTATGTTATATTATAATCTTTTTCCAGTAGAGAAAATAACTTATTTGTTATGATCTACTTCAGAAAATAAAATACTATGCTTAGTGAAATAAGCCAGTGGCAAAAAACAAATACCATATGATCTAGCCCAATATGGGAAACTAATGAATAAAACAAACAGAGGAGCAGAATGGAATTAGAGACATGGAAACAAAAAGCAAAATGATGGTGACCAAAGAAAGGGGTTGGAGGAGGGTTTAGTCAAGGAGCTAGCATGAAAGACCCATGGACGTGGACAACAAGGGAGGGATTGAATGTAGGAGAGGGGACGGGATGGCGGGACAGAGGGGAACAATGGGGGAAAAAGTGAAACAATTGTGACACAACAATAAGAAATTAATAAAATTTTAAAAAGAAATTGATTTAAATAACTCAGACATACTTAGTTTATTATGCCATTTGTTCCAAATGACTTATATCCCCCCTCTTATTTTCTATTATGATTTTAATTTTCTTATCATTCCCTTTATGTTATCAGAGAATATCTCAGTATTTTATTCTAATTCAGTCAATCGATTTTCTGCAATACCTAACCTGTTCTTCACTGTTTCCAATTACTTTTGATTAGACAGTTTGATTTCTCATTTATAAGAGCCCTCTCATCTTCAGAGTGATACATTTTCATGACTACTGGTTCTTATGTATATAAAAGATACAATTAGGTTACAATTGCAAGACTTTTAAAATTTTTCTTCCTCTTTTTTTGTACTATGTTATGTAAAGTGAGGCATAGTCTACATTCTCAGGTTGATCATCTTCCTTCTAGCTTTGATTTATTTTAGTCTGTCCTATGAATATATCACAACTTACTTCTCCATTCTACTATTGGTGGACTTTCAAGTTTCTTCTAGTTCAGAGCTATTACATTAATGCTATTATGGCCATTATAGTTTCTTCTGATTTACATGAAATAGCCTCTCTTGATTGTATAAAAGGGAATAGAATTTTGGGCTCATGTGTATACACATCTTCAACTATATTGGATAATGCCCAATCATTTCCAAAGCAGTTGCACCATTTTGCAATTACCCAGTAATGTAGGTCTTCAAGTTGTCAGATTCTGTAGCAGACATTGTTGGTGGCCTACATACACATTTACTTTGGCACTCACCATTTTCATGCATGACCAAATCAAGGGCTTAAACTACAAACACCTGCAATGTTTTGCCTGAAGGCTTTCTTTTACTGTCAGAACCCACTTAGCTCACAAGTAGAGCAGCATGGAAATGCCCAGGAGTTAACATTCTCTCCAACCACTCCTAAAAGCTGCCCTGAACAAATCACTAACCAAAATGATGTATAGCAATGATGTATCCCACTAGTTGGATAACTCTAAGATGTATTTACTACCACCTGGCATTTTTCAAGGGATAAAGCTGTATTTGTTCACAGTGACAACTTTCTTATTAATAATACCTTTTGGCGGGGGGGTTCTTTTCTTCCCTATCTCACATCTCCACTTCTGTATTAATGATTCCTAGCATCATCTTCCAAATAAACTATTTGCATTTTCTAACCATTTTTGACATTTATGGAATAAGCCTCCCTCCTGTCCCCACATAGCCCTGTGACCTTGCTCTAAACACTAGCCACTCTGCTTTGTCTTCCATTAGGAATGTAAGCTTATTAAGGGAAGGGACTTGATTTGTTGCCTTCACAGTTATATCACTAATATCTAGCAAATTTTCTGTTAAGTAGAAGGTAATCAGTATTTGCAGGGGAATAATTATTCTCAACAGTGTCAGGAGGTTAAAGGAGCCATGATGAAAAATAAGGCAGGGAAAGGTAGGTGACAGTTGTATCCTAGAGATTTGGAGTATCTTAGAGAATAGCTCTGAGAAGGAACATTTGACCTCAATGGAGCAAACCATACAGACATCTGGAGTAGGAACATCCCAGAGAGTACGAAAAGTGTATGCAAAGCCTCTGAAATGGAAACGTAATTGATTCATTTGAGGATAAGATTATAGGCTTGTTTGGCTGGAGCAGAACTAGGTGAGAGTGACAGAAAATGAGGCAGGAGTAGTAACTAGTGATAAATTAATAAATGAATCAGTAAATGATTGCATTGGATAAGCACTTGAATCACTATATGTATGAGAAGCAGCAAGGTACACAGACAAGACTTAAATCTTCTTATGAATAAATTTCCTAATTTGTAATATAAGAATATTAATGTTTAACTGAAAGGAGTTGAGGATTAAAAGAGAAGCAAGAAACAATTTGCCTAATCAGAACAGCCTTTCAGTGAAAATTTAATAGTAGTAATAGTGGTGGCAGTAGCAGCAGCAGCAATAATAGATGTAGTAATAGTCATTCTAGTGCAGAAGTAGTATTCAGCTACTTTAGTATTTGGGGTAGGAATAATTTTCTGAAGCAAAAGAAGGACCAGGGACAGATACTGAAAGCACCTAACATTTGAACTCAGCCAATTATGAAAATATACTGGAGAAAAAGACAAGTAGCATTCTAGAAGTTAAATTTTGCCCGTCATTGAGGATCCAAGATGGTGGTGGTGTAGGTACATGTTACACTCACCTCCTCCCAGAACCAACGGGAACTGCAACTAAAATACAGAGCAATTGACCTGAATAACTGAGTGAAGAATAAGTAAAGATAAGTCTTGCAACCAAGAATTTACAGAAGAAGCCACATCAAGACTGGTAGGAACAGTGGAGATGTGAAAAGGGCCGGCCCTTGCTCCCATGGGTGGCAGCTGAGATTCTGCAGGGACATTTCAGTGCACAGATTTTCCCTGAAAAGTGTGTGGTTTCAACCCCACAACACATTTCTCAGCCCAGAGCACCAGGGACAGGAAGAGGCACCCAGTAACATCTAGCTGTGCAAAATCAGCATGAATGCTGTTTGCCAGGGAGAAAAAGGAGTCTGTTGGGGACACAGGTGCTTTCTAAAAGGGTGTACACACAAAATCTCAGTTGTAGCCACTCACCCTTGACTCAGGTGGAGTGGTCTAGAGTCATTTGAGGAAAAACTGGGGTTTGTGGATCTGGGGAGATAGCTGAGGAGAGAGCCTCTGGGACCCCAGGCTGAGTCACTTTCCAGCATTGCAGATAACATTTTTCTTGGGTGGAGCATGCCCCTCCATGCAACACAGCCTAGGAGAATGCAATAGCAACACCTTCTGGACTCCCTCTTGCCCAAACTGAGTTTGTGCCCTGCTAAGGTACAAGCTGCCCAGGCCATGGTGTAGAGGTCTCAGCAGACTTAGGGGATGTCAGTAACTGAGTTTGTGTGGTTTTGGGGAATAGACCATTTCCCCCATTTTCCCATAAACTTCATTGACATTTTCCCATCATGGGAGATTCACTCACCCCACTCTCTGGACTACCATTGACCCCATCCTCCCATCTTCTGGTGTCTCTACCCTGCTGGGGTCTTGGCAGAACCCATAACAGACTGAGCTGCATGACTTTGGGAGCAGTGCCACTCCATCCACATTCCCCAAAGCTTTACTGTCACCTCCTCATCTCCTGACATAATGGTACCTCTCCCTAGTTGAGATTGGGCTCCTGGCAGAATATGGAACAGACTGAGCTACATGGCTCTAGAGGGGGAAAATGATTCCCTTACACACCCAAGTGGTGTAGAGCTGTCTGTTCACATAGCTATATCCTGGTCAGTTTGGAACTGATAAACTCTTCTGGTCTCTCCCTGATTACCCCATGAGTCCTGCCCCACCACAGAAGTGTCTGAGCACCCAGCGGGTGACAGCTAGACTTGGTAAACCCTGGGATATTTTCTGAATGGTTTCAGGCACAGCACTGGCACTGAATTTGAACCTGTATAGATTTGGTGAACACCTCTTGCCCCTACCTGGTGACTCACTAAGAACCTACTTCTGCAACTTGAGTACACCAGAGGCTCTTTCAGCGATACAGTCTAATAGGCAGCCAGCAAGTAGGGGAATGTGGAAGCAGATCTTGGGATGCCTTGGGACTGGGGGCTAGAAAAAAACAGCCTGGATGCATAGCTTGATTCTTTCTCACCAAATCCCAGCAGAGGCAGCCATACAGTATAGATCACTTTGTAGCTCCAAAAAGTTGTCCAGAGCCAGTCACATGCAGCATGTGACATTGGTTCACACCAGAGATCCTCTCAACAGGCCTCAGAACCAAAGCATCCAGTGGTTAGTTCAAACAATATCAGAGAAGGATCCAATTAGCTTCACTAGTGGCATATCCAAAGGGAGATCTCAGCAGGTGCCAGAACCTGCTGGGGCAAATTCTGCTCCATGTGCTCAGCATTTGCACAATAGTTTGTACAGTGATGGAGATGATCTTCATAGTCAGCTAGCCTGTGGGTTGACCCCACCTACAAATGGGCCAATAGCAATCAAGACTCAATTATAACAGGAAAGCTCACATAACCCACGCAAGGGATATTCTCGGAGCACCCAGCCAAATGATGAAGGAGACTGTGCCATTGGGTCCCGCAGGACACTTACTGCATAAGGGCACTCCCAAACTGGGTGTCATAGTGCATCTACTTCATACATATAAGTAAATACAAAGAAGCAGCCAAAATGTGGAGACAAAAAAACATGCCTCAAATGAAAAAACAGAAGAAGATCTAAATGAAGTGAAGGCAAGCAATCTACAAGAAATAGAATGCAAAAGAATGTTTATAAGGATACTCAAGAAACTTGAGAACTACAAGGAACATTTTGAAAATGACAGTTCTCACAAACAACCAGTCAGAAATGAAGAACACATCTAAAATGAGAATATACTAGAATGAATAAACAGGAGATTGAATGAAGCAGAGGATCAAGTCAGTGATTTAGATAGTAGGACATTACCACTTGGAGCAGCAAAAAGAAAAAAAGAATAAAAATAAAGAGGATTGTTTAAGGGACCTTTGGGACAACATGAAGTGTACAAACATCTTCATTATAGTTGTACCAGAAGAAGAGAGCAAATGAGATCAAGAACCTATTTGAAGAAATAATGACAGTAAACTTTCCTAACTTGGTGAAGGAAAGTGGTATATAAGTCCAGGAAGCACAGAGAATCCCAAACAAAATGAACCCCAAGAGGCCGAAACCAAGACACATCATAATTAAAATGGCAAAAGTTAAAGACAATGAAAGGATCTTTAAAACCATGAGAAAAAGATAGGTTCCCTACAAGAGAGTTCCCATAAGACTCTCAGTTGATTTTTCAACAGAAACACTTCAGGCCAGAAGGAATTGACATGAAATATTCAAAGTGATGGAAAGCAAATACCTATAACCGAAACAACTTTACCCAGCTAGGCTATCATTTAAAATTGAATGAGAAATAAAGAACTTCTCAGACAATACAAGGCTAAAGGATGTGAGGCAAATGGGAAAACCACCTCACTACAGAAACAGCTGGAGCTTTTACACAATGGAATACTACTGGGTCATAAAAAAGCATAAAAATTTACCTTTCGCAACAGTATGGATGGACCTGGAGGACATTATGGTAAGTGAACTAAGCCAGTCAGAGAAAGACAAATATCATATGATCTCACTCATGTATGGAATCTAATGAACAAAGAAGGAAAATGGAGACAGACTTAGATGGAGAGCAGGATGATAGCATGGGGAGGGGGAAGTTAGGAGGTAGAGAGATTGACCAAAAAAGATAAAGGACTCATGGACATGGACAACAGTGTGGTGATTGTTTGGAAAAAGGGGATATAAGGGGACTAAATGATAATGGAAAAAATACTATAAAGAGTAAATTAAAAAAAAAAAGCTAAAGGAGTTTGTTATCACCACACCATTATTAAAGGATTGTTAAAGTGTCTTCTTGAAGAAGATAAGGAAAAAGAATAAGACAACAATGACAAAGGAGAAGGAAGAGGAGAAAAAGAGGAACATAGTTAAAATAATAAAATGGCAATGAATATGTACCTATTAATAATTACTTTAAATGTAGATGGCTTAAATGCACTAATCAAAAGACAGAGGATAGCTAAATGGATAAGAAAGCAAGACAGCCCTGGCTGGTGGCTCAGTGGATAAGCACCAGCCTATGAACCCAAAGTTTGATTCCCAGCCAGGGCACGTAACCAGGTTGCAAGCCAGGTCTCCAGCCAGGTCCATAGCTGGAGGCAGGTGAAAGGCAACCATACATTGATGTTTTTCTCCTTCTGTGCATCTCTCCCTCCCCGGCCCTCTAAAAATAAGTAATAAAATCTTTGAAAAAAAAAGAAAGCAAGACGTATATACATGCTGTCTATAGCAGACCCACATCAGAATAAAAGATATACAAAACATAAAAGGTAAATGGATGGAAAAGATATTTCATGTAAATGGGAATGAAAAAAGGTTGGGGTAACAATACTTATACCTGACAAAATAGACTATAAAACAAAGGCTGCAGTAAAAGACAGACACTACATAATGATAAAGGGAGCAATCCAAAACCTTTGTAAAAATTTATGTATCCAACAAAGGTGCACCTAAATATATACAGCAAGTGTTGATGGACATAAGAGAGAGATTTATAGTAATACAGTCATAGTAGGGGATTTTAACACCCCATTGACATCGATGGGTAAGTCTTCCTGAGAGACAATCAACAGGAAAATAAATGATGGCCTTAATGATGCTCTAGATGATTTCTGACTGTGTGGCTCAAATGGTTGGAGCATCATCTTGTGCAGCAAAGGTTGGGGGTTCTAGTTAGGGCACATGCCTGGGATGCAGGTTCAATTCCCAGTCAGGGTATGTATGGCATGCAGGCCCAATATCTCTCTCTAAAATCTATGCTTCTCTCTCTCTCTCTCTCTCTCTCTCTCTCTCTCTCTCTCTCTCTCTCTCCACACACACACACCATCACCATACACCTCTCTCAAAAATCAATAAACACTTAAATTTTTAAAGTTTTTTTTAAATGACATACTAGATCATATAAATTTAATTGATATATTCAGAGCATTTTACACCAAAGCAGCAGAATATACATTGGTTTCCAATGCACATCACATAGGACATTTTCGAAGACAGACCACATGTTAGGACACGAAACAAGTCTCAATAAATTTTATAAGATTGAGATCATATCAAGCATCTCTCTGAGGATAATGATATGAAACTAAAAATCAATCACAAAAAAAGTGAAAACCACACAAAAACATGGAGGCTAAATATGTTACTAAACAATGAATGGGTTAACACTGTGGTCAATAATAAATCAAAAGATGCCTTGAAAGACATGAAAATGAGAACACAACAATCAAAAATCTATGGGACACCTCAAAAGCAGTCTTAAGAAGGAAATTCATAGCATTCTAGGACTACTTTAAGAACAAAATCTCAAACAATCTAAGTTTGCACTTAAAGGGACTAGAAGAAGAACAAAAATGAAGCCAAAATGAGCAAAAGAGAGGAAATGATAAAGAGCAGAAATAAACAAAATAGAGTCTAAAATAATCACACAAAAGATCAATGAAACCAGGAGCTGGTTCTTTAAAAATAAAGAAGATTGACAACATTTTAACCAGATTCATCAAGAAAAAATAGGACCCTAATTAGTAAAATCAGAAATAAAAAAGGAGAAATAACAACTGACACCAAACACAAAGGATTATAAGAAAATACTACAAACCACTCTATGCCACCAAATTGTACAGTCTGGAAAAATGAATAAATTCCTAGAAACATATAGTCTTCAAAAACTCTATCAAAAATAATCAGAAAATCTGAATATACCAATTACAACTAATGATATTTAAGCAATAATTTAAAAACTCCCAATACACAAAAGTTCTGGACTAGATGGCTTCATAGGAGAATTTTACCAAATATTCAAAGAAGAACTATCACCTATCATCCTCAAACTATTCAAAAAAATTCAAAAGAATAGAAGTTTCCCAAGCTCATTTTATGAGGCCAGCATTATCCTAATTCCAAAATGGAATAAAGTCACTACAAAGAAATAAAAGAAATAAAATTAAAGGCCAATATCTTTGAAACATTAGCAGACTGCATCCAGCAATACATTAAAAAAAATCCCACACCATAATCAAGTTGAATTATTCTGGGGATGCAAGATTGGTACAATATCCATAAGTTAATACTTCAAAAGTGCTTATGTCATAAAATCTATGGCATTTTGATGACATCATAATTCTCAAAGCTTGTAAAATCCGGTGTCTATCCTTATACGTGGCTTACAGAGTACAAATTAATATATCAGTGAATAAACTAATTGCACGAGTGATGGAAGAACCAATAATCCAAACATTGGCTACAGAGATAACACAGATAATAGTAGTAACTGGGAGCCATTACCACCCCAATATCTGAAGAATAAAGAGAAGGGGTGCTATTACCAGAATTTAGGGACCAAGTTCATGGAGAAGCTAGGACCATGGTGGGCTTGCCTGATAAGGGCTGGTCATAGAGGAGGTAGAGCCACTGCCAAAGATGTTACCTGAAGCAGAAGGTATGAGCACAGGTAGGGAGAAATGATGTGGTTTTTCATCACAGTCACTCCCCATTCTTCCACCAATACCTGCCATTGGCTGAATTGAGAAGGAGGAGTGCTGCCATGGAAGCCTAGGAAGCAGGGTACATAGAGCTCAGCCCCACCATGGTGCACTCCAGAGCAGAACAGAGAGAGCAAGGAATGGATCAGAAAACCAAGCTGGGATCCGTATACCAAGGAATACACAGCCAGAGTTCAAGAACCTTAGAGAAAGGAAACTTGTTTTGAATTCTCCTGTGAATAACTGTCGGCCCTAAATTCTAAGTCACTGTGCCTCATCAACCTGGTTTTCAAGAGAGAGAATCTGTTTCAAGTTTTTACCCTGATCCAATCACCTGTGATCAATGACAAAGATCAGCTCATACAAAATGTGGTAGATTGGTGCTTAACTCTTAAGGATTCCACTTCTTAGAAAGGGAGGCTCAAGGGTTGGGCATGTACTCCACACTTTGCCTGACTCTGCTAGATTTCAGTTAACTAATACCTATTTTAGGGTTTTAGAATCTGTATTCTTAGGTGAGATTGTCCTGTTCTGACTTATATTTATCAGATTTGGATACCAGCATTTGTTAGCAATGTATTGTCTAATTTTGTATTTTTTGGATTACAAGATATAGTGTCGGAAATGCCTTTTCTTAGAATTTCCTATTAATGTTTAATGAAAACTCAACAGTAAAATATCTAAGCAGAATCCCATTTAGAAGCATCATTAGTAACTTTTCAATTTTACTCTTATTATTGGTCCTTCATTTGTTAACATTCTTACCTTTTCAAATTGTATTTATAATACAAATATTTTCAAATTTTACACATTTCTACATGCATTTTTCTTTTAACTTAAAAATATTCTGTTTTTCATGTCTTCATTTCAGTTCAGTTCATTAATTTATTAATAATAAATAGTTAAATACATTATATATATTTGTACTTTCTAGCTCATTAAAATTTATGCACTGATTTTTTTCCTGCCTAGTTATTTGTTTGACTTTTTGTTTATTTTGCAATTCAAAAATTTACTCAAACATATTTATCAGTTAGTCTCTTTTCACTAAATGTGGTGAACTGTTTCCATTTGCTTGCTTTTCCCCCTCTTAAATCTGCATGTTTTTAATGCTTCTTATGATTACTTATGTTTTAACTTTTGCTAATTTTCCTTTTGAGGATATACATAAATCATTGGTTGGATCCTTTAGTTTTTATATCTTTTTATTCTTGCCCTCCACATTGAGGAAAACAGCAGGTTTGCATGACCAGGTGTCTCAGTTTGCCTTTGATGGACAGGTTCCCAAGACGAGGCACTTGCGGTGCTAAAACTGGGAATGTCCTGGGCAAACTGAAATATCTGGTTACCCCAACTGTGTATCACTGACTCAGTCTTTCTCAGCATCCTATTAAAACTTACTTCTTTCAACCTTCCAACATGGGTTTTAATTATCCTATTTAAAACATATGAGGTCTGTCCTGAAATTATTGAGCCAACATTGACTCGATACTATCGAAACACATACCACACACACACACACACACACACACACGTATGTATATGTATATATGTATATATATTTTCTTACTGTTGTTCCTTACGATAATGCTCTTTGCATCATATCCTATTATCATTGCCTTCAGTCTGTTGAATTTTTTTTGTCTTTTGCTCACTTTTTAGCAGACATTTCTTTCATCTTATAGAAGAGTTTTAAGTATTAGTTTGTAGTTTTTGTAGTAGCTAATCTTCAGGGATGGTATCTTTTGAAATTCCTGCCCATTGTTCTTTTTCTGTGAGTCACATAAACTTCTTTTTAAAATCAGAAATGGTCAAATATCCAAATTTTTGTAATATCAACACACATATTATGTAGTCACTTTTTTTTAGACCCATTTTCTCTCTCTCTCTCTTTTTTTTTTTTTTGTTCTTGATAGGTGCACTTAATGTTTGCCTTCAGCAAAGACAAGGAGTGGATTTTCCTTGACTTTACTCACTGCCTTTTTTGGCTGCTGTTCATCTCAGATCCAAAGGTAGAGAACAGATTTATATGTATATGTCTAGGCCAAGTTAGTCTGCTTTCAGTCCTCATGGCTGAGGGGCTGCTATACTGCTCTGCCTTCTCCATGGCTAGAAAAGAAATTGTAACTCCAGCATGTACTCAGTCCTTCCATTGTCTCTAATCCTATGATATTTTCATTGCAAGGAGTAGAAGATATAATTCATAGAGAATAAAAACAGTTCATTGGGTCATGTTTTTGAAAAGGTCAAATTTAGGATGGATGTCAGGTGAAGTTTCATGATGGTTCCATTTTTTCATGATTCTCTTGGCTTTTCTCTCACCTATACTTATTTCTTGTCCTTAGGCTTGCTTCTCTAATATTGGAAAAATTACATATTAAATTCTGAACAGTAAGTCATGCAGAAAGAAAGGGCTGTTCTGTCAAATCCTTGAAAAAATGTCCTAAGCTATGTTCTACTTCTACAACTGTTGAATTACTCTTTGTTTCTGAGATGGATCACGGAGGTTTACCCTGGGACGGTAACTGCAACCATTCCTTCCCAGGCCTTTTAGCTGCCACCTACACAGCAGGGGGAGGGGACTAGTCCCCAGGAAGGCAAGGTCATGGTTATCGATCAGACAGATTCTCTCATAAGTAGGAAACACACCATGGCCAAGGCCATGTTTCCCCGTTCTGTAATAAATATCTGGTGAGTGGTTTTCCTTGAAAACTTTTAGTGAAATGTTGCTGGGGTGAGAATATATTGTTCTTTGATTTGGAAAACTCTTCCTCCTTAGACTGTGAGCATTTAATTCTTTATCTGGAAAGCCCCGCTTCTTCAAGGGCCCTGTCTTCGTCTCACCAAGTCTTATAATGAAATAAATCATATTGCTCTCATTTGTTATCATTTTTACTTTTACATTTACGATATTTACTATATATCTCTTTGTATGGTTAGCAGGGGAACAATGTTTTCAATACTAAAGCTTTCCATGACCATTTGGTGTGTACCCTTATCTTTCCTATTAAATTAAAAGTGTGTGGTACATAGGAAGTGAGTCTGATAGATTCTTGCCCTCATCCTGCAGTCCTTTTGGTGTCCTGCACACAGCCTATGCTAAATAAAAACCCACCAAGTAAAAGAAGTAAAAATAATCCACTGGAATGGAGATTTTTACTCCAACACAATCACTACCTACCTAAGAGTTTCTTATCTACTCTCTCATCTCCATCCAAATTACATACTCAGCCTTATCTCTTTCCTCTAATTACACCCCCTCCTGGCCTGTAAATGATGGGAATACCTCACTGACCTTTGCTGAACTGGTTTTAAGTTTCTCTCCTGTTTGAAAATCTAATGCCTTGAATGTTTTTTTTTTCTCTGTAGCTCTCGGAGGGCTGTGTCAAAATCTATATCCTTTGAGTTATAATATACCTAGCATGATATTAAGCTCAATTTGGTCCATAAAAATCGGTTTATGATTATATGGTTATTTATTATTTATATGGTGTGATTATATAGTGTGGCTCTGAACAAAGTCATATAAAGTGGAAGTACATAATATCAAGAATGCACCTTAAAAAAAACCTGCATTAATTTAAACCTTATGTAAAAGAACAGAAGTACAGAGGGTACTAAAATAGGGGGAATTTAAATGTACTACAATATTTTGAAAGAAAAAAACAATCCTTTTGCTTTTTATACACTATGTATATGGACATCTATACCATTATGGAATGAAAAAAATTAAATTCTGACATGAATATTTTTCATGCTTAGAAAAATTTACCCAACTCTTAACTTTCACCCTTGAATCTAGTTTTTCACCTAAAACGTAAAAGACCTGTTTTTATTAAAGGTTTTAAATGCTTCAGAATAATACATAGCATTTTTTGAGGTTGATTTAATCCTTTTGACTTTTACCCTGATGGCAACAAGACGATCGATTTGCAGCAGTCATCACTTTTCTGCCCTGCCCAACAGATCTCATAAATTATTCTGATGTGTTGTAGGTAGACGGGCTATAATATGAAGGGTTTCCCCTATCTCCCCTTACATTTCGCTTTAGAGCAAAATGAAATGAAACAAAATGAAATTAAATTACATAAAGAAGTTGAGCTACAACTAAGTAAAAACTTACATTTGTCAGACTATTAAGATGAATAAGCAGCTCTACTGGTTTAAGCAATGCAAAGGGGATGTTAGCATTCGGAAGTTAAGAGCATTGAATTCTCTTAAGTTCTGAAGTGCTAATGATTGTTAACCTAAACCAGAGGAAATTATTTAAATTGTAACTCGATAACTCTTAATTCTGACACCATGTCTAAATGATGGATGGGAATTAATTGATGATTACTTTAAACTGCAGATCCTATCAATGTGGGTTTTTTAAAAAATCAGCTTGTGTCTATAAAAACTACATCAGAGTTAAGGGGAATGATTACCTAGTAGGACACCTAGTTCACATTCAAACCCAACTGCAAACTATCTGGTTACAAGGACAGTGTTAACACTCTGAACCTGAAAATTGATGCATCAAGAAATGAAGTAAGTGACCATGGAAATGGTGGTATTTCTTGCACATCTGCTTTTCTAACAAAACTAAAACAATATCAAACTCAAGTTAATTCTTTACACCTGCAGAAATGATATTAATTAGACAACATCCAGGGTATAATCCATGTATAATGTGGCAGCTACTTTCACTTTATTCTCAAACCACACAGTGAATTCTCAGACTTGGTTTTTTGAAAATCTTAATTTAAAACAAGCTCTTAAAGTCTATGCTCTGGATCAATAGGATCCATATAGATTCAACAATTTAAGGAATATCTTTCTGTGATGATTTATCACTTAGCTGATTCCCTGGGGTGGTAATGGGGCTGTGTATGTGGGAAACACAGACTGTGACCCATTCTCTAAAGAATGCCCCTTATCAATTGGTGAGGTTACTTTCCTGATTGAATGAATTGTAGTGGGAGAAAAATAAGCATGGTTTTGAGAGAGGAAAGGAACTCTATTATCAGCGTATAAACAATGAGCAAACATTTATCTGTCATTCACTTGCTGTGAACACTGCCTTACCTGGTGCAGCCCTTACAGCCATGTGGCTAGGGAACCCTGCGTTGTGGAGAAGGAAACCAGGTTCAAGTCTACAGAACTACGACATGACAGAGATGAGATTCAGACCCAGCCTGACTCCAGAGCCTTATCCTTACATATTGGTGTTCTAGTAACAGCTGCTTTATTTCCAGTAAATGGAATATATACTAACTTACACAGAGTCAGAAAGCCCAGCTGGCCTGACTGCAAACTAAAATAGAGAGTTGGATAGCCATTAGGAGTCAATGTCTCTTTCATTATATTAGGTATCTCACTCCTAATATAATGTAGTAGATATTAGGTATCTTCTTTCTTCAGTTGGTTTTCTCTGCCTTCAAATTTCCACATAATCCAGCATTAGCTAAGAGTTGTTCATGTGTTTTTAATGAAAATTCTCAAGAACTGTAACCACATTTGCATCAGCTCATTACTCATAAGTTATTGGATAGAAAATGACTTGTCTCGTCAAGATGTCCACTCACATTTGATGGATAAGAAAGTTGAGGAGACTCTAGCGTAGCCATAGACCAGGCTAAGTATAGAGACACTGCAGGTATACAAATGTGCGCTTTTCCTCAGGCTACTGGCCATTGGCCTTCAGGCATTTCCTGATGCCTTGGTTCTCTGAAGCTTGAAGGTTGCCCTCATCAACCGTATGAGAACCTAACCCAAGGAAGGAGTTACCTAAGCCCCCAATTCACTTCTCTGTGTACGATGGGGGCTCATTAAATGTTATACTGCCTGGAGCTACAGTCACTTTTATATAGTTAGTCTTGGCAAGAGAGAAGTCATGTTCCCATTATTTGGTTCTTTAAATTTAGGCGAGGGAGCTGGGCTAGAAGGTGAGTGGGAAGTGGAAAGAATAGCTCTTTAATCTCTCAGTGAGAGAAGAAATTTCTTGCTAGGCTCACACTTGAGGACTCCAAAGGATCCAATTATTGCAATGAGATTTCTTTTCCTCTTACTCTATCCCCTGCTTCTGGTTGGGAGTAGGGGGGGCGGCGGTGGAATGTTTCTCTATTCAGGTTCATACTAAGGCAACACTCCCTCAAAGAGATCCTTCAGGAGGGAAGGATCCTGAAACAGGATCCTTTGTCTTTTTCTTTTTCTGAGAAGCCCTTTCCAATTACCAAGGATTATCTGCTATTCTAGAACCACCATTGCCTTGAAGGAGTAAGCTTAAATGCTACTGTTCACTTTTGCCAGCATCATGATGAAATCATTCCTATGTCATTTAGATTCTCCCAAGTACAATATTATTGTACATTATTAACCTCTATGTTCTCATTCTGGTATATGTATGGCCTTGCTGGCAAAAAAGTAAATGTGACATTACGGATCCTTAACATTCTTTATACATAGTTGAGGAAATTATTTAGTAACTTCATTGTCACCTTTGGTTGGCTTTCCTAAGATGGCTGTAAAATCCGTTGGCTTGGCCTCTGAAGAATGAAGAGTTGGGAAAGCTTAACCTTGCCTACAGTTGACTTTCTCAGGGTGTGGAGTCTAAAGCCAGACCCCTGTTTCTTGCTGCAGTTCCTTTGGCCAGCTCATGGACCAATGGAAGCACCAGTTTTTATAATGAAAGGACAACTCTTGACATCACAAGGCCAGAGCTAGGATCTTAGAAAGCCAGTTTGGCTGCACACCATCCCTCTTGATTTCAAAGCAAAGTAGTGTAAGGAGACTGCTTAGTAGTTGTTTTATTTTCTCTAGAGTGGACTTATGTTTTCAATGGCAGAAAGCCATGAACCACGAAGATAAAATAATGCTAACCAGAGTGCTAAGTAAAGAAAACAAAGATGGCTCCACAATTAGTAACATTATATATGTTAGTGTTAAGTAACAACAGATGTTTCTACAGAGACTGAAGCATTCCTTGCAATCCATCAGAAACCAAAGGCCTCTGATACCACAAGCCATTATGGTTATCTTAGGCTTGGAAGAATGATGGTTGAGTCCGTTGGTTTGGCAAAGAAGGGTTGCTCTTGAGGGTGTTCCAATCTACCTGTGTCATCCTTACCACGCTGCACACTTGTGCTGAGTTAACAGGGCGATGTGTGCTGTAAAATCTGGTTCTGTAAAGACATGCACTAGCCATGAGTCATTAGCAAGCATGCGGAGCTAATTGGCAAAATACTCATAAAAGATTTTGAAGGTGGGTTAATTACAATTCATTACACGGTAAACTGTCCCCAGGCTATTGTTAAAAAATGCAGGAGTTTCAGGGCCCATTATTTTATGATTCATTTTGCCATGTTGTGAAAAACAGACTCTAAATCAAACTACATTTATTATAGGTCAGACCACAAAATCTTTATTGGTTTTTCCAACATTCCACCCTCGTTATATGAATTCATATGGACTGCACATTTCTGTCAATTGGCAAGAAAGCATGAAATAAAATTTATGATATTTTCTTACCTTATCCTCAGTGCAGCCTTAAAAATCACAAGATCTAATTGCTTCCCCTATTTCTCCAAGTTCATGAGAAAAATAAGTATTTCAAAATCAACTCTCAAGTTCTGATGATTGGAAACAACTAAAGGGTAATGAAGTCTGTCTTCTTAAAGAAACATTTTAAAGAATAACCTAAATGCATCATCCCTTTGAAATTTATTGAGGCTGCCTTTCCCCCACCTAGAAAAATGGCTAGAATGCACTTTTCCTTTGGGGGTTCATTGGAAGTCCATTGGCTTCCTAAGCATTAAGCTTGTTCTCCTTATCCCCATCTTTGAAAGAATCGTTTAAAAAAACAACAACAGCAAATAAAAAAAGACATCATTTATTTCTCAAAAACAGAACAAAACAAACCTGTGATACAATTGCATGCCTTCTGTTATTATCACAAACCAACTTGGTCAGAATCATGTAAGGTCTCGTAAGTAGTCATTCGGTACCATTATATGTAATTGTTTGTTGCTTAATGTTTTCAATTATGTTGATTTTCACTATGTGACCCAAACCACCTTGACAGTGACAGCCTGGTATACTCATTATCAGGGACGAGCAAAGAACAAAATGCTAGGTTCACTTCTAGCCCTCAAAAGTTCAGCAGGTTGTTTGAACCTTAACTGAACTATCAAAAGCTTTGACTCTGCAGAAGCCCATGTTTGAGGAAGGGGAGGAAGCACATAGTGGCTTGGGGGTGGAGTGGGGTTTTTTTTGGAAATTGTGCAAGAATGAGTTTGCTTGTGAGCAATCTGGTACTTTCTGATTCTGGCGGGGCTAGAAATACCACAAAAGTCTTCCTTGGAACTTCCAAAATCTATGAAAGGCCTTCCTCTAAGCAGGCAGCCACTTCTGCATGCCTGGGTTTTGGCCAGGGCTGGAGACAGAAGCATGTGTGAAGGGAAACCGTTTAATAGAAAGTTACCTGGATACTTGAGAATTGTCAAAAGAGGTTTACCTCTAATGGTATAAAACCTGAATGATTTGGCCAAGGGCAATGCTTTTTAACCACTTCAACCCTTACAGAAAGATGGGCCTAGAAGGCAACATTAGAAATTACTAGGGCAACCCACTTATTTTACAGAGGAAGTTAGGAGATCCAGAGGAACCACGTGATGGGATCAGAGTGAAGTCTAGTGAGCTGGTGAAGGAGTCTGAGAGAGTTAGACAAGCAGATTTTCAGAGGCTTGAGTTCTGCCTTTGCCCTGCCACTAATTAGTGGTATGACCTTAGGCAAGTCATTTCACTTCTCTGACTCTCTATGGGTCATGTCAACCACAAAATACTAAGCTGAGCATTTCTGTGGGAAGAGCGTTCTAAAGGGGGTGAATTAGAAGCAAGACCTGGCTGGATGAGAAGCGTGTCAAATAGAGGAAGAGAAGGAATGGCACCTGGGTAAGGCTTGCAAATAAGGAGAAAACTGAACGAACAATAACGAACCTGATGAGGTGTTTTTTGCATTTGGTAATAGGCAGATTTTTTTTTTTTTTAAAGCTTGGAGTAAAAGTAAAATTGTGTGGAGTTCTGCAAAATAAAACAATCTAAGAGAGGCATGAAAGGAAGAAGTGTTCAGAAGGGGGAGATGATACGACAAATTAGTTTCCTAAACCATGCTTGGTGGGACCTTAGGCAAAAAGCATGGAGTACCCTACTCAGCTGGGGCGATCCCAGTTTATTCTTGAGACTGAGTTTTTGTTAAAAGAGAGTTTTCTGAGACTCAAAGGAAGCTTTTCAATTGCTGAGCTTTCAAGACATCAAGAAAACTAGGATCATTTGTATGAGTTCAACTACTGTGATTCTTTTAAAAGATAAAATTCCAGGGCCTTGAGTGGATGAAGTTCAGGAGTGTGTATCCTATATAAAATGCAAACAGAATTTGCATTGTGGCCATTCTTTTTTTATTGTTTATTCTCTTACAGTTGTCCCAATTCCCCCCTACCCCTGCTTTGCCTTCTTCTGCCTAGTCCACCCCCTGCTCCCAAAATCAATCCCCACACTGTTGCTTCTGTTCATGAGTCATTCATACATGTTCTTGGGCTAGTCCCTTCTGATTGAGAAGTAACATTGGCACTAGAAATCTCTAAGGTGAGGTCTCCAAGAATCGAGGATCAGTTCTCTTACAGCGACTGACATTCTAGGTTGGGTCATGGTTTCTTGACCAAGGTATTCAGTGTGTGAGGGGAAAGAACCAGGATCCACTGTTCTCCCCCCCTGCCCTGCAGTAACATTGGCCTCCAGTCAAATCTGATTACAGTGGAAGAATTGGGGCAAGGCAACAGTAATCAGTAACTCAAGAGTATAAACATTGAGAAGGAAGAATATCCAGGAAAAAGGGAACAACTAATAAGCATAATGGCATGAGAGAGAACCATGGACACTGACCAAGGCAAAATTGGTGGTCTTGCAGGGTCCAGTGTTGACACTGGAGCCTAATGGACAGACCTTCTTCCAAAGTTGATTTAGAAACTGCGTAATAGGAACAAGAGAGAAGGGATCCCTGTTTGTAACACCTCTAGGATGAAGATGCTTCTCTTGGTTAGGAACGGAAATGATTTTTTTAAAACTATTAAGTGACAAGATCACCTTCTTTTCTTGTTTTTCTACCCAAAGGACCACCCCAGTTTGAGCTGCATGATTGCTTCTTCACTAAGTTCTTACTCTGAGGCATGAAGACTTTAGCCAGTACCTCAAGCTCCTCAACTTGCTCCTTACTGGGATTACAACAGCTGAGTAGAGCAGAGAAAACTGTTGATTTCAGAGCCAAGTGCAGAAAGCAGTTGGCCCCCAACTTCTTGTCCAAGGCAGCCAAGGAGAGCAGAGCCTGACCATTGCCCTGGCCAGTGGGAGCAAGAGCCAGGCACCTGTCCAATGCTGCATTGCCTACTCTTCTGTGCTGGGTCCCCTGGGTCACCTGCTGTGAGATGGCAATTCATCCCACTACCTTTTCTTTCCATAGAAAGCCAGCTGCCTGCCAGCACCCGCAACTTACTTCTCTAGAAAATGGGTTAACATTTTGATTCCTAAACAAGTTAGAAGTTTCTATCCCTCTTTCCCTCTCCTCTCCTCTCGTCTCCCCTCTTCTCCAGGGGAAAAAAGGGAAAATGATGTCTTTATTATATTCTTACATGAGGCTATTAAAGATAGCATGCCTACTCTTTGGAAAAAGAGTAGAAGGCACATGGTATTGACTGTATTTGTGAGGTGTTATAAAGGGAAGGGATTTGAATGTGTATATTTATCTGTTATCTTGGCCTTGAGAAACTTCAAATCTGCATCTAAAGTGACAGGTCCTCTGTTAAAATGTTAGAAAGTACTATGTAGAAATGAAAGAATTTCATTTGTAGGTGTGACGGGCTCAGGCTGACCCTGAGGAGAGGGCATTGAAAAAAATGGAACACACAGCCCTGGGCATGAATTGAAGTGGGTATTTCACAGATCCAGGATGAAAAGGCCCATCAGCAGTTCTGGCCTGCTCTGCTCAGAAAACACTGGCTGTTTGGGAATCAAGAAGAACTAAGTTCAAGATCAGCTTTGTTGCTAACTCACGTGGGCCTTCAGCAAGATTTTGTCTTGGCTGGATTCCAGTGCCCTCATTTGTAAAATGAGAGGGTTAGACATCACCCCCAAAATACTATGATTTTCATAAACTGGGCCACCCTTACTTTGGGGAATCCTAACCTGAAGCCTATGAACCAAGTTAACTTGTTTCAAGTTAGTTTCTCTCTTCACACAGGAAACAAAAAGAACCCAGTGTGGCAAAGTGTTTTTAGAGAACCTTGAGATGACAGTGGTGGGCATACCAGGAACATTCCTTCACCATAACCACAGAGAGCCTGCATATATTTGTTGTTGTTGTTTTTAATTGCAAACTTTTCTAACAATCTGCCCTTTAGAAATGATTGCCCCTCTCTGAGGATCAGATCACCGCCCAGCCAGTTCTCAGAGTAAATTATCTGAGGAATGCCGAGCCTGAAATCTATGATTAGGATGCCTGACTAAGTAACAATGAACATGTACTTCCCCAAATGGGTCAGCTATGACCCCAGATATCCACAACAGGGTGGCAAATGACTCATGCTGACTTGATAGCCGCCCTAATGCAGGATTTACAGCTGGATTTAGGGCGAAAGGTTGCAGGTAAATCTGAAGGCGCAGAAAACAGGGAGGGAGAGAATTGAGAGTCCAGGGAATTTCCATCAAAGGTTTTCAGAAGCAAGAACCCATTCTACCTTTGTGGATAGCTGCGGTTTGCTCGGATCAAGATCAAAGGCATCACCGTGGGCAGAGCCATGACAAATGTGAGACGCAGTCTGGTGAAACCTAGCATTAGCCCCTCTCTTAGGCTACCGTCTAGACTGGAGTAGGTGCTCATACTAGAGCCAGCTGAGTATGTGTAGTCAGTGCTCCTTCGTGACAGGGCAAAGGAGGTGCCAAAGCTCTTCTCTGTCCCCACAGGGGTGCCAAAGCTCTTCTCTGTCCCCACAGGGAAGCCCGCAGCCAGGACCAGCCCAGCGGGGCACAGTGGCTGTAGCTTCAATTGGAAGAATAGCTTTTGTGGGAAAAATGGGGGACATGGGGTAAACATGGGGCCAGGTGATTGACAGAGAAGCAGATTTAGTAACATACAACCACCTGGAGTTGTGTGGCTTCCCTCGTTCCTCCCTGAGGGCATTTGAAGGCTGCTTCAAAGCTCTGCTAATGCGTTGTTCATCTGCAGGCCCAGGACACTGACAGAGATTTGAACTGTCATTCACCAAGAACAGCTATGGATATTTCATTCTGATGGTCCACATGACTTTTCAGAGCTTCAGCTCATTTTCTACAATAAGACAACCCAAGTACCTGAGGAAGGGATATTCTGGATTCTGAATGGGCAGTGCCACTTCTACATTGTCTGCTGCCTAGCACATCAGCACTAACTGTTGTTTAAACTCTTATTTAATCATGAGAACACCTGCATAGGAAAAAAAACCAACAAACAAAAAAGATGCCAATGACACCCTTCAAGATTTTTGTGCATGCATTATCTTATGTGGCGTTTATATGGACCTGGTGAGGTGGGGAGGGGATATCTTCCTGCACATTTTGAGAGTGGAACTAGGAGAACTAGAAAAGTCAGGAATCAGGGTTTCAATTCTACTTCTGACAAATTGTTCAAGTGTGTTGTTCAAGGAAGATTTTACTTTCCTTTTCTAGGACCTGGCCATTAAATAGGAAGTGCTGGGGTTGGAATTGGGGGTTATAGTTCACTAGCCTTCCCAATAATTACATCCATCATGGTGTAGTCACCAGACAGAAGAATTTGTAGCCTTGAAAAATAACAGTTATGGATATAATGCAAAAAATGATCATGATATAATGCTACATAAAACGTCAAAACACAAGACTGTTTGCATATCAAGTTTATAACTGTGAAATGACATATGGAGGAAGGGGGCAAGGAAACCATGCAAATTTTAGCTAAGGTTACCGTAGGAAAATTTTAATGTATTTTCATATTTTCTATGATATAATTAGCTATGTCATTTCTTACCGATTTAGATGTAAACTAATTTGTAATTGAAAAAGAGAGGCCCCCACCAGCAATACCCAGTCTTGAGTAAGTTGTCTGAGTTCAATTTCCTTAACTACAAAAGGACTGGAAAGATCTTAACTTATTAAGTATGAAGTCCTTACTTTGTGCCAGCCAATTATCCTGAGCATTTTCACTTGTACTAGCACATTTAATCCTCATTATACTCCAAGAAGTAAGTCTTCTTAATATCCATACTTTACAGATCAGGAAACTGAGGCAAAGAGAGGTTAAATGAGGTCAGACAGCCCTGAGTGGAGAATTTCAGAGCAAATCACCACAAGATAATTCTGAAGCTTATGGAACGACCACTTAGCCGTGTAAGTTCAAGGGATGGTTACAAAATTGAATCTTACTTCTCAAGAACTCTCTGTTGCAGAGTTGGCACATGACAGGCACTAAGTAGGTATAGTTCTTTCCTAGCTTCATCCATTTCTAAGGCTTCTATGTAAATATGTTAAATTAAAAAGCAAGGACTAAACAACTGAGTGCTAGAACATTGATATAAATTTATCATTTGGTTGCTAACTTCACTGGGATCAGTTAACTGGAATCAGTGATCACAAAGAGGTGCTTTTGAGAATAACATGACTAAATTTAGAAATGCATGTTTTTATCTAAGGCAAAGGCATCATGAACATGTTTTGATCTTATCTAATGTTTCTACTTCTTTTTTTCCCCTACAAACATTTGGGACTCAAAGAAAACCTGAACTCACTGTACCCAGAAAGTCTTTTTCAATCTTTTTCCCTCCAATAATCGCTCCTACTAGGACTATGTGTGGTAGGGAACATGGAGGTGACATTATACCTAGAAAATGGAATCCATATAGTTCTGATTCCTTTCTTTGTAAAACATTGTTTCCTATGAGCTTTTTTGTATGTTGATGCCCATAGCATCTTCAGAGCCCTTTACATAGGTTTTATAGGTCTATTCAAGAAGTTAGGCACTTATTGACAAACTAACTTTAACACCAAAAGGTTTAAGTTCAAGTTAAATCTCCAAACCCAATTAGGAACAAGTTTCAGCTACTTACGTTTCCTTGTACAGACATTCATATAGCAAGATGAGCAGACACCACCTTTTATTAAATTAGAAAACTTGATATTTAAGTTTTGTATGACAATCATTTCCAAATGACCATGTGAATTTGGGCAAGTTGTTGAACCTCTGTGGATCTCTTATTTTTCTTGAAATTGGGTGAATTCTTATGGATTAAATAGCCAACTTCCTCCCTTAGAAAAGCCTACGGTTGGGCCAGATTATTCTCATGAAAGTAAAAAGATTGCTTTATGTGAGCTATTTGATGCCCATTTAAAAATACAATTATGTTGTACATCTCTCATTTAAAAGGAAGCCAGAAATCCAACAGCAAAGTGGTAGGTGGGCTGGTTGTTCAGCAGGGTGCCTCCCATGGTACAAGTTCATTATTTCATAATTCCTGCTTCTGGTGCTACCTTCATCCTCTATGATAGATTTCAAACTAGAGAATAAAGAGTGTAGGTGCTCAACTACATAATAAATGTGTGTTGGAATATCCTATGGATGAAGTCCCTTCTTGGTGGGAAGTAGGAAACCTCCATAAAGAGTCATAAGTGGAAACCATACCTGATACAGGTCTTGTTAATTAGACATTGCCCTGTTAGGTTCCCTAATTATTGGAAAAATATTCTTCCTCCTCTCTCCAGCTTCCCTTCCTTCAGGTTGTACCTCCCATGCATTTTACGACTCATCCAGTTCATTTTCTATCTAAATGATTAAAGCCAGGGTTGGCACCCTCCCAGGACCAGCCTGCTAAGTGTTCATTTATCCCCCATAATTTAAGGCTTCCTCTGCCAGGAGCAATAATCCTCCTCCCTCAGACCACTCTGGCTGGAGAGCCTTGATGCCAGCCTGGGGCAAGGGAAGGAAGGGAAGGAAAGGAAGAGGAGACTACAAATTGCTCATAGATTTCAAAAATATTTTCCTGTGGAAAATTCTGACACTTGGAAAAGGGGCACTGACTTTTAGACCACTTTGTAGGGAAGATAATCCTGGAGAAGGGAAAAAGGGTGTGTGGTTTTGAAATATCTCTTCTTTAAGAAATAGAGGAAAGCTTTAAGAAAAAACTAATAAAAACAGGAGCAGCGTGAACAGGCCTAGAAAAAACTGTATCAGGGAAGAGGATGAGGGAGCTATCCTCTCTCTTCTATATTATTCCTTTCCTCCTTTTTATCATCAGTTTTCATTGAATAAATTAATAGATGGATAAAAAAGTGATTGAGTACATTTGTGAATGAATAAGTGAATGAATGAATCATAGATCAGTGTTTCTTAAATCGACTCACCTTTAGAATCAGTTGCAAGCCCCTTTTATAATACAAATCCCTGAGATATTCTTTGGAAATTTTGATTCATTAGGTCACAGATGAAGCCCAGAATCACCTCATTTTTTATTGTGAATGAGGGCCCCACATTAATTGGCCCCATAGTCAATTTAGTTGCATTATTTAATCACTTGTTATTAATTAATTAATTGCATTAATTAATCACTTGTTATTTCCTCCTTGATCAAACCAGCTTATTTCCCTGCCTGCTATTTTTGTATGTTGTCAAGGAAACTTGGTGGTATTTTGTAAGAATTCGTCTTAGAAGTTTTTATATTAAAATAATCAGGTTTCCAATCCTATTCCATCTCAACTGTTTTGGAATTTTCCATTCTCAAACAATCCAAGAGTCCTGGATTGGTTCACTTGTTTATTTGTTTGTTTATTTTTAGTAGAAATGAGGATGCTTTTGAAATCCAGTGGTTTTAGAAATACCTGAACTCATCTCTCTCTTTCTGCTTAATCATTCATTCAATAAATCTATAGTAAGCACCTCTAGTTTGCTAGGAACACTGAGGATACAAAGATGAAACGTATCTTCCTGTTCCTTATGGAATTTACAGGCTAGTGGGTAAGGTGGGTAAGAATGTGATTATTCTACAAGCCAGGTATGGTAAAAGTAGGTACAGGTAAGGTAGTTGGGGTGTATTTTTGGTCAGAGGGATGATAAGTCTTGAAGAAAGTGAAATGCAAGATTTGGGAGATGAAGAAGGGCTAAATATTGTGTCTATAGCCACAGAGGTGTTATCCTTAAAATACTGGAGAGCTAAAAGAACCAGTGTGTGTGTGTGTGTGTGTGTGTGTGTGTGTGTGTGTTGGAGGGGTCGGTGGTGGAAGATGACATTGGAGATGCAGACACCATATCATGACATACCATGAATGTCTTCCTAAAATGTTGGATTTTACGCTGAAGCAATGGGAATCCCATAATGGACTTGAGCATGAGATGGATACAAATAAATACATTGGTACCTTGGTACTTGTTCTTAATTCTTCCCAGAACTTGTGACAAGTGCCAAAACTGATGAGTACTGAACCATGAAGCGTTGTCTCTTGCAAGTCGGTGTCATGACTCATACAAGTTCTAGCAAGTGTGACTCGCTCCAAGCAAGCACCACATGCTAAAACATTATTTTTTCATCCAAATTTGATGAGTTCTGAAGCTGACGAGTACTGAGGTATGAATATAAATAAATGCTCTCTCACTACTGGGGGGTGTGCCTGATCTGAAATTTGCCAGACTGGAGTCTTTAAGGCCATGGGAGAAAATATAAGGCCTTGAAGAAGTCACCCCCAGGAATTTAAAGAGAGGTCAGAGGGGAAAATGAAGTGGTAGAAATAATTGATAAACCTTGGTGATACACAGGTGTGTGGCAGGGGTAGCAGTAACAAAGTAGGGGGTCATTAGAAGATTCTCAAAACTTGGACCACCTAGGGAATGGTAGTGTGATTCATGGAAGCAGTTTTCTGGTTGATTTTTATTAATTTTCCTGTGGTATCTAAGGAAAATGCTCATAACATCACATTTTGAGGACTCAGATCCAAGCACTTGTGCAAGTGGCTTCTTTTTTTACCTTTTGAGTTCTTATCAAGGCTGAAAAATCTTCTAAGCACACATGAAAGAAACAGCAGGGCCACAGCTACTTTGAACTTACTGCACATGATTCCTTTCATATAAGATGTGCTTGACAAACATTAATTAAGTCTCCCAGCACCTCTTTGAAGTAATGCAGGAAATATGTACAGGTGGGTAAACTGAGGCCCCGGGACCTGGAATGAGAGCCTGAGGACACACCAGGGCAGGTGCAGCATTTGAAAAGACCCTCGTATGAGGCCCCTGTTTCTCTGATGAAGCCAGATGTGGGCGACTGTTTTTAAGCAAAGGTCTTCCAGCAAGTTCCCTACACCAGGCAGGATGAGGCAGGCTGGTTATTTACTCCAGGGGCCACACTCTCTGACCTCAAACCAGGCAGCCTTGGGTTTTACCGCACACCTTGTCTACTCATCATCCAGACCCGCCATCACCTCCCTGAAGTCCACAGGTGTGTCATATTCCTCCTGATGCTTTCTTGTCCTTGCAACTGGCTGATGGTTTGAGAGTTAGAAGGTGAGGGTGATTGACTTCATTGTCAGAAGAAATGATATGAGTCATTTTTGTACCTGAGTTCCTGCTTTTTAGCTTTTCTGTTTTTTGCAGATTGGCACTTTTGGTTTAGCATGCAGGGTGTTTATTACAGAGTAGAAGTGGGTACATGGAAGAGTTGAGTTGTGGTTAGGCCCATCAGCAGTGTGGGCAAAACTTATGGATGGCCCTCCTGCATTGATCCAAGTTGGTTATGCTCTCCGGGCCTTTGTACTTCCAAACTGATCAGTCACTGGTTATGGATAAAGCTGAGCCAACCCCTGGACTGGCTTATTGTGGAGGGCTGTGCATAGTACACATTAAAACCTTATATTCAACGGAGGCTAAAGGGATGTTTGCTGGGGATGGGGTGTGGGGGTGGGCTGGGAAATGGGCAAAAAAGGTGAAAGGAAATATAGTCAGTAATATTGTGATAAAGTTGACAGATGAGTATTAGTGAGGTGATCACATTGTAAGGTATAAAAATGTTAAATAATTATATTGTACACCTGATATAACTAATATAATATTGGGTACTAACTATATACCTAAATAGAAAAAAATAAGAAAAATGGAAAAAGTAAGCAATAAAACCTTTGTCTTCTGCCTGCTAAACTAGATGCATCCAGAAAGCTGGGCCTTGATCAACTGCATCGTCTGTTTAACTATCGATTTAATCCACCCAATTTGTTATTCTATCTAGTCAACATCTATCTATCTATCCATCTGTCCATCCATCCATCCACCAACCTACCTACCTTCCTACTACACCTATAGCATGTATGATGCTAGAAATGACATTAAGTTCTATGATTCTATAATGATCAAAGACTAAGTCCTTGTGTTCAGGAAGCTCTCAGTCTAGTGGGTGCCTGAAACACAAAATACATAGAAGCAAAATCATCTCAGAAATAGCTTCATGCTTCAGAAAGGAAATACAAACAGTAAACATATGCATAAAAGTCACTGAAGAGAAAAAGATGGGAAGGACTGTCATTGTCTTCAGTGGGACAAAAGGTCTTCTTCACGCTAATCCAACAAGATATGCAGATCACCAGCAATTTAGGAGATTACAAAGTTACCGGACCTGTTTGAAGCTTATGGTAAATAATTGAAAAGTATTTTTATTGTGCAATTGGCCATTTTTGCTTCAAAGGGAACAAATTAAAGACAATGACTCAGAGAAAAGAGCACATTTTAAAAAATGAGGATTTGGAGTTAGTTGGGCTTGCAGACAATGAGATTTCCATGCAACACTTTGGTCCATCAACTGTGAATATCTTTGCCATTTTTCACGGACTCTTTATTTCTGATATATTCTTCTGAATCCAGTGTCCTTTTTTTCTTATCAGAAATTTTAGTTTTCCACCAAAAGCATTTCTCAAAGAAATATTTGACTACAAACATATTCAGTTGCCCTACTGAATGTAATGGCCCCTTGGAAAATCCTGTTCCAGTTAAACTTTCTAAGGAATCCATTCAGAGATGAGAGTCTTTTAGAATTTTATTCATTAGTTTGCTTAACTATTGGTTTTCCACTTTATTTACTACATTTTCCTTTTTTCTCTGTGATTTAGCTCTCTGAAGCATTTGGGCGGTTTGCATGAAAGGGGCTATATCTTAAATGCTTTTAAGGTTTATATGATTTATATATACAGCACTCATGATTCATGTCTCAAATGGCCATGTTGGTGGATTTTTTTTTTATTAAATTCTTGATTTATGTGAAATAGATAAATACACAGATCATTCAGAACAAGGGTGTCTGTGTCTGGGGGTAGAGAGGAGGAGGACGAGAGGGATTTGTATGCATGAATAACTCCCTGTTGGTCCTAATGGGATTTGCACAAGGAAGACCCCTGTATTCCATGATACAGTCTTTCTTCATTCAAACATGTGGTTAGGTATATGTTATTGATATCATAACTTTAATTTCCGAGCCATGTTAAATCGATACCTGTTTTAGATGTCTCCCTTAAGGAATGGAACATAAAAGAATACACCATTTTTCTTCCCCTTTTCCCCATGTTGTATTTGGCAGATTACCTTGACATTTTAAATATCTTATCTACCTCTGATTTTAATCTCCTTGAGGGCTGTACATTGGCTTTACTCTGTGTTATGTACAATCCCTTATGTTTCACCAGTATTTACCATCTAATAATAGCAGAAAAGAGAATGAAGAATATTTCTTCACAATAGGAGCATTTCATAAAAGATACTTGAATCAGGTTTTCTATAATTGTAATAAAACATTTTCAGGCTGACTCTTAGCTGAAGAAAAGAACTTTTACCCTTCTCAAAGCTAGAGTTGTGTGAGAAAGTGTGCATGTGCATGTTTCAAATAACCAAACCAATAAGCCCTATTTCTGTCCTTATTATAATCAAGGGAACAACCATTCTAATAAAATTGTGTTCAACAGTTCCTCTATAAACTCCCTCCCTCATCCTAGCTCCACCTGGTATAATATAAAATGTAATATACTTTGGAGGCATTTTTAATAAAACTCTTTCAGATGACTCTATGTGGCAACACAATTCATTTATAGTTTCCTATTAGTTCACCTTTATAGAGGTTTTAGTCTTTTCCTATCTCATGGGGTAAAAAAGTCACCATTTTTTCATAACTAACTTGTATTTCTGTTGACTTAATCTCTCCATTTCTTAGTGTTTCACATACAAGAACACAGTTAGGGCCAGGGAGAAAAACATTTCCTCACACTCCTATAATATTACAATTAGTTTATATAAATCTTACCTTGTCCTAGGAGATATGATATTTTTATTATAAGGTGGTATATTAATTTTATTATTTATGAAGTTATAAAAAGAGGAGAAGAGAAAATTCATGATTTGTTCTTATCAACATAACTGCATGCTTATTCTGTGTTATCCTCAGAGTCAAAATAATGTTCTTTATTCCAAATGACTTCTTATATAGGTAAGATGATTCAGAGATGATGAGAATTTTGAATGACTTTATGGCATGAAATATTTGTGGGAAGCATGATGTGAGCATGAGAGAAGCGAGCATCCAATTTAAGAAAAGTCACTTTGAGCATTTGGCCAAAAACCAACTGTAAACATTTTGAGATTCAACTCCTTTCTTAGTCCAAGAGAGGGGAAAATAAGGTCTGTAGGTAGGCTCAATGCTCCTCAGGCTTCCCACCATTTTCTCTACTTTTAGCCTCATCCTTAATATAGAGTTAGTGGGGGTGGACTTGAATGGAGGTATCATTGGATCTGTTTGACTCACAGCCATGATTCAATTCTTTTTTTTTTTTTTTTTTTAAGATTTTATTATTTTATTTTATTTTTTTAGAGAGAGAGGAAGGGAGAGAGACAGGGAGGGAGAGAGAGACATCAGTGTATGGTTGCCTTTCACCTGCCTCCAGCTACAGATCAGGCTAGAGGTTAGGCTTGTAACCTGGTTATGTGCCCTGGATAGGAATTGAACTAGCAACCTTTGGGTTCACAGGCCAGCACCTTATCCATTGTGCCACCAGCCAGGGCCTATGATTCAATTCTTATTTTTATACTCTGCTTCTGGGGCTTGAAGACTCTTGTAGATGATAGCCAGCAGGGTTGAAAGCTGAGAAATGACTTGGTGCATATTAAATAATCTCCCAAAAGCTAAGGCCATGTTAGATAGCTCCACAAGACTGGCTATATAGTTTGTAGGGCCCAGTGCAAAATGCAATAATATGACCTTTTATTAAAGATTGTTGGGATTAAAAGATGGTGACAGGAGAGTGTGAAACCAAGCATGCAGATCTTATATGACTGTACAGGCTGCAAGAACCATGAAGCCGATCTACCTTTAGATACCTTTAGAAATGAGAATGAAAGTAAAGCTAAAAATAGAAATTTTGACTGAACATCTTTTTTAGAATTTAGACAATTGTGCTGTTGTCCCTCTCCTAGCAGAAGGCTGAGTTGAGCATGCAAGATGATGGCCTTTGGTATCCTGCTGATTTGCTGTATGCATTGATTCAATACAATGAGGCATCTAGGTTCCAGATTCCTCATTTCCAAAATAATAGTTGAAAGGAGATGTCCAAGTTAGCCAAAAACGTAAGTTTAATATTCATAAAACCATTCAAACCCATGATAGAAATTTTCAAAAGCAGTTATTGTAGGGTTTGAGGTAACCTCTTGGAAAATATTGGGCAAGAAGAGGTTCTTGGGTTAACTGATTATTAACATTTTTCTCTAATGATGGTTATAACTTCCCTAAGAAAGTGTAGAGTGTGACAGTTTGAAACATTCTGAGATGAAATGAGGCAAATCTGAGATGGATACAAACTCTGTTTCTAGTCAGCTGTGTGGTCTTGGGCAAGCAAGTCATCTTTATAGAGGACCTCTATAAAATGTGGTCAGTGATAGAACTTGTACCACAAGTCTGTTGATGGGTTCGATAAGATAACTCATGAATGGTGCTTCTCTGGGTGTCTAGCACATAGTAACCATTCAATTAATGTATTGGATGTGGATGATGAACGATATATATTAGTGGTGGTAGTGATGAGAGCCATACTTGTTACAAAGGTGAGAGCTGAATTCAAACCTGTCTGCATTGGAATTTCTCACCACCACTACCTGTGAGAACTTGGGCCAGTAACTTAACTTCTTAGTAACAACATAACTGTCATTGATTCTTGCTCATGTGATCCTGAGTCAGATGATCTAGGCCAAGCAACTGCATCAAATTGAAGCTCTATCTGTCCCGGGTTAGTTTCTGGCAGTTGGGCTCAGATCTGCTTTCTGTGTTTGGTGTCCCCCTTGGAGCAGCATGTATTTTATGGGAATGGTGGAAGATAAGAGAAAAAGCTCTCTGTACAAATCCCTTTCAAGACTTGGCTCATTTTTGGCTAGGAGCATCCCATTGGCCAAGGCAAGTCACATGACTGGGCCTAAAGATAATGGTTCAGTTACATACTCCACTCTTCTAATGAGATGGACTCACATGGACATGGGTGTGGATGCAGAGGGGGAAAAGATCTGAGGCCAATAATTCAGTTTCCTTATATGTAACATGGGGTTGATAAAATGACCTCACTCATAGACTTATTTTGAGGATTAAATGAGATAATCCTTGTAAAGCATTTAACAGTTAATTAGCACTTAATAAATGTTAGTTGTGTTTTTAATGATGACTCTGATCACTCTATGACCCAAATCTAATGAAATATTTTAGATGAGAAAGGCAGGTGTGGGCAGGGGCAGTTGGAAAAGATTTAGAGGTGAACTTTAGCTGGACCATAGAAGTTGGGCGGAATATAATATGTGAGAGAAAAGAATAGCTGAGGCTGGGGGCAGGGTGTTCCTGAATGGGGAAGAACAAAAGCAAAAAGCCTAAAGGAAAACTAATGTAGATTTACAATGTTGATTATATTTAAAGTTTTAGGTGAAGTAACCACACTTCATTTCCATTGCTTTTCTTTTAAAATCCTTGAGGTGAATTGTCATTCCCAATCCTGCTGTTTGTTTGGAAAGAGAACAGAGCATGTGTATATAATAAACCAGCTGTGAACCTGTGTTCTCTGCTTGGAACTTCCTTGAGCATTTCCCTTCCCTGGGCAGGTGCCGCTTCCCCTGGGCCCGCCTCTATCCTGAATGGAAGGCTTGTCCACAGGAATCCAGGCTGCCAGAAATGGTGAAATACTCCTTGAGGGCTCAGCTTCACATTGTAGCCTTCGAGTCCGAGTACAGCTATTACTTATGTGCAAGGTCTGAGAAGTTCAGAGTATGTGGATTCCATTGTTCTTCCTGAGCAGTGGGGATTGCAGGCAGAAGACCCTGTGAGCAGTTAATATTGTAATCCCTTCTATTTAGGCTTCCTGAATAGACCATGCCCAGTCCTCCCAGGCCCTCCTTCTGATGCTTGATTGCACCAGGGCCTGTTAATGAACTAGCAGGCAGAGACCCTGCTGCTAATGCAGCCCAAGTTGGCCAGGCCTGTTAGCATAACAATAGCCTGAAGAAAGGTGAGGAGCTTTCCTCCCCTCCTGGTAACATATGTGTACTCTGAGGGTGCTCTTTTGCACCCTCAAATCTTTAGATTAGTCTAAAGACAAATCTTTAGAGAAATCATGCATAGAAAACAAAGTCAAGCATGGAGCTGGAGCTTGGAACTCTTTGGGCCATGACAATGTCTCACCCAGTTCTACTCTAAGAAACATGGCTTTTCACTCTAGCCTGGCAAATCAATTCTGAGAAATCACTAGGCAAATAGCTACTTTATCCAATTATCCCAGCTGACATCTGTGCTCTCCAAAGTCGTCATATCCTCACATCTCTTAAGAGATGCAAATTACAGAGGATGGTGGTGACACCAGCAGATATTTCACCAATGGTCAGTATAGAGGGTCCTGTGATGTGCTGCCCAGATTCCCAGTCCAAGACTGGGGTACTCATTCTCCTAGTTGGTAGGTCAGTTGCTAGCTAACATCTCTCAGCTACTCATCTCTTATTATTTTACTCTCAGCTGGAGAAAGACCTCACACCCAAGATTATGTAGCCTTTCTGGGGGAAGACCACATCATTGACCGGTGGATATCAGTGTATAACAGCTAGCTCCTTTGCTTAAAATTTGGGACAACTCTGAAGGGTTGTTTCCGTTTCAGAGCTGCCCTTAGGATTGGCTGAGGCTTTTGTTGCCATGTATCTGTCTGTTCAGTCTTGTTTCTCTCCCTCCCTCCCATGTGTTAATCCTGAGAGTACTCTGCAGTCACTTCTTTACACAGAGCTCTGTCTTAGAGTGGATTTCCTCAGAAATAGGACCTATGACATCTGCTGTGCGCCACACATGGTTCTTGGCATTTTTCACCTCCTAGCTCACTCAATTTCTACCAGCAACAATCTTAGTAGTTGAGGAAACTGAGCTTGTACAGGTTATGTAAATTGCTCAAGATTCTTCTCTTAATAAGTGGCAAAAAAAAAAAAAAAAAAAAAAAGAAGTCCAACTATCTCCAAATTCCATGATCTGTAGGCTGCCTCATAGTTAAGAGCACAGGCCACTTGAAGTGCACCTAAATGTGGAACTTGGTTGAGTGAAAGGATAAAGGAATGAGATATGAGATGTCAAAGCAGAAAGGAGGGCAGTCAGATGTAGACGGCCAGGGCAGCATGCCAGGGAGTCTGCAAGGGACGCACGTCTGGGTATGTCTGATGCAAAGATAGAACTGCAGTGGGTGAAAACGGAGCCCCATGAGGGGAGTGCATGCTTCCATCCATGAGGGTGAGTGAGGGAGGGAGGTATGTGAGGAGAGTGTAGGTAAGGGACTATGCAGGGAAGTGTGGGCAGATTTAAAGGACAGTGACGCCCAGCAGTAGCAGGGAGCCGCAGCCACCAGAAAAGACTGAAGGGGCCCTGTGGAAGGGTGGCTGCTGGGAAAAGGAGCTGAGTGGTGTGAGGGAGCTGACTGACAGGAACCTAGAGTGGCCTGAGAGTGGATGACAGAGAGAGCAGCCTGGCTGTAGCCCCTGCAGCTGGCAAGATGGGAAGCACTGGGCAGCACAGCCCTTGGCATGAGTGTAAGTGTCAGCAGAAGCTGCTAGTCACACCCCTCAAGTGGCTTCTCCAGCCCTGTTTATCAACAAGAAGTGGCCAGGAAAGGAGAAGAGGTTAGGACTATTTCTGAGTTCATATAGAGCAAATTTGAGATGCTCAGAATGACTGGGAAAAACTTGGCAGGGAGTCTGCAATATCCCGGGTTGCACTGGGACATGGGAATTAGCCAGTGAGATGTTATAGTTAATGTAATACCTTTGCACCCACAAGCTGCTGTGATCTGGGAAGCAATTTCGAAATGTAGAGAAAGAGGAAGATCATTTATTCATAGGGAAGCTCATTCAGTACTGGAAAGGGAAGCAGCTTGTTCAGTAAATGTGTTTGAACACATTCTGTAAAGTCAGACACATGGGGCTTGTGCTTCTTAACCTGGATCTGCAGAACCTCAAGGGGTCTGTGGGTATAATTCACAGTGCCATGGACTGAGAAGGAAAAATTACCCATGTATTTTTACTAACCTCTACCTGAGACTCAGCATCACTTTTTTTTATTACAAAGGCAACAAAACACAGTAGGATTATAATCACACACTAGGACATCACAATTTTGGGGAACTATTTTATTTTATTTTATTTTTTTATTTTTAAGATTTTATTTTTAGAGAGAGGGGAAGGGAGAGAGGCAGGGAGAGAGAGGAACATCAATATATGGTTGCCTTTCACCTGCCCCCAGCTAGGGACCTGGCTGGAGACCTGGCTTGCAACCTGGTTATGTGCCCTGACTGGGAATCGAACCAGCAACCTTTGGGTTCGCCAGTGCCAATCCACTAAGCCACCAGTCAGGACTCAAAAGGGCTTTTTAGAGGAAGTGAAAAAAAAAATATATATATATGTATATATATATATACATATATACATATATATATATAATATTTATTTATTTATTTAGGTCACTCAGGACTTTTTCTTCATTACTTCCTGGAAGAGAAGGAGGAAGAGAGGGAAACACTGATGTGAGAGAGAAGCATCAATTGATTGCCTTCTGTATGCACCTGGGCCAGGAATTGAATCCACAACTGAGATATGGGCCCTGACTGGGAATCAGACCTGCAAACTTTTGATTACAGGATGGTACTCCAACCAACTGAACCACCCAGACTGGACAAGGAGAGGTGATACTGAAACTGAATTTTAAGATACCAGCATGTGTTATCATATTAGAGGCAAGAGAGGGCTGGGGAGGGAGGAACAAAGAGGTTCTTGGCCCAGAAAGTAAGGTATTGAGGGATCAAAAAGTATCGTGTAAAATAGAGAGGTGATGGGTGGCCCAGAGAGAGGTGGGTAGAAGCCAGGTGAGAGAGTTTGAAGTATTTTTGAGTCCTTGAGGAGACGTTTAAGGACTTCATGCTGTGCAAGGTGTGAGTACATCCACTTGTCATGTTCAGAACCATCACCTGGACTGCTGCATGGAAGATGAAGAGGAAGTGCAGTGATGGGACCGTCTTACCAGAGTGTAGGTCTTAGAGAAGGGTACAGCAGCCCAGCATGCTTGGCCTACTCAGAAGTCACTGAATAAAGTTCTAGAACACATCAAAAGGTTTCTCTAGCCCTCTTCTAAATGTTCTCTGACAGAAAGAGGATGCCTAGTCAGCTTGAAGGTGCTAAAAGAGATAATGTCCCAGGAGCAACCTTCAACAATGAGGGATAAGAGTTGGTGGATAAATATACCAGCTTCCTCGCCCCAAGACAGACTCTTCAGAGGTATGTTCCTTACAGCCTCTCTGAGGCCCCTTTGGCAATAAGCACCATGCCCTCTGTGGTCTCCTGCTCTTCTCCTTCCAAGGGACCAGTTGTCAAATAAATCACTTGCACCTAAACCTGGTCTCACAGGCTGCTTTGAGAGAAACCCAACCTAAAACAGGAACTGTTACTGGGTCTGGGTCTGGGGAATGGGAACATGGAAGCAAAAAATGCCATGGAAGAGGTGAGATTACAGAATTTAGTCATCTGTCAGACATGGATGTGAGGGAACAAGGGTGCCGAGGATGATTCTAAAGGAAAGACGTGCAGTGCTCTAAGATGGGGAAGACAGGAGGAAGAACAAATGGGAGAAGAGCATAATGAATTCATTGAAATACTTTGAAATACTCACTGGACAGTGGACAGAGATTTGTAACAGGCTGTTGGAAATGCAGGGGTAGAGTTTATGTAGAGAGTTGGGGTGATGATTCTTGCTTGGAATCATCAAGGATTTGGATGAGATTTTTTTTAGAGAACATTTCAGGACCTTGAATCTAAACCTTTCGAATAGGACATCTAGGAAAGCTGTTGTCTTCCTTTCCTAATTCTGATTCTGCCACCTACCCCTAGGCACTGATTGGTCATGGTGGAAAGCAGTTTCTGGCCTAAAATTTCTTTCAGTAATAGAAAGTCAGAACAATTAAAATTTTCTTTTCCTAGGTAATGCTCAGCAATGTGCCTTTTTATAGGCACATTGGTAAGAATGAATATCTTACTATTCTTTGTTTCAGTTTCCACAGTCAGGTATTATTTTTAGGATGATCATATTATTTATCACCCAAATCAAGATACCTTTGAGAGTAAAAGAAAGCACTTTTTATAGTTACACCTGGGCAATTGGCATACATCGAGACTGTCTGAGGCAAATGAAGAATATGGCTTGCAGTAGTATCTGATTAAAGATGTAGACCACCTCAAGTCTTTCTAGAAGTGTATGGATAAAGAAATAAGAGATAAAAGCAAGAGGCAGAGAAAGAGAGTGACAGAAAGGAGAAGAAAAAACAGAGAGAGAGATGGAGAATGAGGATAGGTTGTATATCCATTGATGTGAGTCTTTTGTGACACACCTCTACCTTTTTCCCTTTTCAGCCTCTCTCTCCAGCTGATAGCCAAGTGCTGGATGCTGCTAGATACACACCAAACAGTGAGATGCTTTTTAAATACACGAGTGAGTAAAGTTATTTAAAAAAAAAAAAACAAAAACACTGCTAAATAGTCCACTTTTCAACTACATTGAACCATGTGACTTCTTTTTCTCCACTGAAGTTCTATGCCATCTTTAGTCTCCTTTGCTCAAATAAATATTTGATGAAATATATGCTTGTTCTATTGATCAATTTAGGCATGGAAATTTGACCTCTGTTATACTGATCCTATTAAAATGTTATAACACTGGTATTTTCTTCTGTAATAGTTTTAGCACCCTCCTCATAAAATTACTGTGAGGATTAAATAAGCCTGGTCCATAGTAGGGATTCATGTTAACTATTGTCTTTGTTTTTATTGTCTCTTCTAGGACAGAGATGAAGCCATTATACTTATTACTGTTGATACAGAGAGATCTGATTAAGATCACTGGGGAGAAGTAGGGGGTGCTGACGGAGGGATTTGTTGAGGCCTTGGAAAGCAGTCTAGGATGGGATTGGCTGAAAAGCTGATGCCTCCAGAGCCAATGGAAATAAAAAGAGGGCGGGCTCTGTGGCCTATGAGCTTTTCTGAGCTTTTTGGGCTCCTGAGCTGGCTCCCTCTCAGGCTCTTCTTCCTCAAGGGTGCCTGGATGATGGTGCTGCAGCTGCCTGCATTTCCCAATGAATGGTACGTTGTATGGAAAGGAACTCCGGGCACAGCCTAGGATCGGGCTGGCCTAGCAGAGGGTGGCAGGTTTATTCTGTGGGTGTTCTAGATGGAACAGGCTCTGAGGCAGAAGCCTGCCATTTTTCCAGAGTTGTGTAGCTTTTGCATATTATGTTGTTTTAGTTTGTAAACTAACCCTACAGAAATTAGGGGAATGATGGGAGAACCCAGGTGTTAGAATTGATAGGCTTAAGTAAGTAAAGCTGTGACTTGACAGGCTTAAGTAACTGCTTTTAAATAGAGACTCCTTTCCTTTATCACTAAACTTTTGCCTCTGGGATGTTGCCTAGAGGATGGTGGCAGGCAGCACAACCCCAATTGCTATTTGGGCAGAAAATAGGAACTCCATTATTAAGTGACTTAAAATACATTAACTTTTGATAAAATGGTTTCATTGAATTAACTCAATTCTTCATATTTGTTACACTCTTGGATTGCATTCACTGAACTGTGGTACCAGATTTAAAACTTCATTGTTTTTTATTGTTGTTGTTATTGTTTTATCTCCTGAAACACTCTAATTTGAATTCTGAAGCTATGTTTCTAGAATTTTCAATGACCTCTTCCTCTTAATATGAGAGGACATTGGTTATATCAAAATGGGTGGGAAAAATGTCTGGAATTTAAATAAATTAGAAAAAATACCTCATCTAAATATCTTCCATCAGTGTCCTGAGAGTGAGAAAAACTCCTTTTCAGTAATAACAGTACTGTTATTAATGTTATTTTCTGGATTTTATAGAATAGCAGTTAGAATTAAAATGTGCCCTTCATTAGGTAGTATTTGCAGAATTTCTAATTTATCAAGAAATATGACACTTGGCTGACCTGAGGCAAGTATGTCAAAAGGACACCTATCATGTGGATTATCTTCCTGTTTGAAGAAACCCTCTCCCTGACATGCCAGAGCTTAAAGACCTTGCATTCCAAGGTCCCTAGTTGAAATTTTCTCAGTTTTTCTGCCCTTTCCCCTTTGAATATATTCTGAAACAAATTCATCACCTGCCCTAGTCTTCTTGCCTGTAATGAGGCAAAGCCAGATTCTGTCTTCTGTTTGTCCTTTGACATCTTCTCTCCTTCTTGATTTCCTCACCTGGAATGTGGCAGTATTTTAATGCTTTGAGCATTGCTTCTCCTTTGGTTCACTTAATCCTGGCTTCTCATTGACATAGGATAATCTCAGACTGGGGCTGTTCAATACAAGTCTTCTACATGGTTGAAGATGTTCTATGTTTGCAGGTTCAAAATGGTAGTTTCTAGGCACATGTGCTGCTGAGCATGTGAAATATAATTCATGCAACTGAAAAGTTAAATTTTAAATCTAATTTTATTTTAATGTATTTAAAATTAAATAGACATCAGCAGGCAGTGACTACTATGTTGGACAGTATATTTAGACAAAACTTTTCTTTCCAAGATTTCACCCAAATTTTAGTTCCAGAGGAAAACAAAACCAAAAATACATAAAAATGCTCTTTATTTATAGTTATAGTCACTGTTTAAGCCATGTGTCTAGATGACCACAAAGAAATATACTGAAATTGTGAAGTACGACACTGGAACACTGGCTAAAGGGAATATTGTCCCTGGCTTGGGTGATGCTGCTAATCTTGCTTTTCCTTCCACTTCTGTCATTTCTCCTTAAGTAAATGTTACTAAGTCTTTAAATGTTGCTAGGACTTACAAATGAGTCAAAGATCCTCTTTTCTTTCTTTCTTCTTTTATTTTTTAAAGATTTTGTTTATTGTTTTCAGAGAGAGGGGAAGGGAGAGAGGCAGAGAAAGAGAAAAAGAGACATCAACGTATGGTTGTCTTCTACCTGCCTCCAACTATGGACCTGGCTGGAGACCTGGCTTGCAACCTGGTTAAGTGCCCTGGCTGGGAATTGAACCAGCGACCTTTGGGTTTGCAGGCTGGAGCCTTATCCACTGTGCCACCAGCCAGGGTTCAAGATCCTCTCTTTTATTAGCTCCATATTCCATTTCTGGGTTGTTTTACCCTTGCCTCTAGCTTTAGTAATCTTAACATCAGGGTCTCCCAAATGTATGTCTCCAGTGCTCACCTGTCTTTGAGACTTTTCCAAACGTAGCATGTTCAAAATTGAAAGTGTAACTCCTTTCACAGTCCAGGTGTTCTTTACGTCATGGAGTGGTACCAATATCATTGGGTAGGCCAGAAACCCAAAAACCATCCTTAACACCTTATCTTCTTCTACTAATTCCCATTAGTCTAATTGATTTAACTTGGAATATAGCTTTCAAATTTATTCGCCTCCCTCCATCTCCACTGTTGCCACCATGATCTAACTTACTACGAAGCTTTGCTTGGGCGTTCTGCTAGAGATTTCTACATGCTGATTGTCACACGGACCTTACAACGTCTCTACAATTAATGCTGTCTGGAATGCTCCCCAACTTTACCCTGCCCCCATCCCTGGCCACCCTATCTTGCTCAACACCTGTTTGATTTCCCTGAGGGTTCAGGGAATAAAATCTTACTTCCTTAAGGATAACTTTGCTGATTCTGCAGACTATATCTGGACCCCATTATACACCACCATATTAACTGATAACTTCCCCTTTGGAGAATTTGTTACCATTATAATTGTCTTGAACATCTCTGCTTAAAGAAAATAGTAACCTCTTTAGGAGTAGGAACCTGTTTGCTTTATTCATTATCCTGTTCTTAGTGCTCCACTCAGTACTTGCGGACAGTGGTGCTCAATCAATATATGCAGATTCCTTAGTTTTAATGGGAAGTTAAATGTACAGTCTTATTGCCTGAGGTTAGTATATTAGTGAGGAAATGAGTTTAGTAACTTGTCATTTGTGTGTGATAATTTTCAAAACAGTGAGTTTCTCTGTGAAGAAAACACAGGTATTAAACCTTGGGCTTTTCACAACAAACTCTTGATGTAAACCTTTACACTTTCGTTATTGCAGCTGCAAACTTTCCATCTGTTCTGTAATATTTTAAATGTGTTTTATATTATTCATTTACTATTCTGAGTAATTCTTCCTGGATACATTTTTTTTTAATTCAGTTAACTTACTAATATTATTCTAATTGTTAGTATGCTATAGAACAGTATTCTTCCAAGGGTTCTTGTCAGAGACTCTCACCAGTATCATTAACTGACTATGGTTACAGGTTTCCAAAGACTCATCCATCCTCCAGGAATAATCTTTGTAATCAATTATTTTTATGTGCCATGACACCAATCTACTAACTGTATCACTTAAAAGTGGCACCTTTTCTATTTCCTTTGCTATTGTTCCCAAGCATGGATTTGACAGTTTCTGTGCAGGAAGGGAAAATGAATGCTCCTGAAAGTGTATGAGACTTTTTGCCTTTGCCTATTAATTGCTTAACTGACCTTGTAACTAGCTTCCTCTCTTTGATCTGATACTTTCTTATTTCATGCTTGCAGATGTTTTAAAATGTTCCAATATTTTTCCCCCTTGGGTAAAGTAGACGCTTTGTGCCAGCTGCTGATATAGCTTGCCTGGCCACCATGGCTTAATTTGATAACTTTTTCTAGCAAGTAGGGCATTTAGGTTGAGGATAAGAAAGATTATCAGAGTATACTAATCTACATTTGAGATAACCTTCATTGGATTGCCTTATTAAAGATACACACACACACACACACACACACACACATACACAAATTTGGCAGAAAGGAATTGCTGGATATACCTTGCAAAATTCCTGATTTTACAAGTTCATAATAAATATTTGTACAAATTAAAGCTGTTTAAACATAAATTATTTAAAGGGATGTAGGTTTTTAAAGATTTAGAAAATCAATTTAAAAATGTAAAACTCTGCTTTCTTCAGAATAATTGATTCAAGTCACACCAAAGTTTGAAAAGTTAACTGTGTAGTAAACATCAAAGAAGTGTTTAAGTATATTAATTTTATTAAATTTAATAATTACAATTATAAAAAGATCATGAAATATTTATACTCCTCTATGATAAATAACTCTTTTGAATAATCATTTTCTAAGACCATAGGAAGTTATGGTCCTTTTTAATGAACTCTTTAATTTTATTAAATAATACTTAACATTGTTTTTAAAAACTAATTATTTTAATTTCCTAAAGCAAATGATTATTTATCATAATTCTATTAAGGGTCAGACTTTAACTGTGACCACCAAAGAAAAATTGAGAAATTTAATAAAGTGATATTTTAAAACTGTATGAACAGCTATTTACGAATGATAACTATAAGATAATAATATGTACCTTCAGTTAGAGAAAAATTATGAAAATAAGACCAACTTACCTCAAAAACAAAGGTATAAACTTTACATATACATGCAAAATGAAGAACGTTTCAGATGCTAACCCAAGTATGTACTAAGGTCACAACTGAACTAATTGGAATATTCTAGTGTGAAGATTGGAGAGGGTGGGGGACTACATGGTACAGCCATTCCAGAGCCCTCTCTGGAGGTGAGTGTTAGGTATTAAAGCAATACCCCCAAGAGAGAAAAATCACTAAATTCATGATATTGATAGAGGGGGCCATTTATAAATTCTGTGCCATTATAACTTTGGCTATTGTAAAGTTTTGCATGGCTGTATAAGATAAGTTCTAATTTTTTTTCAATACCTCATCAGTGTCTCTTGGCATACCTTGACCCCATTCTGGCATACCTGTGTTCTACTGTACACTTCTCAATAAGGCCTGCTATTCAGCATGGGGATAGTGGACCTGGCTTAGTGCTTCGGGGGAAATCCTGTCCTTGTCTCTTATTACTTTGGGTATGTCACTTAACCTCTCTGAAGTTTACCTTCCACCTGTGTAAACTATAAGGATAATAGTTTATCCCCAGTTCTTCAGATTCTTGTATTAAATGAGATAATGCATTCAGGTGTGCATTGAGTGTTCAATAAAGGTTCACTTTTGCTAGTTCCATTACACCCTCTGAGGACTTCGGGTGAGCTTTCTGATCAGGTATCGAAGATTTTACATCTTTTATTGCAGCATTTTCATCAGAAAAGGGTGTAGCGATAGAGTCAATAAATCTGCATTTGCTAGCGTCAGGGTGCTGTGAGCACCTGGATTTCTCAGAAGCAACATCATTAGAAGCAGATTTGCTGCTTCTGCCAACAGAATCAAACCACATTAACTTCATTAGCACAGCCCTGCAAATAGCTTTTCAAGTGGTCAGGATAGTAAAAGTCCTATTCAGCTTGGGGCTAGGGACACTTTCTCCCTGGAGAGGCCACCTGCATTTTATAACTTGAGAGGGTCTCCCTGTCAAGTCCTCCCTCCCACAACTGCTGACAGCAGACACACATTCCTGGAATTTGGCAACACAAAGGGAGCTTGAAGAAAGGTGATTCTGTTCTTTTGTCTACCCCTTTACCTGTGTTTTCCCCAGGCTTCCCCAAAATTTTCTCTGGGCCTCAAGCTGGAATCAGGAAGCACAACACAATTGGAAGATGTAGTTGTGTGTTTTAAAGATTAAACTTTTTATCTGAGGCAATTGTAGATTCACATGCAGTTGTAAGAAAAAAATGTAGAGAAATACTGTGTATTCCCCCAATGATAACATCTTGAAGAACTGAAGTACAATGTCCAGAATATTGATACGGATACAGTCAAGATACAGAAATGTCCTATCACCACATGATCCTTCGTTGACCTTTTATACCAACACTCTTCCTATTTTGCCCCTCCTCCATCCCTGCGCCCTGCCTGTCACACATTGTTATGTAATCTTTGCATCATCTTTTCCCAATGAGCATAATGCCCTGGAGATTCAGTCAAGATGTGTGTATCATAGTTTGTTCCTTTTCATTGCTGAGTAGTATTTAACAATGTGACTGTATCATGATTTGTTTACCCATTCCTTCACTGAGGGACGTCTGGGTAGTTTCCAATTTTAAGTGAATAAATCTGCTATGAATAGCTAATACATTTTTTTTATGTGAACCTAATTTTTTATTTCTCTGCAATAAATGTCCAACGACACAACTGTTGAGTTCTGTTGTCGTTGAACACTTAGTTTCATTACAAAAGAAAAAGAATAATAGATTGCCAAACTGTTTTCCAGAATGAGTGTATAATGTTATAGTCTGCCAACAATGTAGTAAGGGTCCAGTTTATATACACAGTCTCCAGCATTTGGTGTTCTCTCTGTTTTTCACTTTAGTTATCCTGACAGATGTGTAGTGATAACTTCATTGTAATTTTAATTTGCATTTCTTCAGTGGCTAATCATGTTGACCATCTTTTGCAACAGTCTTTTGTAGATGGTATACTTTTAAGAGCTGGAAAGGATTGGGGGGAACCAATGATTGAGTCCAAAATCAATTTATTTGCATGAGAGTCAGGTCCCATTTAGGGAAGGAAAGAGGGAGGGACTTAGGGAGATAGGGAAGGAGAGAGAAGTTAGCTCTGATCTCAGGTCTTCTAGCCCAATGTTTACACCAGATCCTACCTCCAGTTCACATCGGGGATGATTTGCTTGCTCTGAATCAAGTGGTGAGGTTGAACAGAATTGGAAAGGAAGGCTGATTTAGAATGTATATAAGTAATTCAGCGATTAGTCTAGTGGAGTTTTTAGCATGTATCTGGCATGTACTAAGAACTCATTAACTAATGAAATGTTTTTGCATAAATGAATATATATCTTTATCATTATATATGTATATATATCTATATTTATCTCTGTCTATATCTATCTATAGATCTCTCAGGAGCTAACATTTTTCTTTTTGTTAAAGTAGACACATTAGAAGTTTGCCTTATACTTTAAGAGCAGGGAACAGACAAATTAGTCTTTTTAAAAGATAATTTTAAATAACTGTCAGAAAAAAATAAAGATGGCATGTTCAGTCCATGCCATAGGGCTCATTATATCCCCTAGGGTTAGTAATGGAAGGGTTGCTATGGACAAGGGTGTTCACCCTCCTGACTTGCAGATGAGGAAACAGGATCTCACAGAAATGAAATGCCTTCTTAGAGGATGCTCAGGAGGGTACTGGAGGAGCAGAGAAAGTCAGGAGCCAAGTGCCCTTGATTGAGCTCCTGGCAGGTTCACACACAGGACCAGGCACTGGATCTCAGGGCTCTGCTTACAGTGAGGGCCCATGTGGAGGCGAGAGGAGAGACAAGGTGAACAGTTGTTCCCTGGGATGAAATTTGCATGTCTAGCTTCATTCCTTGTTCTAGCCCGAAGGATGTCACAACTTTGACTGAGAGACCACCTCTCTCCATTTGGACATAAAAAAGGTCAACACTCTTAATAACCACTTCCAAAGCCAACCGCCATCCTGCCCCTGGCTGTGTAGACCCAGATGGTAGACGGAGCAAAAGGCATTTTCAAATACATTTAAGACAGAAAGAAATGGGTCTACAATATACGTGTGTAATTCAGACAGAGCACATTTCGGAGTTAGGAGGTGAGTTGGCCCATAAAAGACACAGTTGCAAGGTAGAATAGGTACTCAGTAAAACGTACCTGAGGAGATGTAATCCTAAGGGAGACAGGATGTTTACAGCTTCGAGACTCTGGGGGCAACTAACTTTTACAAGCCCTGTAAACTGTGAGACCCACACTGGTGGTTCCTGCAGGGAGCAGACCACCCTTACTACATGCTTGTAGGCTGCAGGCTGAGAGGCAGCGGGAAAGGGTTGCTGGAGGTGCTGACCTGCGAGGAGTGGGGCCACTGTGCTGAACATGAGGGCTAACACAATTTATTCAACGTTTTACTGTTTAAATAGAACTTTTATAGGCTTTCTCATTTCCTTTTCACACAACCCACCCCCTCCCCAGATAGACTATATTGGGAGAGGCAGGGCTAAAACCCCATTCTAGATTTGTCAGGGCTCTTTCCAGTCTGGATGAGGCCAGACTCCCAGAGGTGATCTCCATATGCGCCCACTGGCGTTACATACGGAGTCTGCAGAGAAGGAGCAAATGTGTTGCCACCACTGCGGTAGGGGACCCTACAGATGCTGGTGTCACAGGGCCTTCAGGAGCAGAGGCATTTTAAACCTGGATATTGGGAGGACTATCTAATGGTTCATTTTCAAGCATTCAGCAAATGGGTATAGAGCATTTACTACGTACCAGGCATAGTGCTATTAACTGAGGCTACAACTCTGACTAATACAGAGGTGAACCTTGCACTCCTGATGTTTATAATCTGGGAGTGCAAATAGATTTCAAATAACACGTGGTGTGTATTCTAAAGGAAAAGCTCAGGATGCCGTGAGATGGAAAAACAGGGGTCCAGCCTTGACCATGGCACCCAGTGAGGGTGGGAGAGGAGAGAAAGCTTTTCAGGTGCAGAGAAAGGACCAAAGAAGGTGTGAGTGTTGTGGCTGAAGCATCGGAGGATGTTGATGTAAGGGACCTCTGAAAATTCTCTCTCCCTCTCAACTACACACACACACACACACACACACACACACCCCATATATGTCCATACACCACCTCCCCCATACAACACACAACACATACACAACACAGACACAAAGAACAAATGCACCATATACACAACACACACACACACTACACACCTCCCCCACACAACACACTCCACATACACAACCCACACAAACAACACATACAGCATATGTACAATACACAACACACTCACCATACACGACACAAAACACACACACATGCAAATATACTTTGTTTTCATTCAGGCTCCCTAGAAATCCGAGTAACAGGATTCTTGCACAATTATTCTTCAAATAACTCTTGAAATCATCACCTTAATGGATGATTCTTAATGGGGAGAGGTGCTCAGACTAGCTGAATTGGAATCTTAGTAAGTGGTGGTGGGCATGAGTACTCTTTAAAGCTTCTCAGGTGATTCTAAAGTATAGTCAAGTGTGGTGTTGAGGCACAGTCAACCCCTTGACCATTTACACTGGTTAGAACAGGGAAAGGAGCCGGCCATGGCATTGGGAAGGGGAGTGGGGCAACTCTAAGGAAATAAGACTTCAGTCTCGGAAGACTTGTGAAATATGTTATGGAAGCAATAACAACCTAAGTGAAGTGAAATGTCCACAGGGATGAGGGAAATGTCCTTGTTTGGGGTCCTTGGAACACCTATGTCTGACTATTGAGAATCATGTTCAAGGGGCCATTGCTGACTTCCTCAGTGCTGTTGTGGGAGACGGATGAGGAGGGTAGATGGCATGAGGTGGAGAATCACCTTCCATCACCATTTTTCCGAAGAAAGCAGCGTGACAAAGCTGTTATTCTGCATAATTCATTCCTTGATAACAATTGTGTTTGTTACTTCATGGCCTCAAGCAAAACTAGCAGATGTAATAGCTGTTGAAAAAAATTAACTGGTAGATGACTGATTTATAGCTTCATCATAACAAATTATAACAGGCGGTAGAGGGAGGGAATGGCTTTTTGGGAGCACAGCATTTCTGCGAAAGTGCGAAGCCCTTGCCTTTTCTGAGCTATTTGTTGCTAAAAATGAATTTGTGTAATATGTAAACATCCCCCACCCACCCCCCAAATGAAAACTGAAGTATTCAGATACAAGAGGAGAGAGAGTCAAACGTTGGCCTAAGGCCTGAAGTTCATGTCTGTGACAGGTTCCGAGCTTGTCAAAACTGCTTTTCAATCACCTTACTAATAGTATGGTGTGCTTCAGTTACTGGACGGGTCACATAATTAGAAGCATACTCCTTGGGCTGGGAAGAAATCTGCTGGTACAGTCTAAATTTTAAAAAATAACAACTTGTGCCAGATTATATAACTTAACGAAGAAACTGTAGAAGGAGCCCTTCAAGAAGGGTGATGGTGCATTCATCCTTTTTTGCTATAATATTAAGTGCTCAAGCAGAGCACAGGTCTCTTTTAACCTGCAGCCAAAGCTCATCCCTGTTCTGTAAAAGAATTAAATGCAGCCACAGTCCCAGCTGGTTGGCAGAACAGTCAATTGGGACCCGAATGTGTGGGGCCTGTTAGCACTTGCCTTGTCGCATCTCGGGTAAACCAGCACTGATGTCCAGTTGGAGAGGTGAATGTTTCTGCTTTCATCATTGTTACAAGCCTGAATTCTCTTTTTCAAACTCTCTCTATTTTTTCTTTAAACAACAACAACAAAATCTGATGGTGGGTCCATCTGACCTCACTGAGTCCAAAACAGCACCTCAGTCTCCCTGTTCTTTCTCTCTGGCTGCTCCTTTATTTTTCTTTTTCTCTTTTCCTCTTTCATCTGGTTTCTCCACCCAAGAAGCCAAGGGAAGTGAGGTAACAATAACTTTGTTGCATTTCACCTGGCCCACCCAGAGAAAAGCTATTTCTAGGCAAACACAGAAAACCCAAACCTTGTGGAACGCAACAGGCCTTTAATCTAACATCCTCTGTGTGCTGCAGAGCCTAATGTTTAATTTGAAAAACAATCTGAAAATAGCATGAAAGGAAACGTGGAATTTGCATAGCTATATATATGTTTAAGATAGTCATAGTCCTTTTCGAAAACACTGTATTTGAGAGCTGACCCTTTACTTGACATTGCCTGACTTTCATGGACGCCTTTAAGATAAGGAGTGTAATTTTCACTTGAGTGATGGTTGCTTTTCCGTGCAGTCCTCTTGGTATTAAGGGGACAGCTGTCAAACCTTCTCACTCTGGGAAACTGAATGCTGATATTCAGAGCTCTGTGGCTCTGGGTAAAGTTAAAGTAACAATGACGATGAAGATAAGGTTATTTCTAATAATGGTTGGGTTGTCACATTTTTGAGAATCTTATTAAAATTGGTTTTTACTTTTCTTATATTTTTCCCTTCTCTTTCTCTTTTTGTCTTTTTCTATTTTTTTTTTTTTTTCATTTTCAAAAGATTTCATTTATTTTAGAAAGAAGGGAAGGGAGGGAAAGAGGGAGAAAACCATACATCAATTGGCTGCCTCTTACATTCCCCCAACTGGAAACCTGGCCTACAAACCAGGTATGTGCCCTGCCTGTGAATCAAACTGGTGACCTTTTGATTTGCAGGCTGGCACTCAGTCCACTGAACTACACCAGCCAGGGCTCTTTTTCTTTTTTTTTTTTTTAATAGTTTTCTGTGTCTTCTCTGTTTTAAAAGTTTAAA
>PVIW01000136.1:427199-521898 GCA_004026585.1 Noctilio leporinus
TTTTTTTTTTTTTTTTTTTTTTTTTTTTTTTTTTTTTTTTTTTTTTTTTTTTTTTTTTTTTTTTTTTTTTTTTTTTTTTTTTTTTTTTTTTTTTTTTTATAGATAGGCTTATTTCACCACCAACTCCTTTTTAGGCTGACTCATTTCTGAAGCTTTAAAATGAATACCTGGAGAAGGCTAACAGAATCTCTACCATTTCAGGTTTCCTGGAGGTCCCATCATTTTTCAAGGCGCTATTTGTTTATTTTAATTTTTCAATTACAGTTTACATCCAGTGTTATTCTGTATTAGTTTCAGACGTACAGCAAAGTGGTTAGAAAATCATGTACTTTGCAGAGTGGTTCCCCCACTGCTTTAAGTCCCTGCTGGCTCCATACCTAGTTATGACAGTATTGACTATAGTCCCTGGGCTATAATCTACATTTCTGTGACTATTCTGTAACTACCTATTTGTACTACTTAACCCCTTTACCATTTCCACCCAGCCTCCCAGACCCATCTCCCCTCTGACTCTTAGTAATATTTTTTTCTTATAAACCTCTTTGGGCAAGGGAAACAAAAGAAAAAAATAAGCAAATGGGACTACATCAAACTAAAAAGTTTTTGCACAGCAAAAGAAACCATCAACAAAATAAAAAGACAACCAATTATGGGAGAATATATTTGCCAATGGTACATCTGATATGGGTTAATATCTAACGTTTACGGAAAACTCAGAAGCTTAACACCAGAAAAACAAACAACCCAATTAAAACGTGGGCAGAAGACCTAAATAGACACTTCAAGGTGCCTTTTAAAACAATTTACTGACAGGTGCTAGACACCCAGGTAGAAGCCTAAGTTTACTGGAAGATTTAATTTACAAGGAGTTTGTAGATTTTTACGAAAGGGATTCTTATCTTGAGATCCAATCCACCAAAGGACCGGTGAATAGAAGTTAGGGTGTCCATGAACTTAGATGAGAAAAAAAATGATTTCTTTATATTTCCTGTGCTTTAGTTGAAATGTATCTTCTGCATTGATTACAAGTATGGACAAAAAGCCATGATACTATGAGCTTTCTGTCACATATCAGACTGTAGTTATTGCAGATATTTCAAATGTCCTTTATCCACATCTCTCCTTTGAAATGGTGGTAAATATTAGATCGGCCCCTAGATCTATTTAAAGTTTTAATAAAGGAGCATGTAAACTTTAACACAGCAATTTTTAACCAGTGTACCAGAAGAATTTTTAAAATATACAATACCCTTACTATTTAGCTAAGGGCACTGACCCCTTTTCCTTGATTGTCCAATTAAAAAAATGACAATAACCAACACAATAGTAACCATCCAGTGTGAATGTATCTTGAGGATATAAGTCATTTAGTGGAGTTGCATCTTATTGGTCTGGTCACATAAGATTGTGTTTGATTTGTCAATTCTTGGTCCCAGAAATCCTTATATACAAATTTAGGAATCTGATTTTTTAAAAAGTCACGTTGGAGCAAAAAGGGTAGGTAATTACTAACTTTTGGAAACCAATCAAAATTATACCTTTTTTGGGTCAGGTCAGCAAAAAATATATATATTTTTTGATTTGCCACAGAATTTTAGTAATCAGCTTGTATGTGCCATGAGATAAAAAAGGTTGAAAATCAGTGCTTTAACACAATGAAAATATTACAACTATTCCAATGTAATTGTTTTAGTTAATAACCCTATACCTTTTATGAAATGCACTTAAAAATCATTCTGAGTAGTCAGTAGGTTTTACCAGATCATCAAATGAGTCCATGGAACAAACAGTAGAGGTTAACAATCTTGGTTTGGAGATTAAATTGTTCTCCTGACTAGATATTTATTTGTCCTTTATGTGGGGGAAGGGCAGGGGTGTGCACAAAGTAGAGAGAGGGGTGTGGAGTTTTTCTTAAGCCTAGCAGAGTTTCTACTTGCTTCTATTGGTCCTGTGTCCAGAAAAACCCCCCCACCTAAATATCCCCCACAAAATGTAGAGAGAAAGCAAAAAGCCATGATAGATGGTAGCAGATAGGGAAAGACAATAAATGAAACAACACAAAAATTAAAAAACCTGCTGAAAGTCCTGTAAAACAAAGCATTTCTTCTCATTTCCTTCTGCTTTTTGTCTATATTTTTCTGATGCCAATACCTAACCTTTTTTTTTGAAAGCAGTTTTAGATTCTAGAAGACACTTATCCCGTTATATGTTACTTTGCACAGTAGGCAAAGCTGCCATGCTGTCATTGACCGAGTCCTTTCCTGGAACTGTCAACGCTCACAAGATGTCCTGCCTGACCTTTTACTGACTTTGTGGCTGTGACAAAAGCTAGCTTGCTCCGAGGGTTAGCGTACCTGTGAGGGAAGTTGGTTTCTTTGCGAGACCAACATCAAAAAGGGGGAGGGATATATATTGATAGTCATTGTATGTATTAATAAAGTGAGTCTATTGAGATATAATGTTTCCCCAGAGTTTCTGTTAAGATGTTCTTATCAGAAATAATACTAAGAAGAGGAGGCCTTGTCAGAAAAAAGCTATGCCTTGCTTCTCTGATGCCTTCTGATTCTGCAAAGTGCTAGGAAGGAGGAAAGTGGGTAGCAAATGTGGACAGTGAAATGTGTGGCGATTGGGGGGTAAATATAGATCTTGCAGTTACACCAAACTCAGTTCAAATCCCAGCTCTTCACTTTCCTGGCTGTGTGATCTTGGGCACATTGCTTAGCTTTTCTGAGCTTCACTTCTATATCCATAGAACAGACACATTCGGAGTACCAACTTATAGAGTTATTGTGCGAATTCAATGACATGTGATGTGTGAGACTGTGGCACATGCCTGGAACCATGTAATAAGAACTTAACAGGACAGCTCCTGCAGGGGTGATACTGATACTAGGTGCATATGTCAGCGGGTAGAAGAGACAAGCATGTAGGCAGATGCTATCTTGCCCCAACTGCTGGGTTTGTCTCTGTAATCAACCAGCCAATCCTGTTCTGCTGGGGAGGGGGTGTCCCCGACATTGGGTTGACAGCAGCCAAGCTGGCTTCCTTCCTTGACTCTTCATAATCTTGGCTGTTTGATTGAATAACTGGCTCGGCTCAGTTTCCCTAGCTAAAAAATTAGCATCTTAATGATAGTTAATATCTACCTATCTCACAAGCCAGATTAACCAGTGTATGTGAAATCATGTTATTTCTCAAGTTCAAGATAGTGACTCTACTACTCCTGTAATGAGGGTGTGAGCACTAAGGTAAATGTATATCTAGATGCATATCTGCACCTGGGATTTTTCCATGTAGTACTACCAAGTTAATGTGTTAAATTGGATAATCATTTAACTGATAAATAAGATAATTCGTGTGAAAGTCTTTGTAAACAGCAAAGCATTATTAAAAGGCACAGCTTTACTATTATTACTGTTGCTCAAAATAAAAACAATTTGGGCATTGGGAAATTGCCCTCTGGAATCCTTTCTGCCCACTATTAAGGAAGAAGTCAAGTCCTTAAGAGATTTCTAAGCTTTAACCCTGGCTCATGCTTAAGGAACAGGACAATTCCAGAATGACTTAGAATCTCATCTATCTCTTCTGTGTGATAAGAATACCCTGGGCTTGACCCATGGTCAGCCTTTTTAGTAATTATCCTTGGAGAACGATGGTTAAGACGTGGTTCATGGACACTATGGTAGATGAAAATTTAAGTGATCCCACAAATACCCCTTGCTCCTTTCAGTAATTGATGATATAAATCTCATTTGTAAACTAAAACCTTTAAAAATTTGTTTATTACTTATTAAAAGACCTTTTAAAAAGTTCAGAGAGTGGAGACCCCCATAATGGTCTTCAGCCTCTGACTGATAAGACTGGGCTGTGTGGATCTGGACTCGTTGGAAAATGAAGCCAGCCTTGCTTTCAATGATGTGTGTGTTTACTCAAATCAATAAATATGTTTTACATTTGTTACTATTTTAAAGCTTTAGAGTAAGTGGTTCTTTAGTTGTTAAAATAGTTCAGTAACAGAGCATAGATCATCTACTTTTGGATTGAAACATTCATCCAGTTTGATTGTGGAGATAGAAATACAAGTTTATCATATGATTGTTTACAATACTTTCTCAGGTAGTGGAAGGAAAACGAAGGGAGTTAAGAGAGAATGAATCTTGCCTTTAGGAATAAATGATCAACCATCGTTGAAAAGGCTGTTAGTATCTCATCAACCAGTGATGGACTGTGTTGTTATCACCAGCCTGTATAATACTGGCACCTGAAGTGGCAGCAGGACATACGTATCCATCCCCACAGGATGATTCTTCCAGTACTAGTTTCATGATGGTCATTTCTCATAGTACCAGGCTAGTTTGCATTGACGATTCCTGATTCAAAGTGATGTTGTGCCTGTTTTAAAAATAGTTGAGAGTGATAACTTATTGGCAGAGTAAGTCTTGAGAAATCACAAAGGCAGAGCTCTTTACCAAAATGGTTGGCACTATCTGGGCTGGGTTTGAAAATGGTTCTTTGAGGGAGCCTCATTTCTTGCACTTGGCCTGAGACAGCCCAGAGACGCTAAATTATAATTTGCTGTTTTTACATCCAAGATTTGGCTATACGTTTAGGTTAGTTTATGCAAAACTGGCAGAGGTTGATTTCCAGCTTTTTTTAGTGCCCAGGTTCTCTCTCATTAATGTGACGAGAACCAAAGCCTTCTGTTCTGATCAAACAACCACAATGCAAATAGGCCAATACCAGGGCATGGGAGTGAGGGGTGCCATTTAGAGTAGCCAAGCTGAGGCATAAATCTTAAAACCAATGACAGGCCTGATGGCACTCCTTTTTTCTTTCTTTTTTAAAAAAATATTTTCAGAGAGAGGAGGGAAGGGAGAAACATCGAATGGTTACCACCACCCATACACCCCCAACAGGGGACATGGCCTGCAACTCAGGCATGTGCCCTGACTTGGAATTGAACTAAGGACCTCTAGGTTTGTGGGACAATGCCCAACCCACTGAGCCATACCAGTCAGGGCCTGATGGCTCTTCTTATATGAAGTTCTAAAGTAGGGGCTGCTTAAGTCAGAAAAAAAAATCCAAATACTATATATATTACTTTGTTATGCTCTTTGGTTATTTTGCCTCTGTATGCCATTTTGGTACCAGTGTCTTCACTTTTTCCTGAGGACCCATTCCTTCCTTGCTTTCAGTCACTGAGGTATGTGTGGGACTGACTCAGTCTCCCCCTGTCTTCACCAGCTTCAGCAATAGTCACTATGATTACATAGCGACTTGACTCATCAGGGCTACTAGTCGGATCTATTGTGATCTACCTTCAATCAAAGACTTAGTCCCAGGAATTTTGCTGGAGATTTTACAAAAGGGTGCAGCCTATCTTCTAGAGTAGATATAGGTTGAATGCATGGAGAGAAAGTGTCTTGAGAATAAAGCCAACACAGATGAAGGCTGAGTTGAAAGACAGTGAGTGGTATACTTCTGATGATACCATCTGAATCACATTAAATGAGGATCTAAGTCCAGCTTTGTCTGAAACCACACATGTAGTTTTTGATTTATTTATTTTTTAAAACAGGCCAGTTTGAGTTAGATTTCTATTACTTGGAATGAAAATAATCTGAATAATATATCATCTTTTATAGAGCCTGTGTATCAGTCAACTGTTCCCACAATAATGCTGCATAATAGAATACTAAAAAAGTAAAAAAACCCAGAGGTACCCAACCCAACAATAGTTATTACTTCCTTTCTTATGTATTTTTGTCAGTTATCTGTTAGTTTAAGCTGGCTTTGAGTGGTCTTGATTTCAAGCTTCTGGTTGCTCCATTTATCCCTGTGTTACCAAGCAAACCCAGGCGTGTTCACCTGGCACCTTGGTGTAATGACTCAACAATTACTGTTCAGAAAAACAGGCTTTTTTTTTTACAGTATTCCAACCTTTGGTTTTGGCGGGGGCTGCTGGGAGCACTCCTGCTCAGAGCCCTGTTCCCCCAGGACACCCAGCACTTCCCTTGCTCCCTAAAATGTTGTATTCCAAAACCAAGCCCAATATTCCCCCCCCCCCCTTTTTTTTTTAACCTATTAGCTCTCTCCTTTAGGATCTGGGGTACATTGTCATCAGTCTTCATATAATAGTCTAGAAAAGCATGTGCTGTGTTACACCGCATCATGGCGAAGTCCTGGAAAGGCACAAGTCCTAAGAGAGTTTCCTCTTCATGTGTCCCAAGTTCCAAGAGTCCAGATAGATTTTGGTCTGCAAGGCAGGGTCCTGGCTTCAGGGTCGGCCGGAGTTGGCCTGATCAAAGCAGTGGCATGTCTGCTGTCTTACTAGCCTAAGCTGCATGGCTGAATCCTGCCTACAAACTGCTTGCTGCTTCTCCCATAGCTGCTCCAGCATGCTCCTCCATTGAGGCACACCTCGGTCAAGCTTCTCCAACATGCACCTCCTCTCAGGGCTGCCTACCCTTCCTTTTAAATCCTGAAAGCCCCTACACCTTTTGCCCTGGGGCAGATGCACATCTATTATCTAGCTATCAGCTTGCTATAGATATGCAAAGTATCTTAAAATCTATATTATCTCCTTTCCCCATCCCCCAAACCATGGACTACGGGGAAGATCTTTACTCAGTTTCACCTATCCTCCTTGGACCAGTGGTTTTTGAGACATAATTGCTCTTTTCATGATGTGTTCATGAATGACAGATAGCAATCCCAGACACTTGAGCACAGGTCAATCAAGCCTTTGATGTCAAGTTCATTAACATCACATTGGCTGAAAGGCACCTTCCATGGAGTTGGGGAGAAGGGAGTGAATATTTGGTGAACAGTCATCTAATCTACCACAGCTTAAATTTCAACCAAAAGAAATAAGGGCTGCTTATTATAAAATAATGTAATTCTAAGTGTACAGCGTAATAAATATGATGATAAATAAACAATGTGAAATATTTTAAACTAGCTAATGCAACAAATGACTGCTAATATTTTTAGCAACGACAGCTATATATTCCTGAAAGATTCAATCTTCCAATTTGTGTCTAATATAAATGATGTCAAAGTTGGTTTTGAAATAAATTGAACTTCATTGTAGGCACCTCTTTTTCACTAAGGAACTATTTCAGTCATATGTAGTGCATATAACTATTAATTGATATAGGCAGTCAATGAAAATTTATTTAATTTGATTTTTAAATTCTTACATGACACAGTGTGCAAATACTGTGAACACTGCACAGTATACAATTAAAGGAAAATATAAGGATACATAGTAATAATGGCTGTCATTCTTCTAAGGGTCTCCACTGTTTCAGGTACTATGCTAAATCAGCCTAGTGATATTAAGTGATGTGGTCAAATTCTCAAATTTTGGTAAGGGCCAGAGAAAGAAAATGAGCCTGAGTCTGTTTTGTATCAAAACTTGAGCTATTATTTCACTACATTATGGGAAGTTTAAGTTAGAACTTAAGTGGAAAATTTAGGAATGACAGTTCTGCATCTTCTATTCTACTGCATTGATGAACAAAATCATTACTGCATTCCTGCTTTAAAACAGGAGGATGGATTACGTGAATGAAGGGTTGGTCAGAGAAGAGGGGGAGGTAGCTCTGCGCAGTGGTGCAGAGTATAGGATCTTGTAAGACTCACCTGGGGTCCATTTTCTGTTGTGTACAATGGGGGAAGACAATTGCCCTGACCCATGGACTCATTATGAGGAGTTAATGCCATTCTAGGCAAAAAAGATCTTCATATAACCTGTGACTAAGGGAGCATGTTTGTTATAAAATTAAATTAAAAATAAAACCCAAAGACAGTCTATTTCTTGATTCTGATGATTCGATGACTAACCTGTCTAAATCAGAGACTGAATCTCTTGAAATCACTTTTTATATTCATGCTGTCAATGTCTATCATATCTATTTATTTTTATTACATTTATTGGGGAAACATTGATTAATAACATTATGTATGTCTCAAATGTATAATTCTATAATGCATCATTTGTATTTACTTTGAGTGTATGCTTACCACTTGAAGTCTAGTTTTTATTCATCATCATATATTTGACCTCTTTATTCTCTTAATCCCTGCTCTCCATCCTCTGGTAACTACCATACTGTTGTTTGTGTCTGTGAGTTTGATTTGTTTGTTGCTTTCTTTTATTTCACTTATAAATAAAATAATAGGTTTTGTCCAATTCTGTCACTTATTTTGCTTAGCATGATACTCTCAAGATCCATCCATGTCAAACTGCAGAGAGACTAAGACAAGAAGGCGTAGTTTTAGTTTGCTGCATTGGGACAGAGGCTAGAATTAGGATAATAGAAGTAGAAATAAAAAGTCATATTCAAGAGAGAAAAGAAAAAAAGGATCCATCCATGTCATCACAAATGGCAGTATGAAATTAATTTTGACCCTTAGCTTTTGAGGCTGTTTAGATTTTAGCACTTTTCTAAGTAGCTGAAAAAAATTTTTTAAAGGGAGGCACTGTTTGGTTTTATGTGAGTTTCAACAGTTGGTATTGAGTCTGCCAAAATATTTACACTTAAGGAGAAAAAGGTTTTGGAAAAACAAACAAACAAACAAAAAAACCCCAGGAACATTAAGTTTCAAATTCCACTTCAATTTACACATCTAGATGCAAGGTTTAATAAAAATCCTTGGATGCAAAACTGTATTTGTTTTCTACCTTTACTTTGAGTCAAGGCAACATTGGACAGAAGGATGAGTGTGAAGTAGCTGGAGGCAGTCATTTAATCTACCCCCACTCAGGAAAATGGAGAGTGAAAAATACCTTCTCAGAATTTGTCATGTCTCTCTTCTATTGTATAACAGTTTATGAGTGATAATGTGGATGGTGGCCTTGATAACATCTATAATACACTTATAGATGCATGGGAGTGATGTTTACAAACACGCGGAGGCATGATTCTTAATTCTAATTTGAGTATGGAGACAATTAGATTTAAAGCATGTGCTCACTTTTCCTGGGCTGTGAAGGAGACGACAATCTTGAAATATTTTCGTAAATCTCTTTCTCCTTTTCTATTTTTAGGATGGGAAGGCTGCTTTGCCGCTGGGTGAACACACAGGGTTGGGAAGTATAAAAAGCCCAGAGAACTGAGTCAGGAACCTGTTTCTGGCAAAATCCTGAGTGAATAAGTGGGTGTCCTGAGTGGCAGCAAGCAGGTGACCTGTCAGAACATGAAATCAGAGGAATTTTGAAATTAGGGCTTTGCCCAGAGAATATTCTGCCTCCCACTTGTAAAGATTAATTCTGAGGACGCAGAATGAGAGCATTACTTTACACCCAAGAAATCTACTCACAAAGAAAAAAGGTAGTTCAAACCTCAACTATTTTGCATTTCATATGCAGTGACATGACTCAACCATGCTATTATTTTGGGGTGCTTGAGCAATTCATTTAACCCTCTTCCCCCGCTTTTTTTTGTTGTTGTTGTTGAGTTTGGTTTGAAGAAATATAGATGTTGGGCCAAATTAGTGATTTTAAAATCGTGAACTTTGAAGTCCTGGAACTCCTTAAACACCTCAGTAGATTTCACTGTCCCCACAAATTTGGCAGACAAGTGGGACAAGAGAGAAGAATTCTGTTCCCTGTATCCCCTTTACTTAGAAGGCTTTCACACTTTGGCTTTTGGTGTATGATCAGAGAAGTTTGAATAAATGACTTCTGACTGGACCTTTTTGGACCTATATGACTAGACCTATATGACCTTGAAGCTCCCCTGTAGCTCTACCGTTCTTGGTGACCCTGAGCACCAGCAGCATGTTAAGAGTTTATTCACTCTCAGAAGAAACAGTCCAGGGTTATGAATATCACATTCGTCTCTAGGGATAAAGGAACAAAAAGATATGATCCCTGCCCTCAAGGACTTTAATATGGTTGAATGAAGAGAAAGACAGTTAAACCCGTCATTGTGCTACAACAAGAGGATTGATTAAAGGGAGGTTTGTTCCAAGAAGAAAAAGAACATGGTGGGTGTGTGTACCGTGGATTGCTCAAGTCTAGCTGAGAGGCTGAAAGGAAACTTCAAAGAGAAGGAGGCCTGTTGTATAGTAGGTGTGTATGATTTTAAAGTATAATTCAGATCTGTCATTCCTCTGCTTGAAATATTCCCAAGTGCTTCCCATCATACCTAGAACAAAGTCCAAACCCTTTGGTATGGTTACAAGGCCATTATGATGTGACCTTTGCCTTCCTCAAATACCTGCACTTCTATTCCCTTATGCTCATGATTCTTTCATCTCAATACTCCATGCAGTTCCCTCTGGCTAACATGCTTTTCCTTTAGAATCTTCCAGAATGATTCTCATTTCTCTGGTTGGTGTCAGAATAAATAAGGCAGTCACTTGTCAATGTTTCCAGTTTTCCTCCTTATGAATACAAAAGATTGATCATAACTCACTGGCTTTTTGACGTTAGCGAACACTAAGTTACTTGTCTCTGTGAATGCAATGGAAGTAGAAGTGACACTTGCAACTTCCTCACAGAAGCATTTACTTTCTAGTGTGGAACTTTATGGTGTTTTCTTCATCTGCTATCAGGTATCAGAAGACTGTGCTGATATGGAGGAACAATGCGAACAATCGCATAGCAGACAAGTCATTGTAGAGTCTCGCAGACCCATAGGAGACTCTGCCTAGTGGGAAATAAAAGTTTATTGATTTTAGTCATTGAAATTTTAGGGGTTATTTGTTATTACAAACTAAGCTAGCCCAGTCTGACTGATACAGATCTTCCTAACTACTGGTCTTAAACTTTCCACTCCCCCTTCAATACAAATTGCTTTCTGTGTTTACTTTTATCACTGCACTTAATTGAAATTGTGCTGCTCATACTTTTATCTGTTATCTGTCTCTATCCATAAAAATATAAACCTCTTGAGAACAAGTGTTTTAGCTTTCTTGTCCAATATTCATGGGATAGTGTGTCTAGCCTCCAGAGAAAGGAAACATATTTAGAAAGGCATGTATGAGAAATTTAGAATCAACCCTCTACCCTGCCAAATCCTGAAAACAAGTATAAAAGTGTTGTTATTTAGTCTTTCTCAATCTCTATTTTCTAAGTCTTGGACTTCAAAATATAATAGTTACAAAAGAATATTTAGTTTATCCTAAAATCTTATTTATTGGTAAAGAAGTTAGATATAAATTTTGTGCTGCATTTACAATGTAGAATTCCAGTATTATAGTCAACATTAGTGTTTTGTTGTTTGTTTTGAAAGTAAGCTTTATTAAAGTTAACTACTCTAGGTAATATGGCAGAAAAATTATGATGGTGCCAAGGTTTTACGTGATTTTTCATTAAGGTCTGAAATTGAAAATTTAAATCTTAGTTTGTTTCACTCATTGTTTACCTCCAATATTCTCTTAAAGAATGAATTGCATAGACGAACATGTAAATAGAAGGGCTAAGCAATTCAGTTGGCTTAAATATTAATTATCAGCAATTTAAAAACCAATTGATTAATTTATATGAGAAACTTTATTTAAGAAGTGTTAAGTTTTTGTATGACAAGGGAATTAAACTTACTTTGCAACAAGGTTTTTTGTTCAAGTGGTATGACTTACTAATTTTTCTGAAATGACAATGGCACTTCAAAAACAGTGGAATCTGTTAAAATCTATTAGAACTTCTAAATACAACACCAAATGCTTTCCAAAAGAAAGCTCTAGCTTATTTCTCAATGGTAAATTTTAGATAAAGATCTTAAAGATGCCTTTTTTTTCTATCTCTTGGGAGGGTGGGCTAGAGTTATTAGCTTTGGACTCATCTAACTTTACAGGCTGAGCTCCTTTAAGACAGATCATTGTACATAAGATACTACCTATTTCTTCTTGTATTAAGAAATTTTGAGATGATAAAACATTATGGGATCAATGGAATGAAATCATTTGCATTATTGCCCAGGGAAAGCCCAACGCAGGAATACCTCAGGGATATAAGGGGTATACTATAATGTAGTATACCAAGTGTACAATAGCATTATGTTTAAAAATATTCTACATACCTTATTTAAAACTACTTTATTGCTAAAAATTGTTAACCATCATTTGAGCTTTCAGCGAGTCATAATCTTTTTTTGCTGCTGGAAGGACTTGCATCGATGTTGGTGGCTACTGACTGATCAAAGTGGTGGTTGCTAAAGATTAAGCTGGCTGTGAAAATTTCTCAAAATAAGCCCTGGCTGGTGGCACAGTGGATAAAGCACCAGCCTGCAAACCCAAAAGTCACTGGTTCCATTCCCCAGCCATGGCACATAACTAGGTTGCAAGCCAGGCCTCCAGCCAGGTCGTTAGCTAGAGGCAGGTGAAAGGCAACCATACGTTGATGTTTCTCTCCCTTTCATACTTTAAAGTTTGATTATGAGATTGGAGCAATTTGATCACAACTTCAGTTCCCACTTCTAATTCTAGTTCTGTTGGTAGTTCCATGACTTCGGTTATTTTCTCTACTGAAATCTTTAAGCCCCTCAAAGTCATTCATGACAGTTGCAATCAACTTCTTCTTCTTCTTCTTTTTTTTTAATTAAAAGATTTTATTTATTATTTTTCAGAGGACCTGGCTAGAGACCTGGATAGAGACCTGGCTTGCAACCTGGTTATGTTGCTCTGGCTGGGAATGGAACCAGCAACCTTTGGGTTCACAGGCTTGTGCGTTATCCACTATGCCACCAGCCAGGGATGCAATCAACTTCTTTCAACTTCTTGTTAATGTTAATGTTTTGACCTCTTCTCATGAATCACACATATCCTTTTTTTTTTAAAAGGTTCTATTTATTATTTCCAGAGAGAGAGGAAGGGAGAGAGGCAGAGGGAGAGAAACATCAATGTATGGTTGCCTTTCACCTGCCTCCAGCTAAGAACCTGGCTGGAGATCCAATCACACATACTCTTAATGGCATCTAGAATGGTGAATTTTTTCCAAAAGAGTTTCAGCTTACTTTGCCAAGATCAGTCAGAGGAATCACTCCCCATAGAAGCTATAATACTATAAAATGTATTTCTTAAATGATAAGAGTTGAAAGTTCAAGTTGCTGCTTGATCTATGAGCTGAAGAATGGATGTTAACAGGCATGAAAACAATATTAATGTCATTGTAGATCTCCATTGGACCTCTTTGGTGACCAAGTACTTTGTCACTAAGCAGTACTATTTTCAAAATAATCTTTTTTTTTTTTTTTTTTCCTGAGCAGCAAGCCTCAAGAGTGGCCTTTGTTAAGGCCACTAAATATTTTAATTTAGTAAACTGTGTTGTAGACAGATGTGCTGTCATTCAGGTCTTGTTGTTCCATTTACACAGCATAAGAAGAGGAGGTTTAGCCTATTTCTTAAGGGTCCTAGGATTTTCATAATGGTAAATGAATATTGGCCTGAACTTAAAGGCACCAGCTGCATTAGCACCTTTCAGCAGGGTCATCCTCTCACATGAAGCTTTGAAGCCAGGCGTTGTCTTCTCTAGTAATGAAAGTTCTACATGGCATCTTCTTTCAATATAAGGCTGTTTCTACATTGAAAATTTGTTGTTTAATGCAACCACTTTCATTCATTATCTTAGCTAATTCTTCTGGATAACTTGCTGCAGCGTCTACATCAGCATCTGTAGATCACCTTGTACTTTTATGTCATGGAGATGGCTTCTTTCCTTAAACCTCATGAACCAAGCTCTGCTAGCTTCCAACTTTATTCTTGCAGCTTATTTACCTCTCTTAATCTTCATAGAATTGAAGAGGATTAAGACCTGGCTCTAGGTGAGACTTTAGTTTAAGGTACTGTTGTGGCTGGTTCTATCTTTATCCAGACCACTAGAATGCTCTCCATATCAGCAATCGGCTATTTTACACTATTCATGGGTTCGCTGGAGCAGCACTTTTAATTTCCTTCAAGAATATTTTCTTTGCATTTACAAATAGGCCTAGCTCTTGGTCTATCTTGGCTTTCAATAGGCCTTCCTCACTAAGCTTAACCATAGCTTTATATTTAAAGTAAGACACCTGGGACTCTTTTTTTTTTTTTTTACTCAAATACTGAGAGGCCATTATGGGGTTAAGTTGCATAATTATAGTATTTTTGTGTCCCAGGGAATAGGGAGGTCTGAGGAAGGGAGAGAGGCTAGTGGGTAGAGCAGTCCACACACATAGCATTTATCAATTAAATTTGCCATCTTTTATGGATGTGGTTAGTGGTGCTCCAAAATAATAATAATATCAAAGATAACTGATCACAGCTCACCATAACAACTATAATAATAAAGAAAAAGTTTAAATATTGTGAGAATTACCAAAATGTATGACATAGAAACACAAAGTGGTTACCACTGTTGGAAAAATGGTACCAGTAGACTTGCTCAATGCCGAGTTGCCACAAACCTTCAATTTGTAAAAGACACAAAGCAAATCAAAACAAAACAAAACCCCATGGTATCTGCAAAGTGCAATAAAGCAAAGCACAATAAAATGAGGTATGCTTATATTATCAGGATGATTCTCTTAGGAGGAAGTCTTATTGTGGAAACCTAGAGTCAAAAAGGATATTATTCTACTTTTCATAATCGCATACACTCCCAAGTGAATTTTTGTTCCAGTACCAACTTTGGGCATCTGGGGCATGTCTCTCCTTCATATCATCATCCTCATTTGTCAACAAGTTGTATAGCATCGCATTATTGTCAGTTTCTGTTGATAGCCAGACCTGCTTGATTTGTAACCATAACAGAGGTAAACTATGGAAACTATCTCCCCGTTCTTATCTGATCTTCTGCATTAGTGAGAATTCTAGTCTTTCTATCAAGTGTATAAACCACTGCTGAAGGGAGTGAAATTATCCTCAGGCACTATGAAATAGTCAAGGGCTTGGGGAAGGTCCAAACGTGTATTGGACAGGTGTGGACTTAGGGTTTGACTTAAAGCCAGTGGCCAAACTGTTATTATTTTTTATTTAATTAGATAATTTATATGAAGTTGCTTTTCTTTTTCGATGATCTTTGTAGCCAATGGCAGAGAGGAGGAATTCTGTCCAAGGGAATTTAACCATGAGAAATTCATAAGAGAGTATGTAGCCGTGCATACAGGTAATTATGCAAGCTGTGCAGCATGTAGGCAGATTATTTCATGAGAATATTGCCTTGGCTGTAAAGACAGGTATGAATGTTCACTATGGTAACCTGGCAACCAAAGAGATCAAATGAGATTAATGCATGGGCTAGTTATAGTAGCAGAGGGTATTGTATACTTAGACACACTTGGAAATTTTTCCAGGTTTTGTCACCTTCACCTTCTTTGAAGTGGCCTCAAAGCCACTGCTAAAGGGATAGGTCTATATGAACATGTTCATATTAGATGACCTTGCTCCAATGGCTAACATTAGTTGGACCAAAAAAGGAACCATGATCCAAGCTGAACTGATCATTCTCTTCCAAATTTGAGCTCAGATACATAACAACTACAAACTGAATATAGTATTAGATGCTGCCATATGCCATCCAAAACCATGGGACCATACTATTGTGGAGCATATGACTGAAGTACCAGACATTTGATGCCCTCACAAAGCAGCCTTTACCATGATTTATAGGAGTTGGTGTATAAACAACCCAGGTTTTTTGTTCCTTGGAGCAAATCTGCAGCACATCTTCTAGCAAGTTTTTCTAGCGAATCACCCATGGTGGCAATTGGCTTGGTAACATACATTTTATTAGCTATCTTCTCTTTGCTGTTTGATTTCCCCACATTTTGATCAATACTTTCTGGGATCACCTCTCAAAGAAAAGACTGACACTGTCCCTTCTGAGGAACTCTAAGTTCAGACAGAAGCAGTAAGTTCAGGTAGGCTGAGGTAAGGGTTGGGTTATAACAACTCAAAGGAACACATGCTCAAGTTAAAGTTTTGGGAGAAATGAAACAAAAACTCTCTTAAACTAGTATGCAGAGCAGAGAATGATGAGATGAACAGAGGGTAAAGAAGAAATCATGCAGTAAAAAGTAGAACGCTGATCAGTTAGCCAGACAGACTGCCTTATTGTCATTATAGAATGGGTGTACCACCATTTGTTCAACCATTCACCCATTGAAATGTATTTAGGCAGTTTTGAGTTTTTAGCTACTATGAATAAAGTTGCTCTGAACTTTCATGTAGAAGTTACTACATGAAGCTATTTTCATTTTTTCTGGATAAAATACGCAAGATATCAATTGCTTGAGTACAGGGTAAGACCATGTTTAATTTTAGAAGCACTTGCCAAACTTTTTTTAGAGTAGCTGTACCATTTTATATTCCATGGGCATGTATTCCCCACATTTAGTGCCATTGCTATTTTTTTTTTTTTTAATTTTAGCTATTCTAATAGGTATTTAGTGATATCTCATTATAGTTCTAATTTGCATTTGTCAAATGGCTAATAATGTTGAACATTCTTGTTCATACTTGCTATGGTATCCTTTTATATAAAACATCTGTTCATGTCTTTTTCCCATTTTCTTTTTCTTTTTTAAAGTATTTCTTTCTTTTAGAGAGAAGGGAAGAGAGAGAGAGAGAAGGGGAGAGAGAGAGAGAGACGGGGCGAGAGATAGGGAGAGAGAAACATCACTTTTGTTTTTCTACTTATGTATGCATTCATTGGTGGCTTCTTGTGCCCTGCCTGACTGGGGATTGAACTGATGGCCTTGGCCCATCAGGAAAATGCTCTAACCAACTGAGTTGCCTGGCCAGTCTACAGCCCTATGTCTAACATATGTGAAACTTATGTACTGATGCTTTTGTTCATTTGTCCTACTGTCTTTGGTCTTGGTCTTCCTTATTGTTTCTTCTGATTGACTTCATGTTGATAGTGAAGTGTGGATGCCTTTGAATCCAAATATCTTGGGGACCTTGAAGACTGTAAATTCTAGTGCCACACACATGGACTTGATTGTGTTTTTCCAGCTGATCTCTACAAGTTAGCAGTTTTTTTTTTTTTTTTGTTTGTTTTTTGCCACACACACATTTTTGGAGAAGCACAGGAGAGTCTTGCCTATGCACAAGACATAAACGCATCTTAGAGACCTTGCAAGAATAGTTGCTAAAACCTCAGACAAACATTTCAAGGAGATTGGGAGTGAAAAACAGGGGCCTGTTGTGTCACAGTTGATCTGTGGGCATGTTTGCAAAATTGTCTGCTATCTAGCTAAGCTTCTCCTCAAACAAATAATTGCTTCTTCACAATGAATGGGATAAACATTTTCCCACTGGAAATGTTTGCAGGTGAAACAAGCCATTCTTGGAAGGGAATAGACCAACTTAGGGATTGTTTACTGAATGTTTGGGAAACATTTGCTATTGTAGGCAAATTCAGTCTTTGACCTCTGTTGTTAATTCTTGTGAGCAAATAAGGGAGGAGCACAGGTTTTTATATTAACTCAAAGAAACAAAATGGGGAGATAGTCATTGAGCATTGCACACGTTTAATTAATTAATTATGGGGTGAAGTGTTTTGGGTGTTTTTTATTAAATGGAGGAGGTGTATATTTGTGAAAAGTCCTGATTTTTCCTTTGGTTATATAGTGGGATTTATTAATAAAAAGGTTATCACTTGACCCAAAAAACAGACAATTTTTAAGATGGGATGAAAAATCTTAAAGTACACTATGGCCTTTTTGTTTAAAATTCAGTCAGGTGAGAAATATATGGGTCCTCACTGCCCTAGGCTAAATGCTTTCATTAAAAATTGGGGCCCTTTCCTCAAGACACATTACTGCCACCTGCTGGAAAATTATAGTAAAACTACAAACCAATGCTGATTGTGCTATGGATGGCGCCCTCTATGGTTGTGCAAATCATAGCTTGCACAATTATACACAATAGCCCTGTAGGGGCTATTGCCGAGTTTAATCAAATCATCTGGTGGAGGCTACCATTTAAGAAATTTCCATGATGACAACACTGTCTATTGATATGACTTTTGAATTGATAGGGTTAGATTCTCCCACTGATTCAGGCTATAGGTAACTTCATTCTATTTTGGGGGGTGGGGTACTAATGATTTGAGATAAATTGCTTCCAGGTTTTCCATATTCGGATACTGACTTATATAAAATTACTGTGGGAAAGAAAAGGATTATTGGGGGATGGAAAGGGGTCATCTTTGTCAGCATTCCTGCAGAAGCTGTGGGTTGCCCTGGCCAACATCTGCATTAATATTATAGAAACTATAGCATTGGCAGCAGGATGGGAAGCCTCCAGGAAGACAGACTCTGCTAACCCATTTTTTTGTTTGTTTGTTTATTTGTTTTTCACCAGAAGCTAGGCTGTAGGTAAATGTGTAGACTGCTAACACATTTTTTAATTTATTTATTTGTTTTTCACCCAAAGTTGGGCTGTAGGTAAACATGTAGATCTGTCTGTCTGTGGAGCCTGGCTTAATTGGGCAGAACTTTCAGGAAGCCAACTAACAAATGACAACTTAATTAAACATAATTAAAACATTTTAGACTTCTGGAGGCCTCTTTCCATAGGGCTATGATTGCAGCATGGGGGGCGGGGGAGGCTGTAAGGAAAAGGGAGACAAGGTGCTTTCATTTTCCTCTTTCTTACTTTTTGGTCTCAGCTATTTTTTTCTCTTCACTATTAGAAATGCAGCTGGATCCTATTTATAATCCATTTTCACATTTGTTTGAATTAAAATCCCAGATTGTTGTGCTTTCAAGGTTGAGTGTGCGCGGCAGCCAACATTTATCCAACCATTTCGGGAGTTACTGGGTAACTGGGCTCCAGGAAGGGAAACTACGCCACACATTTGAGCCACAGGGAGGAGAAGAGAGAAAACAGACTCAAACCCAAACCCTCTGACATCACTGTTGTTTGGAGAGAGATTGTTCTGCTCAGAACATGTGCTGCCTACTTAAGACTCTAATTATTCTAAATTACTTAACTTGGCTCTAATACCTGTGTTTTATTATTTGATATTAAGGAACAAACCGTTTTAGAAAAGAAATTCATAATGCAATCAAAATATTGGCAATAGCTGCCCTCCGTAGAAAGCTCAGGCTTGGAAATACCTATGTTCACTACTCTGCCACCTGAATTCTAATCTGAGAGCTGCCCTGTGCTCTCCCCAAGTCTTTTCCAGTATCCTGTTTATGTCTAAATCCAGTAGTTCAGCTATGCCAGCTCGTTACCACATGGAAAACTCCATTGCTCAGACAGAGTTATGAAGCCCTATGTTCTTTATGCTTTAAGATCCACCATGACACCTCAAAGTCATTGCCAGGTAAACCTATCACGTGTGTGTGTGTGTGTGTGTGAAGGGGGGAAAGGACTAGACTAATAATTTCCATTAGCATAATATTGTTATTCTAAAGGTTTAACAACCTCACTGTCCTGGTGGAAAGTTTATGAGCCAGAAAGAAAATAATACTCATGGGTACTCGTGAGGCCATTTGAGAGAAGTACCAAAGAGGTTAATGAGATCTTAGGTCTCTTCAGCTCCAAATAGAAATCTTATTTGAACTGAGCTAGTGATTTGGGAAGGGGCATGGTAGATACAAGGCTGACTGAAGAAGGAGAAAGTTCATTGCCAATTCCAGCTCTGCTACTACATTTCAAGTTAGAATCAGGCCTCTAATCTGGTTATAGACTGCCTAGGTTTCAGTTCTGGCTTAATTTTGCACTGGCTGCAGGACCTTGGGTGTGTTAGTTAAGCTTTCTGTGTTCCAGTTTTTTTACCTGCAAAATGGATGTAATAATAGTACCTCAATCAATGGTTGCCATGAGGGATGAGGTAACCCCCACAAAAATGCTTTGAACAATGCCAGAGACATAGTAAACACTCAGTGAATCTTAGCAATTATTTTCTTCATTATTAGGATTATAGGGTTTTAAGCAAGTTATCTGACTGTGTGTAAGACCTCGGTTTCCTTAACAGTCAAATGAAAGGGGCTGACCTATCTCTGGAATTCTGTGATTCTATTAGCTAGAATCCTGATATAATAAAGAACCACTTTATTTTGAAATTTGTGTATGCATTTTGTTCTTTGAGACCTATCACCAGACACCGGGGACCAGGTGTATTTGTATAACAGGTGTTAACTATTAGGACAAGAGTTCAGAAGAATGGTTATTGAGAGGAAGAAGCTCCTATGTAGGGGACAGAAGAGATGTTAGATCTCTTTTGTTTGGGGATTATGGGATGGAGAAAGGCCGATTAGTTTTCATAAGGGCTTGAAAATGGATTGTTTGAGTTGGTCATATTTATTAATTAAATTTTTTTGGTATTTTACATGACAGCTTACATACAGAAGTATATTAGTTTCAGGTGTACATGGTAATTAGATATTTATATAACTCACAAATTAATCACTCCAATAAGCTAGTACCCACCTGGCACCATATGTAGTTATTGCAATATTACTGACTATATTCCCTATGCTGTACTTTACATCTTCATGACTGTTCTTATAACTGGCAATTTATACTTTGTAATCCATTCACTGATTTTGGCCCAGTCATCCAGCCTCTTTCTCATCTGATGTAGGTTGGTCATCTTTATTCATCAGTTACAAGAAGACATCCTCCTCCTCTGACCTCAAAGCAGCACCATCCACCTTGTTCCTTGTCTACAGGAAAGGGGAGGGCCTCTTGGAAATACAGAGGAACGAATCAGATGGCTGCTACTCCAGAGCTGGACAACTGTCCTTTGAGCCCTGCCAATTGCTTTTATCTTATAGTACAAGTAACATATGCCCCTTGTTTTTATAAGGATTATTTTGGTTTCTAGTTGTCTGACTATAATCAATCAATGTGATTGGTTTTACCCCTGACATACAATTGAACAATCCATCAGTCACGGACTCCTCTGTCTTCTACCTATTGAGCAATTGTTCTCTTTTTCATAAAGGAAGAGACTTCAGTACACAGGTTCTCTGCCCTGTTATCTGTTGTTAACTTCTGATGAAGAACATAAATGCTCTTGTGCTTTGCACAATTTGAAGAAAATTTTGAGTTTTGAACTTTTATGGATGGATGGAGTCAAACTCCTTTTGCTATATAGTCTCTTATTTTGGGGCAAAGATATAGTTGATATCACTGTCAGAAATGTTGTCCTCTTGTCCTGTGACTTGAATCTGCAAGGACTTGGTATGTCCACAGCCAGCACAGAAAGAACTTCCCTCCAAAACCCAAATTCCCAGGAAAACAACACATTAATAAATGAAGGGAAGAGTCATCAAAGCTTCTTTAAAGCGTATTGCCTGATTTCCATAAGGGGCAATGTTGATTTTTTTCTTATTTTATTTATAAACCATATATGCAATTCATATGGATAACATATATTTTTAAACCAATGAACTTGGTATATAAATAGCATTTCTGTCTTTAGCTACAAATTCAAGACTCAATCTCCTGTTTTGAGTCACTGTCAGCACTTAAGTATTTGCAGTTAGTCTATGTAGTTCAATTTGGGTTAAATACACAGCCCTATGAAACTGGAGCAATTCATTTCCTATTCAGACAAGCTAAATACAAGAGACCAAAATGAAGATAAATTCCTTGATGGTCCAAGATAAGCTGGTTGGGTGAGAGGAAAGATGATTAGTCAGTCTTAAGCCAGCTCTGATTCTTCCAGGATTTGTCTTTGAAGCTCTTTTTAAAAATTAAAAAAAAAAAAAAAAAAAAAAATATATATATATATATATATATATATACACATACATACACACACACACACATATATATATAGAAATTGAGGGGGGGGAAAGGGAGCTGGAGCAAGAACTCACATATCTATTTGTTGTTCCACTTATTTAGGCTTTCGTTGGTTGAGTCTTATATATGCCCTCACTGGGGCTCAAAATCACAGCCTTGGCAGATCAGGACACCACTCTAACTAACTGAGCTTTCTAGTCAGCACTGCAGTCCTGGTGATGTACCTTCAGTCTCTGAAGTTGAGAGATTTCCATGTGTTTTCCAAGCCTGGGACATTTCAGTAACAAGATTGGTGGTAGCTAGAAATGCCCCCCTAATAGTCTTTTCATTATGTACACGCTCCTGGGTATGTTGGCAGGCAGGGAAAGATGTGTAGAAATGATGGCCTTCAAGATAAGCAGGGTGAGGGTTCTCTGTGAGAAAACATTAATAATGTGAAGGGGTTCTTAATGATATGCTTGTTGGGAAGAACCAGGCTTAATTAACACTGATGCTCCCCAATGTGTTTAACATGAGGGGATTGGTACAGAGGTTTGGAGAAAGGTGATAGATCAATCTTCCTTTTCAAATGTATAAGTGTAGATCCAAAACCAGTGTGAAATTTCCATATCACTTCTGTTCTCTCTGAGTGCTTGTATTTGTCTCCCATGTTTTTTTTCCCCCATCAATTTTCTCTTCTCACCCCCAATTTTCTTCTCCTCTTGTCTGATATGACCAGCAGCGGACCACTCCTTGGTCTGCAGCCATTCCTGAAAGGTCACCTGGCTTCTTGCTCAGCAGACTGTGTTTGTGGACCAGCAGCATTGTCATCCCCTCCTGGTCACTTGTTGAAAATGAAGCATCTCAGGCACCCTCCACTCTGCCCTCCCCCGCAAAAGATCTCCTGAATTAGAATCTGTATTTTACAAGATCTTCACATAATCTGGTGCACATTAGAGTTTCGTTCTCCTTAAGTCATTGTTGGCTGATGGTTGCAGTGTTTGGCATTTGATAGTCCTCAAACCTTGGCTGTCAAAGTCTGGCATTTGAAGAAACGGTAGACTACAATAAATAGCTGAGCCTAACAAAAATATATTGAATTGTAGATTTTGGAAAGATGATTTTAATTTCCCATTCTGATTCCATTTACCTGGGTGGCCTTGGAGAAGCCACTTTATCATTCTAGCTCTCAGGGTATTGGTATTGATGAGGTTTAATGTTTCTGACCATAGTATCTGATGGTTGTATGAACATAGGACTTGGTATTTATAGAAGAAGAAAAGTTTATTTAAGAATGTGTTGTTCATTATACACTTAGATCAACAATAGACCTTTGGGGTAGGGATGCTTCCTATCAATACATTTCAATTGTATGGCTTTTTCATGTTGTAGAACCAAATCTTCAAGGGTAGAGGGGCCACTTAGTTGACATGCAAGAGTGGCCCAAGTGATTGTGGAAATAAAAACTTTAGCCAGTGTGTGTAGTCTCCTCAAAGAGTGAATCAAGACCAGAAAATTAAACATGTTTTTGTTTCCAGGAGGACTTGTTGAAATGTGCAGGTAAACAGGGGAAAAACATGGCTGAAATTTGAAACACTTAGGCTGGATAATCGAGGGAATTCCAGAACAGGAGGCCTGGGGCTGAATCTCTCATATAGCAGGAGTGAGGGGTAGAGGGAGGTGGAACAGGCAGAGGAGGGCAAAGGGGGAAACACTGGGACAACTGGGATAGAGTCGAAATAAAAATGATTTCATAAAAAAATTGCAATAAGGCCTAAACTTCCATTTTCAGATATGGACATGGAAGCAAGTTTTTTATATTTATATAGTTATATATAATCATAATTTTTCAAATTTCAAAACTTTTATTTTTTATTCAAATGGTCTTCAAAGAAATCATTTTTGCTTGTTAAAATGCATATTATTTTACAACCCAACTAAATGACATTTCATCCATGAAAACTTTGCCAGACCTATTGAAAAAAGGTCTCTGTTCTTCCTCTAACCAAGCCTTCCTTATTGTCTGATTAGCATTATAATGAGTCATTTCTCAGTTATCTTATTCATTGGGTTGTAAATTCTTCAAGTGCAGGAAATCGCTTTATTACTCTTTGCATTACTAGTACGTGGTGTCGTCTCAAAAACATTGGGCGTATATAGCGAATATTTGCTAAATTAAATGAAGCTCTTATCAAATCTCTGGTTCTTGTTATTTTATTTTTTAAATGTCCCCATATTTTCATTGATGAAACTAAGAGTAAATTGCATTTTAGAATAATAGAAATGGGGTAGGATTTGGGAGCTTTATAAGTAGTGCAAGTTGAAAAGGGATTAAAAATAGGTGTAAATGTGACCAATATGAAAGATTTATTTTGAAAGATAAAGTTGTGCTCGGCTGAAGAAACTGGTTTCTGTGTTTTCCCGTCTGCTGTCTGGTCACCTCTCTTGTTGAAGTGGACATAAAACTAAATAAAAATAAAGACCAGTGTTTGTTTGATAAAATTCCAAAACAGCTGCTGGTTCCCAGCAACCACATGATATTTTAAAGATGTCAGTGCTTGGCTTTCATGCATGACAGTCTGCTGTGAATGTTCACCTTTTAACTCTAGGGCTGTAATTAGATCACAAAGTTCATTTTTATTGTTTAAATTTCTTTCATTCTTCTGTTGCTGCCCAATTGTGTGGGTATAGCAGGTTTTTACCACACTTTGCAAGTTCATCACTTTTAATTCTATTCCTACCACGCTAGATTAAATTTAAGGGTCACTCAAGTCAGAAGCCACTGACCTTTGCCCCCTTAATGGTTCTCACCATTAATACTTGACCCTAAAAGCTATGTATACAATAAACCATATTTATAGGTGTGGAGGGAAGGGAAAAGCAGAAACAAAGTGGGTCGAATGATTATTTATTTTGCCATGCTCTTCAGAGATTAGGAATGTTCACACAGTCTTACACTTCAGTTGATGAACTTGGACTGGCTGCCTTCTATGGTGTCAGAACAGAATGTTAGGAAGGAATTACATTTGAGGGTAATACTCAAAATGACACCCTAGTTTGTTTCCATCACTTGGGAATTGCTGATATTTTATCTTCATTATGCTCTAATTAGAGATCTCACTTTCTGGTTTTCTTTGCATAAAGGATATATTGCGTTTACTGTAATCCTTCCCAGAGAGAACAATATATTCAAAGTTTATTTTCAAAGATAAAAATTGTGAAAAATCTGAGAAAATTATTTCGCAATTTTGTGAAATGTCTGTCTCATTATTACAGCCATGTGGTAGAAGAGAACAAAATGAAAAGCCTTTATGAATTAAAATCTCTAGCATTCTGTTACCACTCAGTAGTTTTCAGAGTTAGTTTTCTCTTTCTTACAATTTGGGCAAATTGAATGATTTTATTTTCTTCTTTTGCTTTTCTTCCTTAAAAACTTTTCTATAGTTTTCAGGGCCATGCATGATCGATTAAAAGCTGCTTTTTTGTTGTTGTTGTTGTTGTTGTGAGAACAGCATCTGGGCTGGGCAAGGGGATTCATGTCCTAGGAACAGAACTTTCAAGGCATCCAACTGCCTATCAATTCTTAGATTTACAGAAGACTTGGCTTTCAATGATCTGTGTGTGTGCATGTGTGTGTGTGTGTGCACGCACACACACATTTTTAAGAGTTGCTTAAAAATACCCATGCAAATATTGCAAAAGAGGGCACATTTCATTATTAATGTATGCATTGGAGCATTCTACTTCCCCACCATTATAACTTTTGGGGAGTGACTAGACACAACCTTTCCCTTAGCCTGGGATAATTATTTTGGCACTATATGAGCTATCCGAAAGAATGTATGGTGATTAAGGCAAAGAATTTCTCTTGGTCACAGATTGACGAAGAGTCCTGGGCTTATAAAATACTCTATTTCCTCCATTAATTGTGTCCGTGTGGAGTTGTAACCAAGTAGCTGAAACAAATAAAACTTAAGTAATATTGTTTCCTTTTAAAATACTTCACTTAATTTGTGGAAGAGATTTGAACTCATTAAACATGCACAGTCCCCCTCCTACCCCCAGAGAGTTCCTCCACCCCCTTTCCCAACTCTTCCCTGCTTCTGAGACATTCCAGCGATGCCCATAGCAACACCATCTGCCTTCCCAGTGCGGGAGGCTTGAGCTACCCTCTAATTTGGGGTTGTAGGTGGAAAGGAAAGAAGAGCGTACAAAGTTAGCCTGGGGCCCTCTCTTCTTCTACCTGTAACTGGAGTTAAAGGCTGATCCTTTCTTACTATAGCGTATGTGGTCGTTTTCATTTTTAGATGCCTCTGAACATTGGCAAAAATTCCTCATTCTTTGCAGAGGATTCTTTGTATGAAAGGATGAGGTGATTTTTTTTTTTTTTAAAGATTTTATTTCGTTATTTTTTTTAGAAGGAGGGGAAGGGAGAGAGGCAGAGAGATATCAATGTATGGTTGCTTTTCACCTGCCTCCAGCCACAGACCTGACTGGGGACCTGGTTTGCAACCTTGTTATGTGCTCTGGCTGGGGAATCGAACCTGCGACCTTTGGGTTCGCAGGCCGGCACCTTATCCACTGTGCTACCAGCCAGGGCTAGGATGAGGTGATTTTATGCTAGTATATATTTCACTACACATTAAAGCAGGCAATCAGTGGATTAGTACAGAAAAGCTTCACAGAGGGCAGAAAAAAAAAAAAATGCAGAGCGAGGGGTGTATGTGCTTGCGTGTAAGTGGGGCGTTTGGATGTGGCCTTGTTTAGTTTACTACCTCAGTTTACTTCCTCAAGTGGAAAACAGGCCAGAGTTAACAAAGAGAAACCTCTGAAAATAATCCCCTCAAAAAATTGCTTACTCATAAAGCAAAGCTTTCTCTCTACATCTTTCCTTTTCTTTCCCATTTTGTGAGAGAAGCCACACAAAGAAATAATTACTCTTTCCTTATCATGGACACAAAAACTTAATGAGAGTTGATTTGGTACTTAGATTTGTTTTAGTAGACTATTTCTTCCCATCGGTGTCTGGGAAGCCACACTAAGTCAAGAGATGTGCAGTTACGTAAGGCCTTTGGGCAGAGTTATTTACACAAAAGAAGCTAATAAACCTACACATGAGTGGAATTAATTACTTTTGGGTCTTATAAATTCTAGATGGAGATTAGTAAAGAATATATTTCTTAAGTATTAGTAGGTATACTTTCACCTCAAAATATCAGCCTAATGATGGATTCATTCGTTTTCCTTTCATTGTGTGGTGGGTGCGTGAGATCATTCACCATCTGTTCTCAAGATCAACATCAAGATTTTGCCCCCACACACCTTCTGCAAGAGTCAGGGCTTTGAGTTTAATGAGTCAAGCTTTTCCTGTTAGGCTGAGTCAAACTTTATTTTTATCTGTCACCACTAGAAAGTGTAAAGCTATGATACACTCCTTTGGGGTTAGCTCTTCAAATTTACGGACACATGGATTGTAAGAAAGGCTCTTAACTTTCAAGGTGACTCATTTCTAAATTGTTTTCAATATTTCTCTATTTCTTTGTCTCTCTCTTCCTCCAATGTAATGCCATGTGAGAGAAGAATACACCTGTAAATGTATTTATTATACACAGAGCAAACTGAATAAGTCTGTTTTTAGTGTATAATTTTCCCTCTTCATGGTACCATTATACATTAAATGCAGAGGACAAGCAAGTCAACTGTGTGTGGTAAATCAAGGCTTCATTTATCTATCAGTGAAGAGCTGAACTTCTCAACTGGAAACATCTCAGCCATCTATATGACTGGGATAAGAAAGTAACATGATTGTGAATCCTTGAAAAAATAATCACCATTAATTCTTTAAATTTTTTTATTATACTAAAATATACATAATATTTACCATTTTTACAATTTTAAGTATACAATTTAGTACAATTAAAGCAATGTTGTGCAACTATCACCACTCTTTATTTCCAGAACCCTTTCTTGTCATTTCCAAATGGAAATTCTGTACCCACTGAACAATAACTCCTTATACCCCAGCATCCAACATTCTGTTTTTTCCTTTCTATGAATTTGCTTATTATAGATACGTCATATATGTGAAACCATATAATAGCTATTATATGACTGGCTTATTTCATTTATCATATTTTCAAGGCTAATCCAACTTCATTTCTCTTTATGACTAAATAATATTCTATTATATGTATATATAATATTCATATATATAAATATTCATTTATTGATGAACAGTTGAGGTTTTTTTTTGCCTTCTGGCTATTGTGAATTATTGTGATATAAACATTAATATACAAGTGCCTGTTTTGCCTGTCTCTACTTTTAATTGTTTTGGGCATATACCTAAAAGTGAAATTGCTGAATCATGTCATAATTCTGTTTAACCTTTTGAAGAACCACCAAGCCAATTTCCATAGTAGCCACACTAATTTACATTTACACCAGCAGTGCACAAATGCTCTAATTTCTCCACATCCTTGCTAACACTTGTTGTTTTCTGTTCATGTTTTTATAATAGCTATCTTAATGAGTATGAAATGGTATTTCATTGTAGTTTTGATGTGCATTTCCCTAGTGACTAGAGATGTTGAGCATCTTTTCATGTGCTTATTGACCATTTGGATATCATCTTTGGAGAAATGCCTATTCAGATCTGTTGCCCATTTTTGAATTGGTTGGTTATTTGTTATTTGAGGTGTAGGACTTCTTTATATATTCTGACCGTTGATATTTTTATCCAAAAGTCAGGCTGTACCTAAATAAATTTCCTTAAATTATTTGAATATATGTGTATGTATATATACATATATGTATATGCAAAAACTTGTGTTTATGAATGTATATATAAAATATACATACATATGTATATATACATATATACATAAATATATAATTACAAAAAATTAGTGCAGTTTTAAGCTTCAACAATTGCAAACGTAACCAAAAAAGATTACATGGATGTTTAATTTTTTTAATTAAAATTTAATTCTATGAATTTAATTTTTTAAATTGAAGTTTTAATTTTTATGGATTTTAGAAAATCCATTAATACATATTTTTGTTTCATTTTACTGTCCTCGATTAAGGGGACTGACACAAAAGTACATGAACAACAAAAAGAAAATTGCCTTTTTACAGGGTTATTTTATTATTGTCTATCTCCAATATGTTACCCAGTGAAAAGAGCAGTAATTAGTATTAACATTAACTCATATGGGACTCTGTAATTAATCTCTTAATCTCTGGAAGTAGCTTGCCTGGGTTGGGGTGACACTGACACTTACTGGTTATATGGGATTTTGGCTTGTTTAACCTCTCTAGACCTTACCTTCCTTATCTGAAAATTGGGATAATAATAGATAATGATAGGCTATTGTGAGGCTTCAATAAATAAACCTAGTTAAGTGATCTGTATAATTCTTTGTTCCTAAGAAGAACCCAGTGGGTGTTGGAGAATGTTCTGATTAGCTAAGGAAGTTCACAGCCCTCAGGGATAATTTCCATGACTTGAAGGTGAAAGGCATGGCTTGGATTTTACTAGGGTGCTGCTGGGTGATCATCAGAACCCCTCAGAGGCCAGGAAAAGGGTGAGCGATTCCCATGACTTGTGACCCTGATGCATTACAGATGAGGCAATGCCAATTCTGGGTCACAGAAGTTATGGGATGTTGAAATATTTAACAAATTATCACAACACACACACACATGGGCACACACACAGTGGCCATATGACTTCTCTTGGTCATAACTTCATAGTCTAACTTTATAGGCCTCAATGAATGGGAGGCCTAGGCTCCTCTTGCCTGGTACTACCACCCCACAGTAATCTCAGCTGATCACACAAAAATAAAAGCTCATCAGAATTTAAGACGCAAATAAACATGAATATTATTTAGTTCAGTGGATTTGACACTCTGATAACCAAATTAGAAAATAGATGAGAGTGGGAATTCCATGATTAAGGTAAGTGGGGCTGTTGAGACTGCCTGGTCCATGAGCCTCAGCTGTAGGAGACTTTGCAGATCTGAGAATAACGTGGGGCTTCATAGAACAAGCACAGAAGCCATAGCTTTAGTTTGATGTTATATTATAAATGCCCTCCTCTATTCCACATTCTAAGAAATGGAGATTGGAAAGGAGTAGTGCAAAAATGTAGAAGTTGTGGACTAATGATAACATGCAACATGTGGCCCTAGAGAAGAAATTGAAATTAACATTAGAAACCTGATCATGGAGAGTGATCTAGTTCTATTGCCTGATGTAGGTTAATTGTAAATGTCTAAAGTCAAATATGTTTGAAAGAATTAACACATATATACACAGATAGGTTTATATTGCACAATTATTTTAAATAATTTAAAATTATTCTTTTTCCATTTACTTCTCCTTCTCCTTCTGGTCCCCCTCTCTTCTTTTTTTCTTCATTTCCTCTTTCTTCTCTTTCTTTAAATAATAATCTACAAACTATACTGGTTGGATCAGATTTTATTACCATTAGCTAAAGGTGGTGGAAAGAATAAAGAGTAAATACACTTATCTTTCTGCTGTGTAACAGCATATGTAAATATACAAACTATCATAAATTCTACAGATGGAGTTATCATAGCAGTGAAAAACTGCACAGGTTATGCTCTCCTTAGGCATTTATTCATTATTGTATGACGAATGGATGTCAGAAGTCATCATTAGAGAACATAATAGCTTCTGATGATGTATTTATGACATGGAACAATGTCATGTGATGAAGTGTTTACAGCATGTAATGAGGTTGTGCAACAATCTTTTTACAGCTCGCAATTACATTGACTAATTCCTTATGAAAATACTCAACGATATGCTCTCCCTGTGCACGTGCTTGATATCACAGCAGTTTAGTAACTGACACCTCTAAATTGCAAAATTGAGCAGCTTGGATGACTCAGTACCCTGTTTCCTATCCAAGGCATATAAACGATTTTGAGTGTTTAGTTTGTACGCTCCATGAATTGTCTCTTATTGGAGGTGACTGAGATAACTGATATAATGCATACATGTCAAATATCCTTATGGGTTGAAGAACTTGAGAGGCAGCTTTACACCTGTAATAACCGTTACACACACACACACACACACACACAGACACACACACACACATTCTTGTAGCCAAGGGAGAAGAATGCACACCTGCTCTCTGAGGTCCAGGGCAATGACCCTCCACTTCAATCCTTTAATTATCTAGAATTTATCACTTGTCTTATTTCATTAATTAGTGGAGAATCTGATTCAAATGAGGTCCCCCAAATGTTAAACATGAAAAAGAAAGCACCTTCCCTATGAAGTCATGAATAATGTATATTATATGTGACTACAGAGATGAATTAGGCAACTGGGGAGCTGTTAAGAGGCTAAGAGGTTGAGGTGCAAAACCTGAAGTGAGACCCTAAGCCTCTTTCCAGGAAATGAGTTTCAAGATGTAAGTGAGAAAATGCTGAATCCATCTTGCAGATGTGTGAGAATATGAAGGAAAATGAGGAAGTAGGATGATGAATAGATAAAACAAAATACGATGTAGAAATACCATCTATTGAACTTTCACCAGAATATGAATGAGCAGTTGAAAGGAGTTCTATTCTGAAGAAAATTAATGGCTTCTTAGACTAGGAGAAATATTAGACTAGGTGCATTGAACAGAAAGGCAGATCAGGGTTGCAATATTTAATTTGTAAATATTCAGAAAAAGTGTGTTGTGGAGACTGATTTAAGAGTGTGTAAGCTATATAAAATTACTTGAGATTTTATGTCAGAAAAGGCTTGCTTCTTTCCATGATGAATTCTGACAGAATGTTAGCATCACATAGAATGTGGCTGATCCCATACAATAACGTTAAGTAATGTAATATTGACAAAAAGTGAATATGACTGGTTGACATAATCATATTTTCCAAAAACATTTTCCATAACTCGGTCACACTTTAGAACAGTTTAGTATGTCTCGAGGAAACGTGCTTGCTTTCTGCTTTTCGAAGTTAGAATGTAAGACCCTGAGAAGTTAAACGAATGATCATTGCTTCGAGGCCTTGGAATGAATTAGTGGGGCAGGTCATGGACTCTCCTCATCCAAAGCTATTCCTGAGAAAAATCACCATTGCCTCAGGCATGGTGGAGACACCAACGGGCCTTTGACCAACCTATCAACTGGAGGCAGTTACCTCGACATACACACAGATGCCATTTCATGGAGTGTGATGGTTCTTGTTTTCTCAACTTGCTCTACAGCCAAAACAGTTAGTGTGGTAACAAAGCATCAAGACTGAAAGAGAAGACCTGCCACCAAAAAGGCATTGAAGCTGAGTGCTTAGTGCTGGCTATGCATGGTTCCACAGAAAAGAAACATCTTAGCTTCCATGGCTTGACACAAAGTTTCTTGATTTCACCAGGAAAGAATTAATTTCAGCAATGTCATAGATTGTAATTGGTTATGAAGAGTGATTATCCTACTCCTCTGTGTCCTTCTGGTCATTCTTCTGCTCCCAGACCTCCAAGGAACTTCAAAAAGAGCTCTGCCTAACAAGGACCAACTGAACTTGAACAAATAATTGTATTTGAAGACTAATAAGGTTTTGTCAGTAATACATTTGGGCAATTTAGTTGAAATAAATTGAAATAACTGGCTAATATTTTGTCTGTTGTTGCCATGAAGGCTTTATTAAGTAATTTGACTTTGGTTAGTTCCAAGAAATGAGCAATAGGATTCACATAAAAGGGACAATGGAGTGATTGCTGGTGGCTCCATAACCCAGTTCCCATGATAATTTTAGTTTGGGTTTGCATATTACTCATTCCTGGGTTATACGCTTCATACATAATTAGTGGAGGAATTTTGCTGGTATCTTAGGATAAGGTGGGACAATGTCTGAGGTAGGAAAGGAAGGGTTGCTGGTGCAAAGAATGTAGCTTAGATTTGCATTCCTGGTATTCAGGTCACAACTATAGGATCAGCCATTGGTTTGCTGAGAGGGAGCAGGTATTTTTAATTAGTTTCTTTTCTTCCTTCCACAAGCAGTGAGGAACAGTGAGATTTGCTGCAGAGACTGATTACTCCAGCAGTAGGGCACATGTGGTAGTAGAGAAGACATTGTAAGAAGAGAGAAATGGAAAATTCAAATAGAAATAACAGTACCTGTGGGCATGAATTGATGGAAAAGATAGCTACATTGACAAAACCACATTCTAGAAAATAATTTGTATCCAGCAAGAGTTTTTCTGATGTTTAAATGTCATCTCAAATTGTATTTTATTTCCCATATGAATCTCAAAGGAAATTAGTGGACCTTCTGTTTTTCCATTTATATTGGAGTATAAGGAGGTAAAAATACATTTGATATTATTTTATTTTACTGACATGTATTATTATGACCTTTTCATGGATAAGTACACTGTGGTTTAAAAAAGCTAAGTAACTTCCTTAAACATGTATTTAGGCATTTGGGCTTTGCTATACCTCACTGAATGCATGTAATAATACAAACATGCCGCATTCCTGATATTCTGTTTTAACTTGCTCTCATTTATTTCTTATTATTCACCTGATTGAAATAAGTATTTTTTAGAAACAGGTAAAAGCAATGTAGTTTTAGTAGAAAGTTTGAGGGACTGAAGAAGTGATCTTAACTACATTCTGAATTGATGACCTGTACTATACAGATATTTTTCTTGGACAGGGTTTCAACATTTAAAAACTTAACTTTTGACCATTTACATCTAGGTACCTAGAACAGTTGAGAGGGTTTCCCTTTCTTGCTTTTATTTGTTATAGAACTAATACAGTCGACTTCTATGTGTTTTCTTTGATTCCATTAAAAAATATCAGAGGGGAGAGAGTAAATTAAATATATTCCGAAAATGAATATAAACTTGGTCTAAACCTTCAACATTGGAGAAGGACAGAATGTCCGCAGCTCTGGTGGACCTTGTTTGTCAGCCTTCTTTCCCAGCCTCAGGGCACATCCTCCTGATGTGACCTGCTGAAATGGGGCTGTGAGAGAGAGATAGCCAGAGGGCAGAGAAACTACACACCAGCCAGTCCCAGGATGTATAGTGAAATGAAATGAAAAGTCCAATCGAAGGGCATGCTTTTTACAGGTCACTGAACCTAGGGCAATTGCCAAAGGAAAATAAGATTTGCATGAGGTACAACTTAAGCATTTTTAATTAAAAAAGTAAAATATAAAAAAGACCAAAATCCAGAGTTCTAAGTAGCAGTAAGTATGTAATTTTTTTTTAGTTTAAATTGTTCATGCACTGTATTTTAAATTTAATGTTTATTTGAATCAATACTTAAAGTATTGTTATTATATTTAGTGTCTAGCTGTCCACATAGATAGCTAAAATGTCACCAAGATTTTTGAAAGACAGTTGAGGCCAACTTAATTTAGAATGATTCCTTGATTTATTTACTACTGTTGAGGAACTAGATTAGAATCAGGAAGGTATTACCATAATAGAAAGAAATACATACCACCGGAGCATGAAAATGATAATTTTTTTTGTTTTCTCAGGCTTTATTGTAATAATTAGATTTACCATAATCAATAAAATGTGTGAGCCAGGTTTATTGAAGTGTCAATTTCCCATTGCATAATTTCCCCTGGGAACTTTAATTTTTAATTCAAAAAGAAAAGTGGAAGATTTGTTGTGCAGATTCCAGGGAATATGTGAGGTTAAGGAAAGCACAGGGCTCCTTACAGACATCAAAGTGGGGCCTAGAACAGTTCCCTTGCCACTCCTTCCCACTTCCCTTGGCTCGCCATTAATTTTCCAGGAGAATAAGATCTCGAAATGGCTAAGGTATAGATCTGTTTGCGTAGATTGCAGAAAGATGTCTTGGACAATATGATTCAGTGACTTAATTCATCTCCAACAAGTCAAGAGCACTTAGGAGTAAGGTATTATGGTTGGCTTATAGAGTTTGAACTATAAAAGGAAGTGAGTCCGTGAGTTTGGCTATAAACATACTTTTCAATTACACATACCAGTATTTGGAATGAAATATGAGTCCTCGTGGACTTAGAAAATAAGCCTGGAAGCCCCACTAATGAAGATGAAGACATTTATTGGCAGCATGCAGATTTTATTTTTATAATGGTTATAGGATGCATCAGTTAGATTGATTGCGAACATATCCCTGATTCTCCACTCTTCCCTGTGTGTAAGCCCTTTGCAACATGGATTTGTAGCTCTACCCATCAAGAGAGTATTCTATTTTCCCACCCTTTGAGTATAGATTGACTTTGTGACTTAATTTTGGCTCAAAGGACGCAGTGGAAGTGATCATGTGCCAGTTCCAAGCCTAGGCCTCAATAAACCTTGAGCACTTTCACAAAATAAAGTATCATAATGCAGTATTCACTGGGTTTAAGGGCCAGGGAGTATCTTAGAGATGTCAGCATAGATCAGTGTGATGACATTTCCTCAGGGCTCAGGGAGTCCTGTCTTTATGAACCACATGTACCTTTCCCCACATGCCCGCTTCCTGTTCTGAGGTCACTTAGCTGATCTGTCATTAGAGCTGGAAGAGATCATAAAGGCTATCTAATCTAACCCAACACCCTCATTTTACAGATAAGAAAATAGATGAAGGGCGTTTGTAAAGTTTACTCAAGTTCACGTGGAAAGTGTTGTTTAATTTGGCTGTGTTGGTGCATGTGCACATCGCATACTGCACATGTGTGAGCATGCATGAAGTATGAGATGCTGCTAGGTTAAAAAAAAGATACAAAACAGAACCCTAATCCTCTGACAGTTGCTGATCTAGTCTATCCTGAATTTTGGGGAACATCAGGTGGTATCTTCTCTAGAATGCCAAGTCTTAGATAGTGAATCCAACTTCTCCTTTTTCTTCTTCTTCTTCTTCTTCTTCTTCTTTTTTGGCAAAAATGGAAATGAAGTATGACTTTCAGTGATATCCTGACTGATAATGCCACAGCCCCATTATACCACTGAGGAGAGTCCAGCCTATAGATTGGTCATTTATGGATGATACCCAATTTTTGTTCACCTCCACTGTGATCCATTATTTTTTTGTTCTTACTCTTTTCCTTTTCCAGGGGAAGCAGGATCAACTGCTTGCTGCTTGTGACAGTCCTTCAGGTTAATTGAAGCTTTTCAGTTTGCTTTTACTATTCCTTTCTCCAAGGGAGGAAGGGTAAGCTGGTCATGTTATTCTTTTTTCTTTTCTTCTTCTTCTTCTTTTTTTTTTAGTCACATTCTTGGTAGCATCTTTCTAATGTTAATATTGATCAGGGTGGGAATCTGAAAGAATTAGATAGGAATGTGATTTACACCAAGTACACTCAAGGACTGTTTCATAAATTTCATATGCATATTCTGAATGCTGACTGTTTATTTTCAAAGAAACGTGGCTGATGTTCATCTACTTAGAAAAATGTTTACCTAAAGATAGTTTAATCATCTTAAGGTATAATTTCTTCCTGTTTTTTTCAACTAGCTTTTCCCTCCACCACTATACATTTTATTTATTATTAAAATTAAAATTTATGAGCTTTGGATGCTACTATTAATTCAGACTCAATTTGAAAGTCAGTTTAAATCTAATTCTTTGTGTAAGTAATATTCTAACCACAGCAGAGCAGTATAAACAAAGCAATTACCACCGTAATAAATAAATTGCTTTTTTTTTTTCCATGCTCTGGACCACATATAGGCATCATTTCAGCTTAGCTGTAATCTCACTTTTATTTAAAAACTGTACAGAAGAAGAGATGCTTTTTCATGATGCTGGTCGGGAAATGGGGATATCAAGCTAGTTTCACCAGGTTCCCAATCTCCTCAAGTGAAAGCAAAGTGAAGTTTTTCCTCCCACACTCTTGCTTTCACTCCAGGAGCTCAAGGCTCTACTATTTGGTGCAGGCCCACTGTCAAGGGACATCCTCTTTTGGCATCTGTGAGAAGTTTCACAGGATGAGGTGCTGGCTGCACTGAGAATGTTGGTGCAATGCAGAGCGCATAGACCGAGTCAGCTCTCCCACAGGTCCTGGAGTCAGCAACGATGCTGTCTTACTGATCTTTATTATATAATAACTCAAATATTTCTTAGCAACATACACAAATGAGAGGCAGGTTCAGAATGTAAATTAGTAATCATTGAGAGAGTAAAATAAAGAAATGAATAGAAAGTTATTGGTATGTATAAAACACTGATCTGCGAATGAGTCTAATTTAATAAAATATAACTATTTTTTTTCCAAATGCAGAGCTATTGTTTAAGAGAAAAAAAATAGTTCTTCCTGTTGGGTATCTAAAAAGAATGATTTCAGGAGCCCTCAAAAAAGTTCAAAGGCCCAATTTTAGGAGTAACATAATCTCAGATAAACCCTTGTTGCCCAAAGTGTTTTCTTGTACCAATGACAATGGATTCACCTTGGAGCTTGTTAAAAATGCTGAATCCCAGGCTCCATCCCTATCCTCCTGAACCAGAACTGGCACATTAATCAGACCCCAGGCAAATCTCTGTTCACATATTAAGTCTGAGATGCTTTTGACCACAGCATCCCCGGATGAGACAATCTTCTTCCTGAGCCTTGATGCTCTCAGCATCTTTTGATGGGATATGCTGATGGACCCTTTGTGAAACCACTTTATAAATTTTGTTGGTGTGGCTTGATCCAGAGGTATATTTCAGAGATTATCCATTCATGTGAATGGCCTACCTATCCTTGACATTCTCCACAAATAGAGCTTCTTGCAGGCAAGATTTTATATATTGAAAAACAGCGATTTTCTACTTGTATTTTCTGTCAAGGGTCTAGATTATACAAGGTCTGTTCCCAAAGTATAGAGACAATGTCAAGGTTAATTATATTGACATTGGCTCAATACTTTCTGGACAGACCTTTTACTTAAGCTTTCTGGGGTCATGACCATAATGGGGACCCTGATGGGGCTGTGAGTGCATACAGAAGACCTCTGAACCCCAGCATGTAGGTAGGCAGGGCCAAGATTCTTCTCAGAGAGGTGCTTTTCACACTTCAGATAGGGAACCATGAGTAGTTCTTTAAATTACTATAGTGAGTCCTAACTAGAGTGAAAAATAAAATAACTAGCTGAGAACAAAATGAAGGAATTTGGCAAAGGAAAGAAACTCATAGACATAGACAACAGTATGGTGATTTCCAGAGGGAAAGTGGGGTAAGGGTAGTCAGAAGAGGGTAGAGGGGGCATAAATGGTAGTAGAAGGAGGCTTGATATGGGATGGTAAGCACACAATATAGTATACAGCTGATGTATTATAGAATTGTAGACCTGAAACCTATGTAATTTTAGTAATCATTATCACCCAAATAAATTCAATAAAAAGTTAAAATTTTTTTTAATGGATTGGAATAGAAAATACAAGAGTAGCACTCATGGTTAGGGGAAATTTTGTTTTGTTAAACATATGCTCCAATTGTACATAAACATGTGTATGTGTACTAAGTCTCAAAGTAAAATGCAGGTTTTTTGTTTTTTTATTTTGCATTAGCCACCAGTCAAAAGTTTGAAAATCGTTGCCTTAGAGTATACCTTTGAATACACTCTTATGGAGAGACATAGAAGGGAGGTTCATTACCTGTGAATGTCAAGAGGAAACTTTTTTTTTTAAATTTTCAATAATTATAGGCTATATCTTATATTAAAAATTTGAGCCCTGGCTGGTGGCTCAGTGGATAGGTGCCAGCCTGTGTACCCAAAGGTCGTTGGTTTAATTTCCAGTTAGGGCACATAACCAGGTTGCAAGCCAGGTCTTCAGCCAGGACCCCAGCTGGAGGCAGGTGAAAGGCAACCATATGCTGATTTTTCTCTTCCTCTCTCTCCCTTCCCCTCTCTCTAGAAATAATAAATAAAATCTTTTAAAAAATTGAGATGAGCATCTATAATATATGTTATGTTAACATAACAATAACAAAATAATATAAAATATTGTTATTTTTCTACACAAAAATCATTCATAATTTATACTAGAATCATAAAAATGAAATCTACCATTAACACAAGGTTTCTACAGGTATATGGGTGCCTGGTTTAGTTTTTGGAAATATGGAACTTAGAGTATGAAATAGTATTTTGGAAATATTAGTGCTCATGATTGTTGAATTGCAATAGCCATCCATTAGTTGGGCATTCTTCTCACAAAAATATCATGTCAAGTTTATAGAAAGAAAAAAAAAAGACTTAAGAATTCCCCTGCACTTTCCCCAACAAAACTTCTAAAGTGTAAACCCTCTCCTACACATCAACATTTCACTAATTGAGTGTAAAAGAATTGAGAACATACATACCTGATTTACCATCAAATTCACATGGGCTTGCCATATCTAATGGCAGGATGTATCCTTTTCACCTAAAATCTGAAGAAAGCAGTGAAGAGAATTCCCTTTTACCACAATGAAGTTCTTACTTTTATAGATAAGGTGAAACATTATCTGCCCCCAGCTTTGAATTAATATACCAAATGTCCTAAGATATGCAATTCATTAAGATCTTCATTCAGATCCCTTTAAAAGGGTTATTATATAAAAAATATGTATGGCAAAGAATTAGTTATGTTCATAACTAGGAGTTTTTGCCTAAAAAGGTGTTTTTAAAAATGAAGCAAAAATGTATTATCAAAATGAGTTAGTATGCTCTGAGTTACCATAATTAAGATTCATTGGCTGTTCCCTAAGCTAGATTATTTCTGGTAGTTATTTTCTTCCCTTTTCTAAAAGCTCAATGTTTTCTTTTAGGTGAACATTCTATATTAATATGTTTGAATGCTTTTTACATATATCAATATACATATTTAAAGTCTTTCCTAAAATCATTTGTATATACTTTTGATTAGCCGATATCAGTAAAGATGTTGTGTACACTTGATTTTTTAACAGTTAATAACTTTAGAACAGTTCCCAGAGAATCAATAAATAGTATCGTCAAGACTTATTGTATTATATGTATCAGGTGACATCAGAAAGAGTTCTATGGAATTGCATATAAATGATATTAAAATGATTTCAATAATATTGGCTGGTTAAATTAAATGCTACCAGAAGAAGCTTTCTTTCTGACACATGGCAGGGAACACTTTGCCTGAACTATTAAATGAGCAGAAACACAAGCAGTTAAGAGGAGGAACATGAAAACAATCTGATTTGGGGTTTGCATGATAGAGAAACTAAGAGAGCAGCAGCATAATCACACACCCCAAGATATGGGAGATCAACTGATGATCTGGTCACTGTTTGAAATAATTTAAGTAACTTAATAAAACACATGATTCAGAATGTTAGCATCTAGGCAAAGAACATACAAACGCTTCTGTTCTTTGGCAGTGGGGGAAAAAGTTAAGGTAGTCCATAACTCTGTGAAGTCAGAGGCCTAAAATAGCCAGCTATAATCCCTTCTGGTAGATTTGCAAGTAAATTATATTTACCATATTAGAAGAAAGATTGCCTTTTTGATTAGAAGTGAAAGGAGTGTTGTGCAATAAGCACGAAGAGTTGACTCTTACGATAAATGCCAGTTGTTTTTAAATGTAGGATTTGTGTGTGTGTGTGTGTGTGTGTGTGTGTATTAAGGGACCCCATGCTTTTCTGGGTTTTCCTTACAAAGAAGTTTGATTTTCTTAAGTTAAAGTAGGATGCCTGTACTTCATGGAGTATGGAGACATAGTTGTGCCTGGGCCACGATGGGTAATTTTCAGATTTAAGTCTCCTTTGAATGTTTGGATGCATTGGTGATTATAATTGCTGCTCACAGCTAAAAGGTTGAAAAGTTCCAATGAACAATTCATTCATTGTCTTGTTCACATCTGGGTTAATGTTTCCTTCTTGGAGAACTCTGCACCACTCTGCTCTTTGCTTCTTGCCACAGATAGCGATGCCAATTTCCCTCTGTTTACTTGGAAGCTCTCGAGCCTGATGTATTGGTGCTAGCCACAAATTAATGGAATTCTTTCCAGCTGCAATGCTTTCAGATATTCAGACAATAAGCCAAAAATACTGACTGTTTTGGCTATTTTTTTTTTTTTTCTGAACTAGGTGCCATCCTCAGAGATGATGTAAACACAATTACTAGTGGAGATGACCGTAGCATTTAAAATATGTCAAAGAAATAGATACAATTTATGGAAAAGTAAGAGCCAAAATAAGATTTTTGTAATCTGAAGCCAGAGGGCATATCATCTCAGAAGAGGAGCATTGGAGGAGGAAAAATACAAGTGTTCACACTAAATAGAATGATACAGAGGTCAAGATCTGAAGTTGGAAGCCCCGTTTCTTCCTTGAGTTTATTTTTGTCCTCTGTTGTTTGTTAGTAGCATCGTTTCAGCTCTGCTATGAGGTTGACCTTTGGAAAAGGACTCTGGCTTGGGGAGATGCTTTGGCAGGCTACCAGTGCCCATCTTGCAATGGAGGCTGAGTATGACTCATCACCTGATTAACCTGAGAACTGAACATCTGGTGAACTCAGCCATTTTGTTCCAATGTGAAGGAATCAGAAAATACCTGGACAACTGAGGAAGCCTGGGTGTTACAGCCTAAGGTTGAAAGAACAAGGGGGGCTGATATGACTTGTCTAATAGACTCTTTGGAATAATTTTTTATTCTCGGGTCTTAAAAAGTTCCTGTTGACTTTCTCCATACCTTCTGCTTAATTGGCAGTCTCAACATGTCTGTTAAATTGAGCTGATCTGAAAATTAATTTGATTGTTGATCAGTTTCTCTGAATAAATTGTAACTTCCCTATTTTTTCTTTTTCTTCTATTTTTTGGTAGAAGGCTAATTTAGTAACTCTAATTGGGACCCCAAAATTGCCTGAGGAAATAAAGTACTCACACTGGGGTTTTACTCTTGTAGATTCAAGTCCATCAGCTTTGGGGTAAGGCTTGAATATGGGTATTTTTATAGCTTCTCAAATGATTCTAACATCCAGCACAGATGGAAACTACTGCTCAGGAGAGAATTGGAGACAACTGAAATGCAGATATATTCAAAACCATTGAAAGAAAAAGCTTTAATTAACATTTTTTGTTTGTATGCTTGTGTGTACTTTATCTTAGCCTATTTTTACATCTTTTCCCCCAGAGTCACCTTTCTGTCAAGGAATAATCATTCAGGTACCAAAGTACCTGACAAATGATTTCCCCTTTGGCAATTGAAGTTGAAACTTTTATTATGGCTTTGAAGGCTATGTAGATATAAACATTTTAGAAGAGTGAGAATAGAGTGTATGTACATGAGTTTCTCAATTCACCAACTTCATCAAACTATATAGCATATTGTTATATATGGCTTCATGGGGTAGGGAGTAGGACAATAGTATAAAATAAGTATGTACTCTGTAGTTGCATTAAAGAAAGTGATTCATCTTTTGCAAGGGGGAGAGAAGCTACATACCTGAAATAATTAGAGAGAAATCAAATATAAATTGTCTAGACTAGGACTAAACCTGTGCCAAAATTTAGAGCACCATTTTCAAGTTTGCCCTTATGCTCATATTCTTTCCATTAATGTTATTGATTGAGGAGAGAAGAAAAATATGCTTGACTTTATGAAAAATTAGAAGTCTAAGAGGTTCAAGTTTATATATTATCAGAAGAAAATAAATACCTATAAAAGGTCTAGGAAAAGAAAAGGAAAATGTGGGTCCACACAAAGCATGGATGAATAGGAAAGCTGCTGGAAAATGTAACAATCCTGAAATTTGATGATGGTCAGCAATCTGGTCCTGTCTAAAATATCTGCCTGGCAGAAATTCTCCTTCCTTTCATGCCCAAATTTGATGAAATCATATGGTTATAAATCAAATCCAGAAATAGAAATCAGTAAATGGACCACATCCTCCCAATGGTTTTTGAAAAACTCTATCCTGTCTTTCCTAGGAAGGAATGTCTTGATTATGAGTGATCAGTCATTTTAAAATCTGAAACATTATTCAAATCAACAGTTTTTTTCAGTAGCTACCTCTGCTTTTTAATGGAGTCAAATATTTAATTAAGGATCATGAGAAAGGGGGTACTTGATTTACAACTATTTTCTCAATTGCATAAATCTAAGTTCTTTCACTTCCACTTATTAAAACATGTTATCCTTTCTTTTATGGATCCCTCTTTTTTTTTTCTTTTCTAAAGATATTTATTATCTTTAGAGAGAGAGGAAGGGAGAAAGGCAGAGAGAAAGAGAGACATCAATGTGTGGTTGTCTTTCACCTACCTCTAGATTAAGGACCTGGCTGGAGACCTGGCTTGTAACCTGATTATGGGCCCTGGCTGGGGAATCGAACCAGTGACATTTAGGTTTGCAGGCCAGCTCCTTATCCACTGTGCTACCAGCCAGAGCTTCATTGATCCCTCTTCTGTTAAGGTTTTTGAATAATGAAGGTGACACAGAGGTGTTACTGCCAGTTCCCCTCCTGTCAAGCCCCAACACATGCCTCCCATTTTAGATCTAACAGAATCTCCTCTGTAAAGTTTCCATAGGACCTACCTAACCTGGACAGAGTTAGGGCCTTTGTACTTGGTATAGAGAAAGCTTTTATGAACCAAACTGACACTGTATTTTAATTGTTTATGTGGTATTGGCAGCCTTTATTATTATTTTTTGTTTGTTTTAGTTGTAATCCAACTATGATTTCAAGTTTTATTTCTTAATCATATTTTAATTTTATATAAGTAGCTCTTTTTCACTGAAGCCAAAATAGAAATGAAACAGAAACAAGAAGAGAAGTATCACTCCAAATCCTACCAACCAGAGATAGTGACTTTCAACACTGATGTATTTCCTTCCAGAAACCCATCTGATACTATTGAATTTAAATTGTTTGTGGATACTTTCTCTTTTAAACAATATTTGATTGATATCTTTGTATGTACACCTGGGTATACTTATTCAATTATTTTCTTAAGGTAAATGTTGAGATGAAAAGTTGTAGCAAATGCTATGACCTTTCTTTTTAACATTCTGATTTATATTCCAAACTAACATCCAAGAAAGTTATTTCAACTTACTCTTTCTTTAGCATATGAAAGTTCCCATATGCTAAAAAATATTGTTTATGTTTCTGTCTTACCTGAAGGGCAAAAAATAGTTTTTATTCACTTTGCATTCCCAGTGCCTACAGCACTCACTCTGTGCAAGTTCACATTCAAGATTTGTCAGAAGGACAGATGAATGGACCACTGGACGAAAGAAATAAAGGTGAATTTATTTTTACCATCAAAACAATATATCTGAGCCCTGGTTGGGTGGGTAATTTGTTTGGAGTATATCCCATGTACCAAAAGGTAGTGTGTTCAATTAAATAACCAGGGCACAAATCTATGTTGTGGGTTCGATCCCCAATCAGGGTGTATATGGGAGGCAACTGGTCAATATTTTTTCTCACATCCATGTTTTTGTCTCTCTTGCTCTTTCTTCCTCTCTCTCTAAAATCAATAAACATATCCTTGGGTGAGGATTTAAAAAGAAAGCAATATACCTGATCTCAGATCTTCAAATAAAATACTACTTAGAACACAACCTCTTAGAAATCAGGATGAGTGGTTCGCTGTGTTCCTTTATATCTCCTGTATTTTCATCTTGCGAGCACCTGCCTTATTGAGGACATAGTACACTTCTCCCTTTGGTTTGGGACTCAGTCCTGGCTCTGTCCAATGTCATGTAGGTGGAAGTGGCAACGTGCCATTCATTTCTAGGCTAGGCCCTAAGGTTCAGTTTTTTACTTGGCTTTTTACATCTATACCATTGTCACGGGAAGCACGTTCTCCAAATCACAGATGTCCCTTCAGCCTTGGGTAGAGAAAACACAGGGAAAAGATCTGAGCAAGTCGGACTGTCTCCTGCAGCTGAGTCACCTCAGCTGACCTTCCTCACAAATCCATATCTCCCCAGACATCAAAGGCTACAGGCATTCCTGCCCCGATCTAGCCCAGGCTAACTGGACAAAGCCCCAGATAACTTGCACTGACCATGAGCTGTACTAAATTATTGTTGTATTAAGCTGCTGAGATTTGGGATGGTTTGTTACACAGTATTGTTGTAGTTTTCCTGACGCAGTGTCCCCATGACGGACACCTCTCATATCTGGTTTTTCTTCCCCTGAGTTACCCAACTATGAAGATATGAAGCAGACATTAGTGGTGATGTTTTCTGCTGTCATTTGGACTCATGGACTCATAACATCATTGGAGGTCCAGACTTGTAGTCTGCACAGTGGGAAGAGCAGTGAGCTTCTTGAAAGATATTGGTTCACACATCATGCCATGCCTCCACTCATGGTAGCTGTGAGAGACATTCACTTAATGTGGATTTTAGTGTTCTCTCTTTTAAAGTGAAGGTATTAACAATCCTGTCTTAGAGTGCTATAATGAAAATCAAAATATGGACATCATATACAAAAAAGAGTTCTTGAATACTAATCAATTTTTCTAAAGGAACGTTTCTTGAAGTCCATATTTAGTAATGCATACTAAGTGTACTTACACATTTGCAATGATAGGTTAAATCATTTCTCACTCTAATTATTATTATTTTTAGAACTGTTCCCTAACTCTCTTAGGTTTAAGGTGTTTCCTTGGTTTCATTCTAGAATATTCATTACCTAAAATATTGGTCAAATATTGGCTATGCGACTTTAGTGACAAATTGTAAATAATATAAAAGACAATAAGTTACTGTGATTCTTGAGAAGTCTGAATTGCTAGTTTAAAAAGTCCTTTAAGTGTTGAATGTGCTTAAGGCATTCTAAAATAAATACAAGCACAACAATAAAGACATATGCAAAAAAATGTAAAAAATTTCTAATAGAATTCTGCAATTAAAAATAGAAACACAAAGGTCATTGATTTGAATCCTAAGATCCAAAGACAAGTTGGGAGAGAAATCTTAAAGTATCAAAAATATGGTTTAGTGACACTGGGCTGCTTAAAAATTTAAAATATCTCAAAGGTGTTAGCTTATAGATAAGTTGGCTGGCATTGGGAAAAGTGGTTTTTTTTTTTTTTTTTTTTTTAAAAAAAAACAGCCTCCTAAAGGGTGCTGGTTCAATTCCCACCAGGGCACATAACCAGGTTGCAAGTCAGGTCTCCAGTCAGTTCCATACCTGGAGGCAGGTGAAAGGCAACCATACATTGATGCTTCTCTCCCTCTCTGCCTCTCTCTCTTCCCCTCTCTCTAAAAACAATAAATAAAAATAAATAAAATAGATTTAAAAAAATTTAAAAACCGCCTAGAGCAACAGTGCAGGGCATTTCAGGCCACAGCCTAGCCTCTACGTCTACTGGTAAATGCATAGGCTACAGCGCAGGAGGGACCTGTGTTCAGGCATTTCTAAGTAGCCCAGTAGGAGTTCAGCATCAAGATTGACAAGACAGGAAGGGAAATGAAAGGAGTTTAGGTGTTGGCATTCCTCCTGAGAGAAGTGAGGAACCCTCTGGTGAGTGGCTAAGACTATTGTGGCTGTGGAGTAGAGAGTGGATTGGTGAAACAGGTGCAGATGTGGGGGGCATGTGCAAGCTTTTGTCATTGATCATGTCATGGGTGATGGTGCTGTGATGGTGAAAGTTGCCCAAAGGAATCCATTCAGGCTTAAAGAGGAAGCCTGATAATTATCTAAGAAATGATTAAGAAAGATTAAAATTGAAAGAAGAACTCAGCTAGTGTGGGGCAGGAAAATCAGGGTCCTACTTCCAAAGACACAGGGCTGAAAGAGTCTAGATGGAATAATCCAGCTCCTCATGAAGTCCTAGAGGGGAATCCAAAACTGAGCAGAGGCCCCCATATGATGAGTTGAGAGAAAATTTACACCAGAGATAATGTTTAGATTGTGCCTGCTTGGGAGAAGGGGACTCATGGTATTGAGATCAAGGGCTGAGTAAAGTAGGACTCAGTCTTCGGGTCTCAAGCTTGGACAGGCAGGCATGAGAGTAACATAACTGATCTGCCCCATCCTCTGTGTCAGAGCCTTTCTGAGGTGGCAGTTCTTCTGCTTTGGTGAGCATGTTGGGGTAGGTACCACTGTGTGGTTGTCAGGTTCAGAGAAAGACAGATGGTTTATGTTACAATACAATAGAGAACTACATATTTAAAGAATAATCCTTTCCATTGTAACAATTCCTTGATAGTTTGAAAATATTATTTTTCCTTTCTTCCTCACATTGATTTTAGTTCCTCTATATTTTTCTGTACTAAATTTCAATTCAGAACTTTAATAGTAGACCACTTTTTCCAAAAATCTGATCCAAATTCTGGCTCTTGCAAGCAATTGAATGATTTTGAATCCAATGATTTTTATTCCAAGTATGAAGTTCATGGTATAGTCTTACATTCAACAAATTGTTCTTTGGATTTGAATCAGCGTAATTGTAAGTGTTCTTTAAATTAAAAATAGGCATAGGTTTAAAATAAAATACATGACCAGCCTCTAATGTTACCAACTTTAATTACATTTATCCCAGCAATGTAATAAGTTCAAAGAGTATAACCATATAAGATTTAAACCATTGGGAATTTTTACAGTTAAATTTACTTTAATTAAAATATACTAAATGTTATTGAGTGGAAGTTGTGAATATGAAGAAATAGAAAACATTAACATTTAAGCACTTGGTTTAATTGGAAAAATAGTTTGGAGTTTTAATCTCAACAATGCCATGAAGACTACATTATATGGAAAATCAGATGGCTGATAGATAAGAGGTTAAAATAAGCTCTGATTAGTCTCTTAATTCTCCTGGTTCTTTCTACAAATAGGTTAAAATTTTTTTAATATTTATTTATTTAATATATTTTATTAATTTTGCTATTACAGTTGTCCCAATTTTTCTCTCCTCTCCACCCAGTACCCCATTTCCTCTGGCAATGCCCCCCAATTAGTTCATGTCCATGTGTCATGCATATAAGTTCTTTGCTTCTCCATTTCTTTTATTCTTAACAAATAGGTTTTTAAAAACATACATTTTAATCTCATGCTTTATTTTGTCTCTTCAAAAAATAAAATAACTCCACAACCATATTCTGAGGGCTTAATTATAAATCTACAAAGTAATGGAAGCAACTATCAGAGTTATGTAATAGCATGATATATATTGCAATTGATTTTGATTTTATTTTATTACTGACACTGTGGAATTTATCATTTCCCTTGTACTATTTCCAAAGCAATGTATAAAATGCATAATTATGATATGGAAATGAATTCTATTTCTATTATCTGCTTGGTGTTCTAAAATTCATTGGGCATCCATACTGTGATATCACATTAGGCATTTCTAAAAATTTAAAATTTCGAGGAAAAATTTGTAGCAATTAATGTTTAGTGAGTATCCAGATATCCAGTCATCTCTCCTTTTCCTTCCCGCTTTCAAGTAAATTTTTTGTTTGTAGTGTTTTGTTAATTTTTCTGTTTTGAATTCTGTATTAAAAGTTACTTCTCTTAAAAGTAAAAATAGACACACTTTAAAAGTGGAGAGAGGCAGGAATAAGGGGCAATTTGGAACAGATGTTGAAAATGCAATGTAATCCTATTTGAGGAAATAAGAAACAATATTACTTCAATATGAGAAATACAGGTCAAAGAGGATTTTAGGGAAAAATTTAAGGCTCTAAAAGTTTAGGGATGGTGGTGGGAAAGGCTATTTTGTTAGAAAAAATAGAGCATAGCTTGAAAGAGCGGAGATAATGAGTATGGTTTTGAATAGGAGTAGAGAGCTTTCATTTCCATATGATAAAATAAATAAAATATTTCCTTGCATTTTATTCTTTAGAAGTTCTCAAAAAGAAAAACAAAGAGGTAAAATCTCTGCCTTTGAATGAGCTGGGAGACTTGTGGAACCCTAAATATGAAGTATGCAGAGAAAGTGACAAATGTGTATAAGTAGTAGATAGTAAATGTGCAAAGTAGGTGCAGATGACTTTGAAAGAAAGAAAATTAAATCAAAATGTCTTAGGGCCAGGACTGGGAGATGGTGGTATGTAAATTGATGCCACTCAATCCAGAAAGTGGCTATGGAATTGGTAGGAGTGAGGAAGATAATAGATTTGTTTAAAAGTTAGTTTAAAGAACAGACAACTTCTTAGTCTTCATTCCCATCATTTGTAATAAGGAGAGAAAATTCTCTCAACTTCCCATGCTTGCAAGAGCCTGGAATTTTGTTCAATAGAGAAGCTGACTTGGAAAAATCTCAGATATTAGGGATAAGGGGTTCTTCCAAGGAGGATGAGCCTAGGGTATTGTACTGATCATGATAAGATTGACTAAAGTCTGAAAACCAAAAGGTGAGAAACAACCTTTTCTTCTAGTCCTGGTCTTAGGTATACACTTTCTCAGACAGAACATTGCATATTCTCTTTGTGAAAAGCCAAGTGAAACCCAGAAAGATCAACAGATATATTTATATTTGGCCTTCCAGACGATCTGGTCATCTTTTCATCTGATTATCTTTGAATCAACCTTACCATTGGATAAATCCTAAAAATACACATACAGCTTCTGCTTAACTACTTAGTGTTTTTGCTGTAAAATGTAAATGGATAACCAAGCACCATTGGCCATTTGTGTAAATCCTATTATAAAAAAGATAAATGCCCAAAGAAACAGGAAAATGAAATTGAAGGAAGAAGACTAAATACAGATAGGAGACCTGAATGTAATGATACTGTTTTCTTAATTTCCCTTTCTATTAGTCCAATATTGGCATCTAAAAATGTAACTTAAGCCTGGCTCTTAGCTCAGTGAATGGATACTGGCCTGTGAACCCACTAGTTCAATTCCCAGTAAGGACACATAACCCAGTCTCCAGCCAGGTCCTTAGCTGGAGGCAGATGAAAGGGAAATGTAGATTGATGTTTCTCTCCCTTTCTTCCTCCCTCCCTACCTTTCTCTCTGGAAATAATGAATAAAAGCTTTAAAAAAATGTAACTGATTTTGGGATATTAATTTTGTGTCCTGATACTTTCTTAATTTCATTTATCAGTTGTAGTATTTTCTTGGTGGAATCTTAGGGGTGTTCTATATACAGTATCATGTCATCTGCAAATAATGACAGTTTTACTTCCTCCTTTCCAATTTGGATACCTTTGATTTCTTCTTGTCCAATTGCTGTGGCCAGGACTTCCTGTACTAAGTTGAATAAGAGTGGTGAAAGCAGAAATACCAGTCTTGTTCCTGACATTAAGGGAAACACTTGGAGTTTTTGCCCGTTGAGTATGATGTTGGCTGTGGGTTTGTCATAGATGACCTTTATCATATTTAGGTATGTTTCTTCTTTCCCACTTTGCTGAGAGTTTTTATCATAAATGGTGCTGAATTTTATTAAATGCTTTTCCTGTATCTATTGCTACGATCATGTGGGTTTTCTTCGTCATTTTATCTGGTGAATCACATTTTCTGATTTGCAAATGTTGTACCAACCTCGTATTCCTAGCATAAATCCCACTTGATTGTGGTGTATGATCTTTTTGATGTATTACTTATTTGGTTTGTTAATATTTTGTTGAAGATTTTAGCATCGATGTTCATCAGGGATATTGGCCTGTAGTTTTGTTTGTTTCTTTCTTTTTTGTAGTGTCTTTATCTGGTTTTGGAATTAGCATAATGCTGCCTCATGAAATGGGCTTGAGAGCTTATTCCCTCTTCAATTTTTTGACATAGTTTAAGCATGAGAGGTGTTAGCTCTTCTTGGGAAGTTTAATAAAATTCACCTGTGAAGCCATCTGGTCCAGGGCTTTTGTTTGCTGGGAGTTTTTTTTTTTTTTTTTTTTTAATTCCTGCTTCAATTTCACTATTGTAATCTGTCAGGTTCTCTGACTTTCCCTGATGTAGTTTTGGAAGATTGTGGTATGTTTCTAGTTTATCCATTTCATCCAGATTATCCAATTTGTTGGCATATCATTATTTATAATATTTTCTTACAATCCTTTGTATTTCTTTGATGCCAGTTGTTATTTTTCCTCTTTCATGTCTGATTTTAGTTATTTAGGTCCTCTCTCTTTTTTCCTTGATGAATTTGGTTAAAGCTTTGTCAATCTTGTTTATCTTTTCAAAGAACCAACTCTTGGATTCATTGATCTTTTTAGATCTATTTCTGTTATTTCTTCTCTAATCTTTATTATTTCCTTCCTACTACTCACTTTAGGCTTTACTTGTTCTTTTTCAAGTTCCTTTAAGCATAAAGTTAATTGTTATATAAATACTGTGTGTTAACCAATTGTGCTATTGGACTCCAAGTTAAATTGTTTACGTCAGTTTTTCTTGCTTTTTTTTTTTTTTTTGAGATGGGCCTGTAATGTTATGACTTTCCCTCTTAGGATTGCTTTCCCAGTGTCCCACATATTTTGGCTTGTTTTGTCCTCATTTTCATTTGTTTCAAGATATCTTTTGATTTCCTTGATCTCATTGTTGACCATTCATTGTTTAATAACATTCCATGTCTGTGTGTTTTTCAGTGTTGTTCTTGTGATTGATTTCTAGTTTCATAGCATTGTGATTAGAGAAGATGCTTGATATTATTTTAATCTTCTTAAATTTATTGAGACTTGTTTTATGTCCTAACATGTGGCCTATTCTAGAAGTTCCACATGCACTTGAAAAGTATGTATATCCTGCTATTATGGGGTAAAATGCTCTGAAGATCTCAATTAAATCCCTTTGATCTAGTGTGTCATGTAAGACTGCTGTCTCCTTATTGATTTTCTGTCTCGAAATTCTATCCATTGAAGTCAACAGGGTGTCAAAATACACATACTATGATTGTATTTCTGTCAATCTCTACTTTTATGTCTATCATACTTTATATATTTAGTGTTGGGTGCATAAATGTTTGCTAGGGTTATATCCTCTTGTTGAATTGTTCCCTTTATCATTATGTAGTGTCCTTCTGTGTCTCTTACTATAGCCTTGGTTATAACGTCTATTTTGTCCGATGTCAGTACTACTACTCCAGCTTTTTTTCCCTTCCCATTTGCATGAAATCTCTTTTTCCATTCCTTTACTTTTAGTCTGTGTGTATCTGTCAATCTAAGCTGGGTCTCTTTGAGACAGCATATATATGGGTCTTATTTTCTTATCCATGCAGCTACCCTAGGAGTCTTTTGGTTGTAGCATTTAAGCCATTCAGGTTTAAGGTGATTATTGATAGATGCATATTCATTGTTTCCTCTGCTTTTCTTTTTCTTTTTCTTTTTCTCCTTCTTCTTAGACCTTTAATATTTGTTGCAGTAAGTGGTTTATTTTTAGCTTACTTCTTTAGCTTTTTCTTATCTGGGAAGCTCTATATCTCTTTCAATTTTAAATGATAGCTTTACTGAGTTAAGTATCCTTGGTTGTAGGTCCTTGCTTTTCATCACCTTAAATATTTTATGTCCAGTCCCTTCTAGCCTGAAATGTTTCTGTTGATAAATCAGATAATAGTTTAATTGGAGCTTCCTTGTAGCTAATGCTCTGATTTTCTCTTGAGGCTTTTAGGATTCTCACTTTGTTTTTAAGCTTTGCTATTTTAATTATGATACATCTTGTTGTAGGCCTCTTTGGGTCCACCTGGTTTGGGGCTCTCTGTTTCCTAGATTTGCATGTCTTTTTCTTTCACCAGACTAGGGAAGCTTTCAGTCATTATTTCTTCAAATAGGTTCTCAATCCCTTGCTCTAAAAAAAATTGCTCTAAAAAATAAAATACCCAAGGATAAATCTAACCAAGGATGTAAAAGACCTATACTCAGAAAATTATAAGACATTGAATTAAAAAATTGAAGAACATTCAAATATGTGAAGCACATATCATTTTCATGAATAGAAAGAATTAATATTATTAAAATGTCCATGCTACCCATAATAATCTATAGAGTCAATGCAATTCCTATCAAGATTCCAAGGATATATTTCACACAACTAGAACAAATATTTCAAAAATTTATATGGAACCACAGAAAGCCCCACATAGCAACAGTACTCTTGAAAAAGAACAAAGTTGGAGGAATCACACTACTTAATGTCAAATTTTATTAAAAGACCATAATAATCAACACAGCATGGTACTAGCATAAAAACAGACAAATAGATCAATGGAACAGAACAAAGAGCACAGTAATAAACCCACACCTTTATTGTGAATTAATATTCAACAGAGAAAACAAGCACATAAAATGGGCTAAAGATAGTTTATTCAATAAATGGTCGGGAAAATTGGGCGTATATATGCACCTTCTTACACTACACACAAGAATAAATTTAAAATGGATTAAAGACTTAAATATTAGACCCCAAACCATACAAAATCCTAGGAGAAAACACAGGAAGCAAAATCTCGTAGCAATATTTTATCAGATATATTTCCCCAGGTGAGGAAAGCAAAAGAAAAAATAAACAAATGGGACCACATCAAACCAAAACACTTTTGCACAGCAAAGAAGATCATCAACAATATAAAAAGACAATCCACAGATAGGGAGAACATATTCTCAATACATATGATATGGGTTAATACTTGAAATTTATAAAAAACTTACAAAACTCAACACCAGAAAAAAATCTAATTAAAAAATGGCCAAAGGACCTAAACAGATGTTTCTCTAAAAGAGACATAGAAATGACCAAAAGACATATGAATAGATGCTCAACATCACTAGCCATCAGAGAGATGCAAATTAAAACCACAATGAGATATCACCTCACACTTATCAGAATGGCTATCATTAATAAATAAATTTAACTATGTTATTAGTAATCTTCTCAGAAAGATATATGGAGACACTATAATCATTGCATTTTAGAGTGTTGCTAAAAATAGAATAATGCAATAATAAAAGAGCTCATTTGAGAAATTCAGAAGTATTGGAAGATAAAACTAAGGAAGATACCCCAGGGTTTAGAAATAAAAAGACAAGGTGATGAATGATGGGATACAAATTAAAGGGTATTAACAGATTATTCCAGGTGATGTAACATCCAATAATAAGTGTTTGAGGAATTGAGAACAGAAAAAAAAAAAATAGCTAAAGCATTACTAACCTATTGTACTGCCCTACAAAGTATTTAACATAATGAATAAAAGGACTCACATGGAGGCAATATTATCACAATATTTTAAGAAACTAGGAATAAAGAAAAATGGTAAAAAATGTTAAGAGCTGAAAAATAAGGTCGTATAACATAATTAGGCATAGAAATGGTATCAGATAGCAATAATGGAATGTGGAATACAAAAAAAAAAAAACAACAAAAAACGGCCTTTGAAATTGTGTCTACTGTATAGTACTATACCTAGCAAAACTATCATTCAAATATTAGAACAGAAAAAAAATCAGTATTAGACATGCAACATGAAGATAGAGCAAAGAAAGATGCTGCCAAAAGCCAAGGAATGCTGGCAACTTACCAGAAGCTGGAAGAGGCAAGGAATGTATTCTTTATTACAATCTCTAAAAGAAGTGTGGCTCTCCCACCACTTTGAATTTCAACTATTTTGGACTCCAAAATTGTGAGACAACAAAGTTCTGTAGTTTTTGAGCAACAAAAGTTGTGGTAACTTATTATGGCAGCCCTAGGAAATAGAGATATATGATATGCACAATATTTTCTATTGAACACCCAATAAGCACGTCTAATACTCCTGGGAGAGGTATAGGGACTCAGGAAATCTTCAAATTGATGTTCAAACTGAACTTTGAAAGATTTTATCAGTTAGAAAATAAGAAACATATTAAAAAAGAAACAGCATAAGTGATGACCCAAGAGAGTGAAATTCAGTGGCTTTAGGGAACAACAGGTAGTTCAGTGTCCCGGATTGGAGACATGGAAAGGGATTCTGATGGATGGGCCTGGAAAGTGAGAAGATGTGAAGAAGCCTTGAATGCTATGCTAAAACCCTTGCTGTGGTCTGAGAGCAAATAATGATTAACCAAAGCTCTCAGATGGATGATAGAATATAATCATATGGGATAGAACTGGAACCTGGGAGGTCTGTTAAGAGAATTTTGAATTAATTTGCCAAGAAAGAAGAGGGGATGAGCAGTGGCCATTGTGGTAAATAAGATTCAGTTTAAAATACTTTAGTTAGATATTGACAGTGAGGGGGAAGAAAGTCAATAACTAGAAAGACTCTAATTCTAGTGCCTGGATGTAGAGAGAGTGACTTTATAAGAATAAATTGCAAATGTTGGAGAGGGAACCATTTTTGAAGAGACATAAAGGCATCCCTATCATATGGTGGGATGGGTAAGGAAACAGGATTCTGAATAGTAGGCACCCTTGCAATTTATCACTAAGTGACCTCGAGCACTTCACTTTTATGAGCCTCAGCTTCCTAAGTCGCAAAATGGAGAGCGGGGCACGGGGAGGAAGCAATGTTAGTTATTTCACAATATTGTGAACATTTAATGAAATAATATCCAGGGGAGCACTTTCTAAAGAATTTTTGAAAACTATATGGAGTTTGGCTATTTTCATCATGGGATTCATTTGGGAAATGAAAACTTTCTGGACATGCAGGTGACTAGTGTCACATAGCTCTGGACCAGAAGAGACTGTAGGTAGAGCTACAAGTCCAGATATGGGAGCCCTTTGCACTGAGGTGAGGGCAAAGAAGTCCTCTGAAATCTTGCAGGGGATGGAAGGGAAGAGGGCTAATACAGAGTACCACAGGACTCCAACTTCTTAGGTGTACTCAGAAAAGGAAAGGTGATGAAGAAACAGAATACAATGTGGGGAGACAACCAAATCTTTTTAAGCATTGTTAGAGCATTGTACCCTTATGCCAAGGTTGCAAGTTTGATCCCAGGTCAGGGAGCATGCAGTCATCAACCAATGAAAGCAGCAATAAGTGGGACAATAAATCTCTCTCTCTTTTTCTCTCTCTCTCTCCCTCTCCCTCCCTCATTCTCTCCTTACCTCTTTTTCTCTTTAAAATCAATAAATTAAAAAATTAGAAGAATGGAAAAGGGTGTTCATTGAGTCTTTACATAGTTATGTTCATAGAGACAGATGTAAGAGGTCTAATTAGAAGTCGGCAATTTTGATTTCATAATAATATGTAAGGAATTATTGGAAGCCTGCTTCTTTGGAAAAAGAGTCTTTGCTCTGGGCTTCTTTTTTTAGGACAGCTCAGTATTACTCAGACTCACCCTGAGTGAGGCTTACAAGCCATATGTTCAGCAAGGTCACAATGAAGATTCAGTTTGTTACCTTTTTCATTGAGGTGAAATACAAGTGTGTGAGATTAACTGTTGTAAAATGTAAAATTTAGTGGCATTTATTTAATACATTCACAGTGTTGCACAACCCTCATTGTTGTCTAGTTCTAAAACATTTTCATGGCCACAAAAGGAAACTCCAGACCCATGAAGCAGTCACTCTCCTTCCCAGTTCCCTGCACCTGGCAACCATCAATCTGTTTTCTATCTCTGTGGATTTATCTAGATTAGGTACCCAGAATAATTGAAAACAGGTATTGAGATGAATACTGGTACATGACTGAAGATCCAGTTTTGTAAGGGCAACTTTGAACAAGGTTAAGCTCCAGGCAGTTTACCTTAGAAGGTGAGTACCCTAAAGGTAATGATAGACTGACCACAATGCCAATTGAATTCATCGAAACTGGTTTTTGTTGTGTTCCTTAGTTCAAACTGTAAATTGTGCTGAAAGCAAATCAGAGGATGATCATGGTTGCTGTAAATTAGCTGAATTTATGTGAAAGGTGAATTCTGGGTTAGCCACATTGTAAATTTTAATAAGAGAACCACAGAATCTAAACTTCATTGTTTTCAGGGTTTTTTTTTTTTTCTTTTAAACTGTTTTATAATTGGGGGAATTTTTCCCCTAACTGGATACTATTTGTAAATAATCTTCTCTAATAGTAGGCTTAAAATGTCTGGGCAAAACCAAAAATGACTCGCTGTCCAAGATTTAGTAACAAGTTACGTTATTTAAACAGGAGCAGACTGAAGAATTGTCCTTGGGTTTGATCTTAGTCAACCTGCAATTACTCATCTCCCCAGCTAGACTTTCCCTGTGCAAGTGAAGGGCAACCAAAGTGCATTAATTGTACTCTGATGACTCAAGAGAAACAAAACCCTTATAATCTTTGTTTCAAAGAGTGTTCATTGTAGGTAGGGGAAAAAAAAGCAGCTCCTTGGTTGTGAGTAACAGTTTACCCATCAGAGCTTCTCCAAGTCCAAGTTCCACTGCCTATGTCAAACTTTTGAAAACTGCATATAAAACAAATGAAGCTTTACAAACTTAGTGGAATATTATGAAATACTAATTTTACAGGTGCATAAGAGCAGACTGCAGTTCCAAATACCAGAATGCCATTAAATATAATGTACTCCGTATGCAGGGGCAGTTAATTTAATATTAAACCAATAAAACATTTACCAGTGCCAGGGAAGGTTCTGGTTGTTGACAGCAGGCTAGGTGTCCCACAGCCATGCCGTCTTTCTGTTTGCAGGCCAATTTTACACAGCTGCTTTCTTCTGGAAATCATGCCTCATTTGAGGCCTTTGCAAGTATGACAAATAGCTTCTCTAAGCCTTAGCGACGGTGGGGAAGCTTGAAAATATTTAGGAGCATTTATTAGCCAGAGTATGAAACAAGATTTAGTTCAACTATAGCCTTTGACTGTGTGGAGGCCTGGTTATTACAGGAAATGCTACCTGCTCTGATGTGTCTATCTTTTGCAGGGCACTGTATAAAATTATCACCCTCAGGGTAACACTAAGTTCAAATTGCGTAGAAATTCCAATGTCAATCCATAAAATGGGCACATTTAGAATAAAAAATGTACGTCTCGACTTAGCTGTTTGGTGACATTGCTGATTTATTTTTGGTTGCCATTCTAAGCATAGTAGATGTAAGACAGAGCTTTTTACACAGGGAGCTTTGAATCTATGAAGGAATTCAGGAGAGATAGGAAAAGATATGTAGCAATACAAGAAAAGAAAAGCTAAGTGCTAACCATGTTGTTCAAACAAAACTTCAGGTGTACAAAGCAATTGGGGCAAAAGTGGTCAGGGGAGTCTACCTAGGAGTTGGAGTATGGGGGTGGGTAACAGAAGAGCACAGGGCATAGGAAACTGGAGGAGGGTGATTGAGAGGTGTATCTGTGCACACAAGGATGCCATACTCTGAGAAAAAGTGAACCAACCTAGCTGAAGTGGGGAGTTCATGGAGCTGAGTAAGAGTAGGTAAATTTGGATAGATTGAATGGTTCTGATTACAGTCTCTTGAACAGGATTCAGACTTTTTGTTATAGGAAATGGTGGTATGGTGAGGGCTTTGGGAACATGAAGGTGACATAATCAGGAAGGGTGCAGGAATGGGGAATTCCATTCTGGTAGCCTCCTGGATTAATTGACATGGAAAGAATTGAAAAAGGTACAGTATGATTAAAAGGCTAAGTAATGAGAGAGCTGCATAGGTTGGCAGTGATAAAAAGGAATGGAATGCTTAAAGAAACATTTTGAAAGAAGTATTTATAGGATCTGAGAACTTCCTGGGTGTAGAGTGTGATCATGTGGGCAGGTCCAGGCCAATTCCAGGATTTTGAGCTCAGGTAACTTGAAGAACAAATTAAGAAACCCAAAGAAGCAACTGACTTGGGTGAGGAAAAGGTGAGATCAATTTTAGACATGTTGAGTAAACTCATGTGGAGATTCCTAGTAGGCCTTAGGGAAAGCAGGACTGAAACCTAAGAGAAAAATAGATTTAGGTGTCCACATTCATAGGAGAAATGTTTGTTGATGCTATGACACCTAGATTTCTGAGGCAGACTAGAGAGAGAAAGATGTAGGAACCTAGAGACAGAACAACTTCTGGGTTTCTAGATGTTTAGTGATGTAAGAAGTGAAGCCAGGAATATAAAAAGGGGCAGGCCAGGAGCCAGTAGAAGGTCAAACCTTTTTTCCCCCAAGGCATCCAATAATAGCAATTACTAATTGAGAACTGAGAAGAAGTCATTGAAATCCCCAAGTAAATACCTACGAGACACCATTGCTAGAGTGGTGGGGAAAGGAATCAGTTGCTGGACATTAAGAGATGAGTAGCTGCTTTGAACATAAAAGCCATGAGTATAGACTTAACTATAAGTCAAAGCGGAAAGGAACAAGACAGGTGTTTTCATGTTGTAGCAGCATCAACAGTACTTGTTTCTGAGAAGAGACATGAACTTATTTTAGGTAAGGGAGGGAGAAATTAAAAAGGAGAAAACATTAAAGACATGGAGTAGGGTATGTATCTTCTTAGAAGGTAAAGGATCTAATATAAAGCAGAATATGACTTCTACCAACACAAGAGATAGTTAGAGATGATTGAAAAATACAGGAAGAAAAGGATATATCAAAATGCACAAGGTTATTTGCAAGAGGGATCTGAATAGACATATTAACAAAATTTTCTCAGATAACTGGAAAGTATTAGTATCAATTAGCATTGAAAGGAGGGCAATCCTAACCCCTGGTGTAGTTTAGTATACTGACACTAGCTCTTTGTTTGAACAATATCCCAACTGATTCATCTGCAAACAAAATTTTGTAAAGGGCATGTCTGGGGTATTTGCTGAAGTTTCCAACCATGGAGTTCAGGTAGGTGGGTCGGGGGGAGTCAAAGAAACCAAGAATGGTTCAGAAGGTCTAGCTTAGTGGTTCTCAGAGTGTGTGGGCCCTGGACAAGTTGCATCCTCAGCACCTGAAAACCTGTTAGAAATGCAAATTCTCTGACCCCACCCCAATTCTACTGACTTGAAACCTCTGGGGTTAGGATCCAGGAACTTGTATTTAACAAGCCCTCCAGGTGACTCCAATATGTCCTAAATTTTGAGAACCGTCATTGCAGATAATCTAGCGAAGTTGTACTTACCTAGGTCAAAAATAGGTGTAAGAAGTTAAAAAATTAGTTTAAAAGTTCAAATTTGTATCAGTACCATGTACCACTAAGAGTTTAGCCACATCAACCATGAAAAAGACCATGGCTCTTTGGAGTTGTAGACAAAACAAACAGTTGTCCAGATGAACTTTTTGCAATTAGTGGGCATAAGCCTTCACCTGAATAAGTTCACAGTGTGAGAGATACTGGCTTATAAGAAGCTAAAAGTACCATAAAATACCATTTACACTGACAGTGAAACTGTCAAGTAAGCAAGTAAGTCAGGTTAAGTTTGGGGTATTCAGAAGGCTAATGGCATATAATAATGCTCCCATTATCGATGTAGGACTGGATTTATAGCAAACTGGCTACATTTGTGTCAGTTAGCAGGCATATCTAAAATTACTATGATTAGAATGTTTTTGAAAAACTAATCTACTATCATCTACTTTCTCTCATCTACTATCGCTGTGCCCTTCCACATTAATCCAAGGGTGTTTTAAATGAGGCTGACGAGCACTGGTGTGTTTGGGGTCTCCATTATCAAGAAAAGCCAACTGGTGTTCTCCATGCTGCTGCACTGTCCTACTGTAGCAGCTCCTAGACAAATGTGCCTATTTAAGTTTCAATGAATAAAATTAAGTAACATTAAGAATTTTTTCAGGCCCAGGCTGGTGGCACAGTGGATAGATAAGGTGCCGGCCTGCGAACCCAATGATCGCTGGTTCGATTCCCAGCCAGGGCATGTAACCAGGTTGCAAGCCAGGTCTCCAGCCAGGTCTGTGGCTGGAGGCAGGTGAAAGGCAACCATACATTGAAGTCTCTCTCCCTCTCTGCCTCCCCTCCCTTCTCCTCTCTCTAAAAATAATACGTAAAATCTTTAAAAAAAATTTTTTTTTTTTCAGACAGTCCAGCCACATTCCAGATATGCTCAATAGTTGCTTGCGGCAAGTGGCTGCCAGTTAGGCAACATGCTTAGTAAGACATTTTCATTATTATAGGAAGTTCTATCAGATGGGTCTTGAACTTTTGATTCAAGATTCATAGTACAGGCTTTGTCAGAATCAGGCTTTTTTATTACCAAGGAGATGCTTTTCAGCGGGGCTAAAAGCACAACACATCTGTGAAAAGGTGGGATTGGTGGGATTGGTGGGTGAAACGCCAGCAGTCTTCACCTGCGCTGAACACACAGATGCTTTCCAGCTTCTACATCAGTAAGTACGATGTGGAAACCTGCGGAGGTCAAGAGATGACAGTATTTTTTCATTCTCTTCTTTATTTTGTGGGGGCGGAGGAAAAAATGATCACCTAAGACAAGATGATTTTTGACTTAACATCCCAGCACCCTCTTCATAATTATTTTGCACATTTTGTTTCTGTTTTGTTTTTGCCAAGGCCTGCCATTAAGAAGCTGGCTATAAGCCCTGGCTGGTGGCTCAGTGGATAGGTGCCGGCCTGTGAACCCAAAGGTCACTGGTTCGATTCCCCAGCCAGGGCACATAACTAGGTTGCAAGTCAGGTCTCCAGCCAGGTCCGTAGCTGGAGGCAGGTGAAAGGCAACCATACATTGATGTCTCTCTCCCTTCCCCTCTCTGGAAATAATAAATACAATCTTAAAAATAAATAAATAAATAAAAATAAAATACTAAATTAAAAAAAGAAGATGGCTGTACATAGTTTTGTTTTGCCTCTCTGTCTATCTATCTAGTTTTTTGCTGGAGCCCTAACAAGACAAATGCTTATGAACAGTGACTCTGGTGAGCAGCCAGCATAGTCCAGTACCTATCTGGGGTTGACTTTTCAGGTTTGGTTTGAGGCCCTTGTAAACTTTCAGTTATTTTTAACCTGTCATTCTTGAAAGCAGGCTAGAAAGAGAACAGTGTTCATTCAGTTTTACTATATAAATCTCTTTTTGGGGGTGGGAAATGTTGTTAGGTACCTTTTCCTTTGACTGAACCAAACATGCCAGAAAAGGGAGGGACAACAAATTATTGATTTGAAGCTCAAAGCAGTGTCATCACCTTAAGCCAGGGGGTCAGACCTAAGGAAAAGAAAGTTGAGTTAACAGGAAGACCTCTGGGAACTTTCATGCCTCCTGGTAAGAGAGAGGTACAGATCTTGGGGCTTCAGTCTTTAAATCTGCTGTTTTGTTTTTAAAAGTAAGAACTTGCTTAGTACCTATAGAAGTAAAATTTCTCTGCCAGAATAATGCCACCTTTATCATACACAAGTATAAATCTGTGAATAATCTTGTTAGGTCCATGACATACACATATATATAAGTCTAAGATTAGAAAAAGAATGTTATCTTGGGATACCTGGGAGCTATCATGTAGTTTAAGTTAGGGGTTTATGGCAGCATTTCTTGTTTATTCCTTTGGCATTACACCCCTTGGGCAAACATAAATACCTCCATGTCTCCTGTTTCCTATGCTCCACAGAATAATTTTTTCTCGCCCTTGTCCTGGAAAGATAAATGTCCTGAGCCTTTCTGATGAGGCTTCCAACATCTTCCATATGAATCTCTGTAAAAAAACTAAGAGGCCTTTTCCGGGCAATTAGCCACATATAATTTTCCAAATTATATGCTTAGCTCTGACGTGTGTCTCCCAGGTTGGTGCACTGTTTGTTTATTTGGTTCTGGACCCAGGGTGGGAAGGAGCCTCTCCTGCCGCAGGTGACCCCCTGTGAGTCACGGTGTGAGCAGTGCAGCCCAGAGAAGCGCTGCCTCCCTCGCAGTGCCTGCCAAGGTACCTTCCAAACCTTTGTGGAAATAGAAATGAACTTTCTTCTTTTCTTTTTAATTCTTGTTACAATTCTTTTAAAATATATATAAATATGAAACTGGCACTGGAAAAAGATCTTTTTATATCACCCTCCTCAACTCCATACCTTTACTAATGTTCATGGACTTCAAGACAAAGCCAGTGAAAGGCCAGGCTGGGAAGAGTCCTCCTGATGCAAGTTAGGGCTCAGAACCTCTAGCCTCTACCTGGAATACACTGGGATTAAACTTCAACCCGCCACCCAGCAGATTCTGGAACGAATCTGGGAAACCCATCAAACTTCTTTTTCTCAAGTTAAACATTGACTCAGGTTTTACTTTGCAACATCCTGATCCTTCTAGATTCATCAAAGATTCATTAGGTAAACTTATCTATGCTCTGGCAGTGACCAGCTAATCTATTTCTCCTGCCCCCTGAATCTTACTTAAGTCAGTTTACACATCCATGGTTAGAAGAACTCTTAGGGCCACTGGAAAAATTTGGAAGCTCCACTAGCAGGCTGGGAGGGGAGGCAGTTTAAGTGTTCAGGGCACTTAACACTCTTACCTGAGTAATCTTACCAGTGGCTGCCTTCCTACCCCAAGATGACCAAAGATATCAGAGTTCACACCTCCTTGAGTGACTAACTGGAGGTGGGGAGGAGTAACATACAGAGAACTGGATTTTTAGGCAATTAACGACAATTCAGGAAGTTTATGCACAAATTACATTTGTCCCAAACTTGTTCTTTATCCAGTTAAAAATATTTTACTTTCTCAACATTCAGACCCGAAACCTCTGTCATTTTAGTTCTTCTGTCTCTGTGCAACACTGTGAGGTGAAGTTCTCAGGCAATACATCTGATGATTCCCCTCATTACATACTTTTTAAAGGTTTATTTGTATTGTATTTTTCCTTTAGCATTTAAACCCCCCAAACATAATCACCACACTGTTGTCCATGTCCGGAGTCCTTTTTCTGTTTTGCTCAATTACTCCACCCCCTAACTGTCTCCTCATAGCTGTCAGCCTGCTGTCTATGAGTCTGTCTCCCTTTTGCTTGTTAGCATCATCATATACTTTTAAAGGCCAAATTCCTTGGCATGATAGATAAACATGCTTCATGCTATATCTCAAATGCACTCTTTAGTCTTTCTTTTCTTTATACCTAACTGGGTAAGCCCCTCACACATACCCACTTTCAAGAAGAGCCACTTTCCAGGGCTGGCTCTATTCACATTTTCTTCTCTTTTAGGAAGACTTTCAGCCCCCTCTGCCTCCTATAGTTCTACCCGTCTTTTAAGGTTCAATTTAAATTTCCTTTCCTTTATAAAGCTCCCCTTGGCTGGAGAGTACCCTCCATTACCTGCCATCTCATACCTTTTGTTTAGTTTTGTCTTTCACTGCATTGTCATTAAGCTAACAGTCTACATACTGCACTCCATTACGTATTAAGAAAGAAACTAAGTTTGGTTTGTCTTGTTTCTACACAGTGTATCTGTTGCACATGCCAACTCTAAACAATTCTTGAATTCCTATCCAACTAATTTTTGTTGAACATTCATAGCACATGTCTTTGTGTGTGATGTATCATGAAGCATGTGCATTGCACCAAAGAAAAACAAGATGGAAGAAATAAGGTGTGGATTTAGAAATCCACGGTTGTGAAAATACTAGAAGGAAATAGGCCAGGTAGTGGTGCGTCAGGCTACCAATGATGTGGGCTGTTCAGTGGTGCCCCTGCTAGGAAGCCATGGGACCCTGGGCAAAACTCTAGGTAGTCCTGCTGTGAACCCAGCCAGGTATTTTCTAAGATTAGCCTAGCTTTGGCTGAGTGGTGCCAACTAAATGCAGAAGCAGAGGCACTTATGGCTTCTTAGTTTCATGTTATTGCTGCCATCTGGATGTAAATATAGCAAAAAAGTTTCTTCTTTCCTTTTTAAAAAATAACTGGTGGAAGTTTGTACCTTTTGACGGCCTTCACCTATTTTGCCAACCACCCCTGCCCTTTGGCAAGAATTAGTATGTTTTCTTTATCTGTGAGTTTGCTTTTAGATGCTACATATGAATGAGATTGATCCTACAGTAATTGTCTTCCTTTATTGGACTTATTTCCCTTGGTGTCAAGGTCCATCCATGTTGTTACAGATGGCAGGATTTCCATCTGAATAATATTCCATTGTATATCACATTTTCTTTCCAATTGTCCATTGATGAACAGCTAGGTTGTTTCCAGGTCTTGGCAATTGTAGATAATGCTGCAGTAAATGTGGGTGATTTCATTTCCTTCAGATATATACCCAGAAGTAGGGTTGGGAAATCATATAATAATCTTATTGTTAATTTTTTGAGGACCTCCATACTGTTTTCCATAGTGGCTGCACAAATTTATATTCCCACCAGCAGTGCACAATGGTTCATTTTTCTCCACAATCTCACCAAAACTTGTTATGTCTTGTCTTTTTGATAATAGCCATTCTATCAGGTACAAGAGTGATTGCAAATGGTATTGTGTTTTTAATAGCTGGTTCTGCATATTCATTGCTATTACACAGAAATATGGTTGATGTTTTTGCTTAATCCTTTCATCTTTTTCACCATTCAATTTCTTTAGTGGTTATGAAACTGAGGGTCCTTATGACTTTGATCAAATTTAATCTATGTCCCTCTCTGTCTCTGTCTGTCTCTCTCTCCATATATATATATATATATATATGATAAATATATATATATATATATATGATAAATATATATATATATATATATGATAAATGCCCCAGAGACCTAGCCTTTCCCCCAAATAAACAGCAGCTCCTGAGGCAGCAGAAGATGGTAGCCCAGACCTGATTAACAGTTATAGGGTCTGTAGCTCTGGCAGGCTAAAGATAACATCTTCACCTATGTTTCAACTCCAGAGCTCTGAAGTTGAATGATTTTAGATTCTTTTGAATTTGTTGAGGACTAGTTTATGGCCTGGGATATGCACTATCTTTGTGAATATTCTATCTGGGCTGGAGAAAATGATTATAGCCGGCTGTTGTTGAGTATATAGTTCGCTATATTTCAATTAAATGTTGTTAGCTGATTATGTTATTTTTTATATCCTTGCTGATTCTTGTCTAGTAGTTCTACCACTTGCTAAAAGTGAGTAGTTGAAGGTCCCAAATATAATCGTGGATCTATTTTTTTTTCACCTATATCCATTTTTGCTTCATGTATTTTGAAATGCCATTATTTGTTAGATTCACATTTAGGATTACTTTTTTCCCCCTGGTGGATTGATATTTTTTATTAGTATACAATGTTCATTTTTGTAACTAACAAATTTTATTAACTTGTCAAGTTAACTGATTCTTCTTTCTTTTTCATTCTCCTATTGAACCAATCCAACAAGCTGTTTCTTTAACTTCAGTTATTGTGTGTTTTTTTAGTTCTGTAAGTTCCATTTGGTTTTGTAAAAACTTTTATTTGGTGCCCTTTTCTATTCTTTTTCATTTGTTCTAAGAGCATTTGTAAGTGCTGTTGAAACCTTTTTATGATGGCTTATCAGATAATTCCAATATGTGATTGATTCATCTTAGTGTTAGCATCAGTTAATTATGTTTTCTCATTTAGGTTGTAATTTTTCTGTTTCTCGATATTACAGATGAAATGTTTTATTGTGAGCTGGGCATTTTGGTTATTATGTTTGGAGACTTGATGTCCTATTTCCATCTTGTATTTTAGTAAGCAGTCACCCTGTTAGGTTTAGCCTACTTTTATGGACTGTGGTTTCAATGACAATTTAGTTCTCAGAGCCTTTGCAATGCTATTTTGGCTCCTACATGGTTCCCCTGGTGCCACCTAAGGGAGTGGAAGAATTATCCCAGGCCAGGGTACCTGGTGCCTCTTGGTAGGAGAGGATAGTTAGGCCTGAGGAACAAAGAGGTTTCCTTGTCAGACACTTGTGAGCTCTTCCTTGCTGCTGATTTCCAGTTATGCACATTGTCTCTCTTTGTGGTAGGTGAGTCTCAGGCCCACGGGGAAAAGATGCTGCCCAGCAAGACCACTTGATGTGGTAGGATTCCCTTTGCTAGTGTACCAAACTCTCAGTGTCTCTGGGTGGATGAAGGCAGTCTCAGGGGACAAAGAGGCATCCCAAGCCCAGGTTTTTGTTGTCATGGAATTAACTTGCTGGCACATCTGTTCAATTAGTGTATCTCTACAGGGGAATGGGCTCTCCAACCTGGGGGAGAAGGAGCAGCCTTCCAGGGCCAGGACACTTGATTAGCAATTCACTCATCTTATCAGTGGTGCTGGGCTCACATCATTTCCTTGGAGGGGTCCCTATTCAGTCTGGTGAAGGGGTAAGCCTACCTGGGTGACCTGCTGTTGCTAGGGGTTGGGGAACACTGGGCCTTGGTTATCTTCTTCTGGGTGAGTGAGTGGGGCACTGTGCCATACCTTGTGATTCATTCCCATGGGAGTCTTCCTTTCTCCTTTTAAAGTTTTCCTTAGGTTGCATTTTGCACTGCATTCAGAGTTTATATCTATATTTAAGCAGGGAGGAACAGTTAGCAGCAAGTCTATCCCATTTTATCCAGACCAGAACAGTCTGAGAATTTACCGTACCATTTTAAGTGGAATACAAAAGTGCACCCCTGCCCAACAATCTTTGTGGTTTCTTATTGTCTTATATTAGAAGTTTCTTTCTAAACCGTATTGGGGAATTTTCCTTAGATCAGATTACTTCTAAATGCAAAGATGTGACAAACAATATGACAAACAATAAACAAATTTGACTGTTCGTCACATTTATACAACCAATGCATAGCCAGGCCATAAAACTTCTCTTCTCTCCTAGTTTACACAGCAGTTTTAATGGCACTTTTTGAGAAGAGGGCAATGGGAGAGAAACAAAAATTCCCATTGATGGTGCCCTTCCTTTTTCCTCTCCAAGTGACAAATGCATAGGCATGTTCCCCACAGTCTCTGCAGACCCAAAGGCAAACTCCCAGCCCCACGGACCAAACCTGCAAGCACCAAACAGCGGTTCTGTCTTTTTTGTTTTAGTGTCTCCTCTCATCTCCATTTCCTGCTCTTCCTAATCTCAGTCCAGCAGTTTCTTATCAGGAAGAGCTCCGGAAAATCAGCTTGCTTCAGAAGAGGATGCAGACTCAGCCTGGAGTGTTAGGTGAGAACCGGCTCAAACTGGCTCGGAGGGTGTCAGCCTGCGGCCAAACAAAAGCCCGCAGGTGGCGGAATGCAATGGACTCAGCAAACTTTGGCACGTAGGACAGTGTTGAACTTTCCCTCCCTTCTGGAGTAGTATATGGTCAAAGGCCTGACTTTTGTTTTTTAAGGACCAGAACTTCAATGAAAGCTTCAATCATTGTTACCAGGCCTTTGTACTGCAGCCAGAACCTGTATATGGCTAATGTTTAATGAATACTCATCATATTTTAGGTGATATTCTAACTACTATTCTAGTATGCAGCATAGGTCTGCTCATAATAACAATGGTGGTGGTAATAATGATGATTATTACCAGTGTTCATTGAACACTTAGGCCATTCTAATTGCTTTTTGTAGATTAACTAATTTCATCTGCCCATCAATGGGATAAAGTGGCCACTACTATGCCTACTTTACAATTTAGGAAATGGAGGTAATGGTATCAAATAAGTTAACCAAGTTCACACAGGTGGTAGGCAGAGGGACTGAGATTCAAACTTAGGTAGTGTGACATCAGAACAGATGTCCTTTGTCATGAGTATGTAGCTATTTAATGCTTCTAGAACTGCTTACAGTAAAGGCAAGGAGTTTGATCACACAACAATAATTATAATAACACAATGATAACAACAACACAACAAAAAGTATACCAGCTATACTAAGTAAAATTAACTAAGTGCTTATTATGGTTTACAATTTGTGCCATAAATATGACACATATTTGTTTGTTTGTTTTTTATATAAACCTTATCATAGTCTATATGGGAAGAACTATTCTTATTCTTTTTAAAAGATTATTTATTTATTATTTTTAGAGAGCCGGGTAGGGAGAGAGGCAACATTGTATGGTTGGCTGCCTTTCACCTGCCTCCAGCTACCATCTGGCTGGAGACCTGGCTTGCAACCTGGTTACATGCCCTGGCTGGGGAATCAAACCAGCAACCTTTGAGTTTGAAGGCTGGCACTTTATCCACTGTGCCACCAGCCAGGGCTTCTTATTCTTATTTTATAGTGCTGCAGACATGTCAGGGGACTTGCTGAATATCACAGAATTAATAAGTGGTGGAACCAAGATCGAAATATAGCTTCTTATTTTTCTCTGAGTTAGCAAACACACACACATACACACACTCTTCTATTTGTGAAACTTTTACCACAATTGATATATGTATATTTAATTCTCCAGTTAGTAATATATTTCTTTTTTTAAAAGATTTTATTTATTATTTTTAGAGAGAGGGAAAGGGAGAGAGGAAGAGAGGGAGGAGGACATCAATGTATGGTTGCTTTTCACTTGCCTCCAGCTACAGACCTGGCTGGAGACCTGGCTTGCAACCTGGTTACATGCCCTGGCTGGGAATAGAACCAGCAACCCTAGGGTTCGCAGGCTGGTGCCTTATCCACTGTGCCACCAGCCAGGGCAGGAATATATTTCTAAAGATGAACATCATTATTTTCTAAGCCATTTATCCAAAATCAAGACCATGGAAACAGAAAGCAGTTACCATGTGAGATAATCAGAGATAGAGGTTGATAAACTGCACTGAGCTTGTTTTCCCCCACATACTAGATAATTTGCTAGGCTAACAACTTAATGGAAGTTGGACACATAAGTTAACCTGCCCCTGACTCTTGATCAAGCCTTCAGAAAACTCGAGACAGTGATTTTGTTTTTAGGATACATTTTCCCTCATAATTTGAATTGCTTCAAATTGAATGGCTCTTTCATTGGGGATTTTAAAAAAAAAGGAACATGAACATAGATTACAGCACGATGCAACAAAACACATACTTACAAATCTTTCTATTCTAATTTCCCCAAAAGAACAGAAGCCTCAATATGATTACTGAAAATATGGTTCAGTCATTCCTATGGCAGCCCAGTTTATACTCTGCTGAAGTAATTTAAATGTACTTAAACCCAGAAGAGAACATCTTTAAAATGAACTTTTCTATAATTATAAGTTATAAAAACCTGTCTGTAAGTTTATATTTCATGAATTAATGTTCATATATTTGATCAGATATGCTGTTTAAACAACTAAGTGCCATTTCTCTGTTAGATATGACCAATTTAACAAGGAGTTTTTATTCAGACTTAATTATATTTGCCAATTCAAAAATGAAATTTTTTTGGGGGTGGATTCAGTTTAAAGGTGAGAGAAAATGAGCTACTTTTTATTTTGGTGGATTTTAATCATACAGTGAATTTTGATTATGTATCACCCTTCTAAAAAGTTGCTTTTAGTAACATCTACCAATTTCGTTTCTACAAGGGACTTAGGCTTATATTTTGAAAGAAAGATAATAATTACTCAAAATGAGTAGGACATTTCATCAAGTGTTTAAAAAGCCTCAGGAAGAAGGGGTCGAACTTTTGGTGACTAGCCTGGAATGGGAAATTTATCAAAGATCTTCAGACTCTAGGCCTTATCTGGTGCTTGCTTTTTGCCCAACAAATATTTACTGTGTTTCTACTATGTGTAAAACAGTAAAGGGGGTGGTTTTCAAGGTGAATGAGACAGGCAGGATCTAATCTCACAACTTGGTTAAAGAGAAGGGGTGATAAAGTGTACTCACCAACAAACATAAAATTGGGAAATATGTTGGAAAGTCTTATAGGAAAGAAACAGATAAAGGACTAAGAGAGTCTTGGGAAGGGGGACCAGCCTGGGTGATCAGAGCAAAACTCCATGAGGCAGGGGGACTCTAGAACTGGTGCTTAAAGGATGGCTGGGATTTCACAAAGTGTGAAAGATAGCTGGGGCTTCACCAAGTATAGACCTTGACAGATGCATTTCAGGCAAAGGCAGTAGAAGCTGTAGACTCAGCAAATTGTACTTGGAAAGAAAAGTGTCAGCAGTCAAGCCTAGAGAGCTGGGTAAAAAGAAGTGATAATAGAGAATTGGGTGAGAAAGACTAGTTAAAGGTCTTGAAGTTTTGTTGGAAGAAAATGAAAAACAGCTGAAATATCATATTAGGGGACTGGTGTATCTCAACAATGACTCAGGAAGAGTGATTTGAAAAGAGACTATTAGAGATCACAGGAGTGGGACAGTAGAGGCTAGGGGACCAGTTATATGGCTATTATCAATAGAGGGATAGCATTGGGAACAGGCTGTAAAGAGTGCATATGAGATCAGCAAAGAAGTATAAGCAGAACGTGGTGGAGTATTGGTCTCAGGATGTGTGTATGTACTGGAGTTGGTTAGAAAGGGAGAATAGCACTTTGCAGAAATAGGAGAGTGTCTGGGGGAGACTTGGTTGTGGTGGAAGGGAGGACGGTGCTTTATACTATAGCGGTATTGATTTGAACTGATAAGAAATAGGGGTATTGCAGAGCTAGACATAGAGAAAGTGAATTGAAGTGACCAAATCAGATTAGAGATCAGGTTTTAGTTACCTCAGCTCTCAGACCTCATGTTGCAGGTGATTTATCCAATTTAAGGGCACTTTTCAAGTAGGACTATTAGTATATTTCAGAGCATGCCTGTAAGAACATTAGTACTCCAGTGAGAATTTAAAGGACCATAACTACAAGTTGTATTATACCAATGGCAAGAATGAAATCCCAAACCATATTAGACTATTGATGAGGTTGAAAAAGCCTTTGACCCTCATGCCTAGTATGGATGAATGGATGCATTTTTAGTCTCTCTTGAAAATCTGGTATTTTTTCACGGACTGAAACAGAGACTTTTACACAAATCTACTTCTTGCATCCTTGCAACTATCTCCTTCACATTTATTGACTATTTATTTATTTTACTTAGAGGCTTCATTTTTAAATGTAGTTTTTAGTTTACAACAAGATTGAGATGATGGTGGAGTGATCTCCCATGTACCCCCATCCTTATACATGCATAACCTCTCCAACTATTAACATCAGTCACCAAAATTATATATTTATCTATATATACATTATATATACATTATATATACTGTATATGTATACATATACAGTATTTACCAAAAATGAACCTACACTGACACATAATTACCCAAAGTTTGTTTTAGGGTTCACGTTTAGTGTTGTATATTCTATGGGTTTGGAGAAATGTATAATGACATATCCACCATTCTAATAACATACAGGGTATTTATTTTCACTGTCCTAAAAATTCTCTATGTCCTGACTTTTCATTTCTCCCCCCAGCTCCAACCCCACCCTTGTTAACCACTGATCTTTTTATTGTATTCACAGTTTTGCCTTTTCCAGAACGTCACATAGCTGGGATTATAAGAGTGTAGTCTTTTTCAGATTGGCTTCTTTCACTTAATATTATGTATTTGTGTCAGCACTTTTGTAAACTTACATGTTTGAATTCTAGTCCATGTTACTCTTGATACTGAGGATTTTACACACTTTTCTTAAACTATCAATAATTTTATACTGGATTTAGTAAACTATAATAAATAAAACATATGTAATATTTTTACTGTTTAAGAGGTAAATTGTTTTTGAAATTTGCCTTAATGGGACAAATTTTAAACACGACACTTGACTATTTACACAGATACATGAAAATTTACCATAGTTTTGAAAAGTAAAAGTGTCTTACAAAAAAATTGATTCTTGACAATCTCTGGTGAACTGTAATGCACTGACTTTCTTTTTTTAAAATTTTATTGTTGTTGTATTACATTCATCCCCATTTTGCTCCTCTCTGTCCCCCTCCCCATCCACCCATGTCTCCCAAAGTCAATGCACTGACTTTTTAAGGTGAGCTTTGTCAGTTTGGTCTCAAATGGATAAAGTAGTTTTCTTTCTCAGAGCTAGATCTTAGGATTTCTCACCCCTCCCTTCAAGTTTATCCTGTACTATTTCCTCTTGTTTTCTTCCCATTATATCAGGTTTCCATTTTGTGATCTGTGTACCCATGGTTGTTTAAAAAGTAGCCCAGACTTGTAGCCCATGAACATCATTTCCTCTGTCTCCTGAATTTATTTAAATGGCTGATACTTGAGCCCAGGGGATCATTTACACAAACAGTGTGGAGTAAAGTGGACTCATTGCCTCCACCTCAAGCTATCCATACATCAACAGCATGAGGTGCAAACCCTCCTATTTCATTACTTCAAAACCAAATCTTCTTTCTCAATCCTTCAATTACCAAGCGTTATACTTTGGATCCTCACTCACCCACTTTGTTAATATGCCAATTGAAGTGCATGTTTGCAGCCCAGTCAAAAGTACATTTTCTTTTTCTTCCCTGTGTTCACTTGCATGTTCTCTATCATTGTAGAAATGACAAATTGGCATTGATTTATGTTTTTAACCAATTCTGAAAGTTTGCCTGCTTTCCTAATACAAAGAGAGGTTTCCCAATCATCCATGCTTTTAAATAGATGGAAAAACATATTGTGAACAAGTTGGATGGGATTATTTTTTTTCATTTAAAGAAAAAATAGATACAAAAGCCAAAGTCAAGTAATCACCTCTGCATCACAGTATCTCCTGATGATACTCTCCACTATGCCAAGTGATTTTAAAATTTAAGTTATTTAAGTTAAAATACCACTAAACTCTATTTAATTTAACTGATTATCATGAAAAATATTTCCTAGACCACTTATTTTCAATAGACTATTTATCTCATTGGCCAACAAAATATCTATTATAACTTATTTTGGTTTTAAAAATGTTTCTCTTAAATTTTATCTGCTGTAAGTCTAAGAATTCCTTAACTACAGAGATCTCATGATAGAAACTATTAATTTGTTACAAGTAGAAATTATATCCTAGGTCATCAATGGTGCACTTTGCTGTTAGGGCACAAACACATGCCTCGTATGTAAAGATTTTCTTAACCATTGCAAAGAAATTGGCACATCTCAAAAGCCATGCCCACCAACAGCCATGCCATCCCCTGACATGGTTTCTGCCCTATGATATCTAACAGTGAGTGACCTGCTGGTATGACCTTAGACTCAGTTTTCTTTCTAATTCTGACTCTCTAAAGAATATCTTGATCTTTTTATTCTTCCACCCAATGTCTCATGTAGAAACAGGACTGATTGCTTTGCAGAGATTAAGATTGAAGAGAGATCAGGTCTCAAAATTCACCCGTGAAGAGTTCACTGAGGATAGGTCAAGTGGAAAGCCAACTCCCAATATATTACATTGAAGGGTTGGGCCCTCCTGGTCTTGCCCTTGTTCTCCTGTCTCTTAAATGAGTCAATATAAATAACAAAAAAAGTGATTTCAATGTCACTCAACCCCCACACCATCCCTCAGTTGAATGAATGCTAAATAAGAAATGAAGGAGTGAGTATCACTGGGAATACACAGGCCCACATGTGTCATAAGTGGTTCCTGTAGGAAAACTTGACGTTGTTAATTCAGAGAATTGTAGATACCTTTGTTGAGGCCCTGAAATACCTCTAAACATGCCCTCGTCACTCTAGAGGCAAGCTTTGCTTGTCTGCACTTGCTACTAACCTAGACACACACACACACACACATTTAAAAAACCCCATTGTTTAACTGGTATCAGGATCATGGTAGGTGCTTTACAAATATTTGTTGAATAAATAGGTGCAGAAATGCATAAGATTGTAGGGATGTCCTGGATACTTTGAGGCTGCTTGATTGGTTTTCAAATGTTGTTGCACAGAAATAGAGTAGAAATAGAGCAGGGCCAGGAAGCCAATTCCTGGCTGTGTGCTTACTTTCACTCCAGGACTCAGACTGTACGGCCCTGTTTTCAAGGTGTAACCAACCTCATGCATTCAAATGACTTTAATTTTAAATGTGTAACATTGAGCTTTGAAAAATTTTAAATTACTATTAACTAACTAGAAATTTAAAAGAGAAGGTTAGAGGGGTCACTTTAAATCAGTTTGCCTCTCTAGAGGCTGACTTTCCATAAATATATGGAATATATTTAATTGAAAGAATGAATGAAACAGGGTTCAAGAGCTTAAACAACAGGGAAAAAGAACAAACCATTTTCAAGCACATCCACCTACTCTGAGGCACCACTTCACATGTTAGAATAATTAGTAACTACTCTCAGTTAAATTAGGATAATTACTGGGCAATTTTTTTTTTGGTTACTTAAGTTTAGTTATTACTACTACTTAAAAATAACAAAACTGCATTTACAAAAGTTTCCATCCTTTAGCCCTTTCATTATTTGAGAATAATTTTCTGTTTCAGATAATATGAATTTGTGAGTTTGGCATGAACAGGTACAAATGGTACATGCTCTATGGTTCTGAGACTGACATGGAGCTCATCCTTCAAGGATTCTTTCCTTTCCTGTATCTCAGTTTCAAGTTTGCTATAAACAAAATGTTTCTGCTAGTTTTATAAGATTAGGAGATTTCCGAGGCTCACTCCTCAACCCTTGTGTTGAATTTTTATACTTATGTCTAATTTATCTCCTTTCAACTTTTCATTTATGCTTTGGATAGATACCTACCCAGAGAATAAGCACCAAGCCTTACAAATCTTTGTAAGAGAGTGAGGGGTTAATATTTATTCCAAGAAATTTTAGTTTATTCATTTGTATCTGATTTGGGAAAATTTGTTTGCAATCTTTCAAATGCTAGAAAATGGTGATTGTGTATGAGAATGTGTTGGAGGAAAACCAGGCTTATTGAGCAAAAGGCAATGCTGGTGGAAATCTTTCATAGTAAGCAATTTGCTGAGGACTGAGCTAACCTTAATGTGAGGGTTAAACCAGTCTTATTTTTCATGACCATAAAGGACCTCCACTTAAGCTCAGAAATGAAAAGAAATAGCTTCAATTAATTTAGAATCAGAGGCAACATTGGCCATCCATTTGGTCCTTTTTAGTTCAGAATTTCACACTATTAGAACATAATTGCTTCTCAGCTCCTTGTGGGTAACATTTAATGCACACTGGAAGTTAGAATGGATTCTGAAAAGTGCTACTTTACTGCGCAGAAGATTCAGTTGACTCATATAATATGCTGGGTTTTGTGTCACATAAATAATGATTAACATTGGAATGATTTTCATCTTTATTAATTGTTGTCATTTGCTGTAAGTGAACAGATGGTATGTCTGAGACTAGGAAACTATGTGCAAGGATATGTATGTGTACAGACACACAATTATCTTCTTAAAATTGGAAGGCACAAATTATAAGCATTAATTCATATACCTGAAAAGCTGCCAAATTGTAAAAGGTCAACGTGTGCTTTAGACAGTGAGTATAATCCTGGGAATCAGAGTCTCCTTGGACTTTTAGTGTAGTTGCACTTGCGTGAGAATTTCCTCCTAAGAGTCTCAGTGTAGATCTTGAGTCACAGTTTGTGTTTTCTCCTAATATTTAAAGGAGCTTTTTAAAAATGGAAATGCTACATTAGTCAAAATATTAACTTGCCCTACAGATAGATATAATAGTGCTTAGATGATAATTATGCTGCAAATAGAACAAAAATACCCTACAAGTAATTTGATACCTTTGAAAGAGTTCAGCTCCTTTAAAACTGGCTATTGATACAATCATGCAATTATTACAATTATTACATATTCTCCTATAATACACTTTAAAGTTTGTTTTGGTGCTTGAACCTTTTTAAGGAATGCACATTACTATTACTTTATATGTTAGGCCTCAAGTTCCTTCCCTGTACATTAGTTTTTAATTGTAGCTTCAGAAATACTATTTGTTCACTAATGGCAGATGATAATAATTAATAAAGATGAAAATATCTTTGTTAATATCTGAGGCTCTTTTCTCTGAGTTGTAAATTAGGGAAAATTATCTTCCATCATTTTCTTCTTGAAAGATCTCCATTGTCCTGTTGTACTATTTCAATTATTTTTCTTTTGAAGTATCTGCAAATTTTTCTCCTTTTTTCGAAATTAATGCATATCAAATCTCCAGATATTCACAGCTTAATTGTGGTTTTTCTAAGTAAGTATTAAATTATACACAAACCCTTGTCTATTGGGTGAAGCTTACTCAGTCATCTAAACATGCTACTACATATCCTGTAGGGAAGAAGTGCAGCCACCTGAAAAGGTATTCCACTTAATTAATTGTTTTCCTCAAACCTTTCACCTAATGATACATTTCAGAAAACACTAACTTATTTGAACTATACATTGAGGCCTAATTATAGTCATGAAAAAACTTTGGAGCATGACCATATTGGAAAAGTGTTGTTGAAAAATAGATACTGACTAAGCTCTATGAAAATGAACAGAAATGATAATTGGGTGAATTTATCCCAAGATACAGATTAAACTCAATCTTTAGTGAATGTTATTACAAACTAGCCATTTTGAACTTAATTTACCTTGTTTTTTGTTTAGGAAAAGAATGTACTCAAACAATTTTCCAAGATTGAGCAGATTTTATTGTATTCATATGCCAGATAGAAAAAAAATTATCAATAATAAAGGCTTTCCTGTCTAAGAAAAACCCTGTTGAAGGGTGCTGACCATATCTATTGACAACATAACTCCATAGTATAAGCAATCTTTGAAGAATTTCAAAGCAAAAGAAAGGCAGAAAATGATTGAAGGGAGTCTGTACTGCAAAGTTTCAATTGATGTACTAGCAAGTTTTACATTGAATTAAAAAATTAACCACTGCTTAGATGGCTAGCAGGGAATCAGAAGCTACTAGGAGCAATGGGGTTTATAACAGCAATGATAATATCTACCATTGATTGCACAACAAAAACCAGAATTGCATTGTGTTTGACCTGTACTAATCCTTATAATAATATTCCCCATTACCATTTTCATTTTACAAATGAACAGTTAATTGCACTCACTTTAATTAATTTGCTAAAGATCCCTTAAGCAAAAAATGACCTAGCTAACATCAGTCTTTTACCCTTCCCAAATGATCCCCAACATACACACATACACCCCTTACTGATACTTGGACATTTTAATTACATAATATGTACTTATTTAGATAATATAATATTTTAAATAATTTATGCACTTTTAATTAAATAATATTTTAATTATGATTGGATACTCACTTTAAGAGGTTCAAACGGTGAGGACATATGTAGAATAAAAAGTAAATCAAGGCTGACCAGTATGGCTCAGTGTTTTTTGTGTCATTCTGCAAACTGAATGGTTGCTGATTCAATTCCATAAGAGCACATACGTGGGTTGCAGGCCAGGTCTCTGGTTGGGGGTGTGCAAGAGGCAACAGATTGATGTTTCTTTCTCACATCAATGTTTCTCCCCTTCTCTTTCCCTCTCCCTTCCCCTCTCACTAAAAATAAATAAAGTTTTTAAAGATAGCAAATCTAATAAAGAATGTTAGAAGACGATTGGCATTGCTTTTAAATTTGTAAAGTTTGAGAGGAAACTACTTCATAGTTGCATTAGGATAGATCAGTCTTTAATAGCAGTGTTTTTCATTGTGATAAGAAAATCACTGGTGACTTCTCTCAAAAACCCATTAGAAAACATTGTTTTATGTTATGCTGCTATAGGATATCATGCCAAACTAACAGCACAAATGTGGGAGGGCAGTGAGCAATTGGGCATGCTTTAATATGTTGGATCAAGAAATCCAGTGAGATAAATAAGTGAGGGCAAAGTGTTCTACTGAAAAGCTATTTAAGGAAGAAGGGACTTTCAATGGTTCTTACAGGATTCTTTTGAAGAGCTGTGATGCAAACTGGCCTACGTGTGTCCTGAGAGGGCCCGGAAGATGTGTAAAGTGAGGGCACATTGACTATTTGAAAAAACTAAGCAAAAATAAAACAAGTACCCAAGTTCTATCTAGTGATTCTCCATCACTGTCAGGTCAGTAATATGCCTCTTGATCTTGATTTAATATTGAAAGGAAGAGCTAAATGAGGAATTAAATATAGAAATAAGATCTCTGTCCCAAAAGTATTGAGCCAATGTCAATACAATTAAAACAGTTTGCACCAGCTGATACTTTTGGGACAGATCTTGTTTAATTAGATGTCTGCTACAGTCTGAACCTGTAACTTCAGGGAAAAATACCATGACTTTTGTAAAGATGTCTTATTCTAGCAGATTTTTCTTAAGAATATTAATACTGATTAAAATGCCTGGGTCCCTATGAATTTAGCTTGTCCCCAGAACTTTATTTTCTTAGTTTGTTAAATAAAAACGATGATACACACACACACACACACACACACACACACATATATATTTGATTGATTTAAAGAGAGAGAGACATTGATTTGTTGTTCCACTCATTTATGCATTCATTGGTTGATTCTTATATGTGCCCTGACCAGGGATTGAACCCGAAACCGTGGCATATCAAGATGGCATTCTAAAACAACTGAGCTACCAGGTTAAGACTGGTTACTATATTATTGATTGTATTTTTAAAACCATAAGCCAGTGTTACAGCTGAACTTCAAAGAATTCTTAATAGGGACAGGTAAAACTAACTCGAGGATTGAAATCCAATTTGATGCTTTCTTCTAATAAGAAATCCTTCAATCTTCAAGCTCTTCAATGAAATATACCCCTGGACTTAGTATCTAGGAAGTGTTTGGATGTTAAGTAACCTAACATTCTAAATGGGTTCTAGAGAAAGAAGATAGCACATGGACTTGACAAAAGGTACATCCAGTGATAGAGTTTGTGTTTTGTGCTTACTTTTCCTTTCTTTCCTTTTTTGTATGTAAATGGGGGAAGGAGGCACAGATGGGTAGGATGTGTGATCAGCTGTTATCAATCAACTTTGGAAACTCCCTTGTGGTTTGACATTTTTGAGGACTGGCCTGGTCTTCCTGTTTGAAATCATCCAAACCCCAGAGGAAAACTCTTTATCTCAATAGCAGGCAACTCACAAAAGGAGATACTATGGTATTTTTATATAGGATGAGACTAATTGGTTGGCTATATGTTTATAAATATTTCCTCTTCTAAAAAGTAGACTAGAATGTACAGTGGCTATTAATACTTGTTACTTTTTTTTAGCAAAGCAGATTTTGAGAGTGGAGCACAATATGGGAATTTATACCATTGCTAAATCATTGAGCTGAAATTAAGAACATCTTAACTTCAAAGAGTAGGGTTGAAGAAATGGTTCACAACCAGTTTGGAACCTCATGGTTATTTTTACTCCAAAAGTTAAAACTAAGTATCATTAGGTATGGGGTTCTGTGCATAATTTAATTCCTATGCTGCCCCAACAGTATTCTTTAAATTAGGAAGATTATTTAAATAACTGACCTAAGATTATACAGCTAGAAAGGAGAAGGCTCAGAATTTAAACACAGGTCCTCTTAACCCCAGATTTCTGCTTTTCAACTTGACATCAAACATTGCTATTCTCTCAGTTTTTACCCAGTCAGTGTAAGTAATGGTCACTAATTCTTGCATTTTTTTTTCTTCTTCAGCTTTTACACAAATGATTCTTATTCCAGCCACTTATTTACATAAAGAAAAAGTCATAGATGTTTGGGTAAACCTTCACAGTGTCAAGGAAACAAAAGATATAGAGAAAGCCAGTGCAACCATGGAATGTACATGACACATAGACCATGTAAGAGACATCTTTATCCTCTGTTAGGATTCTTTTTAGAAGGGATAAAGAACACAGGCTTAGCAGTCACCAAATAGCCACCCTAACATTTCATCTGAGTCATTATTAGTAAAGCAAAGTTGGCAGAAGCCAATTGCCTATGGAGAGAATTTATAATGTAGATGGTTTACCAAAATACTACTGTGGATTTTTTTTTCTGTCAGATTCCTTACCTTGTCACCTTCCAGAAAAATATGTAAGTGGCCTTAAACTATAAACCATTTGGCCTTCTTCCCTCTTCTCATGAGTATGTGCATCTCTGTGTGTGTGTGTGTGTGTGTGTGTTGGGGGTGGTGGTGGTGGTGTTTGCTATGAGATACTACCTTTAGGAATTAGGTCTTCATGGGGCCATGTTCAGGACTTTCAGAATATGATAACTCCTGAGAAAATGATGAGAAGAAGGTTTTGTTTTCCCCTTTTTTGGAACCTCTTTATTTTCAAGCATGAGAGGTTACGACTTGAGGCACTTCCCTTTATTGGTTTTTCCTCCGGGATGATCAAGAAAATGATTTATGCCAAAGTCAGAATGAGTCAGACAATAAGAAACCAAACTGTATTTGGACCAGTGAATATGGAGACACTGAAATGAGTCCCAGCAAACTCCTCTTTCTGTTGTTTAACCACATGCAAACAGGATGGGATGGTGGCTTCACAGTGGGTGTGGTGCTTCCACCTCTCCTCCTACGTGAACTCCCCTTCCTCCCCTTTCTTGCATGTGTTTCAAATTGGAGCAATGGTAGGTGGGAGAAGAGAGCTACCCCGTAACTATAAATAGTAAAACTAAGAATCTGAGTTTTCCAGAGGGGAGGTAGAGGGAGATAGAATGAGAGGTGGGAAGCTACCCAAATGGAATCACTTGCAGTGCTTTAAACTAAACACACTTCTGTAGCATATTAAGAGGATTGAGTAAATATGTGGCCAGCCTCAAATTCAATATGAAAATAAAACAAAAACAAAAACAAAATATCAATAGCAGCAGCAACAAAAATAACAGTAACAAAGAGGCCATAATAGAGATGGTCCCTGATAGATAGTTACTTCCCTTAACTTTGGAAAAATATAGTTACAGTCAGGACTAATGTGGACCAAAACCCATGGAAAGATTGACGGAAATTCATTTTAAAAAGCCACACACATGAAAATAATTTACCAGGAGGTTTTTCTGCACCACAGCTGTGCTGGTTATTTATTTTGGACCAATTTGTATAAAAAGTGGTACCAAAAATGGACTCAATCCTTGCTTGATAACCTCACAAATGTCAAAGCAGTCCCTTGAACTCAATACTCCCTTCCCCGAACAGGCTGCTGTTTAAAGGCTACTGGTCTTCAGAGTCTCCAGATACTCATTTCTTTAGCCTTTAAGATTCCACCCTGGGATCTCATCATTTCCATTCTCTGCACTTCTTGGTCCCACTTGTTCTGCAACTTAAAATATGCCCAGAAGATACAGAAGACTGATGAGGATGGCTGCTTAAAGAGTGAACCTGCCTGTGCCTCAGGGTGGGAAAGATGCTTGTAAAGAGGACTCCCAGACCCACAGATGTTTCACAAAAGGATTCTCTAGAGCACTTTTGCTCCACCCAGACCATAGACATTAGAGGACAGAATTGCACTGACTTGGATGCTTGCTCATTTTCTTCTGAACCCTCAAGCCAGGATGAGGCAAATGGTTTATGGGAGTTCCGTGCACCTCACAGGGTGGGACCACCATTGCACCTTGAAATTTAGTGGACCTCGGTGCCTTGAGGCTACCCAACACAGGTGCAAGGGTGTGTCATTTGTTTAAGGGCTTTGGAGACTAAGGTCTCCTGCACATGCAATCAGAGGCTTCTGGTGTCAGTATTCATTGAATTATCCTTTAGTAAAAGAAGGAGCTGGGGCTTGATACATCAAAACTCTGCCTTTGTGAAAGGGGAATGTTTGTATAGTTCTGATCTGGTTAATAGCATATTCATTATTTGGATTTATGCAATGTCTTTCGTCTATGTTGCCAAAGTGCTTCTTGGCCATTCTAGAATTATAGTAAATTAACTCTTTTAGGTCCACACAAAGTTCACCTTCTAGGCCACCTCCCAATGAAGAGAGTGCACTTGTTTCCAAGAAGAACTTATTTTATGCAGAGAAGTAGTTATCATTTATAACAAGAGACTTTGTTATATTAGTGAATATAATAGGTTTAAGGCTGATGTGATTAAAAAAAATAGAACAATGTATTAAAGCTCAAGGAATTAAAGTTATGTTCTTAAGTCTCATAGTTGATCTGGAGTAAACTTTAAAAAGATGCTAAAGCCATTCAGTAACACCACCTCTCTTCACTGAAAGTGCTAAATGTTGCTGAAAACCAATTTTGGTGAGCATCAAAATTCTCACTGACCCAGACCAGTATATTTAGTTCATCCAGGTTGTTTTCTCTGATTTTTAATTTTTAATTTTGGCAAGTTTATATTAAAATGACCAGCAGTTATAAAATCAAGTTCTTACAAAGCAAGGATATTTTTCTTCCATATTAACCTACTAATCTACAGATGTCAAGTCCCATTTTATGAACAAAATCTATAATAGCATTAGAGTGGAAGAATCAGTGTGCTGTCAGCTCTTAAATAATTTTTTATTGATTCTAATATTTGATAGGCTCAGCTTTACCACAGTTGGAACAATGACCTTTGATTTTCTTCCAATTTATTAGAACATCTTTTTAAAGAAAGAATAAAGTTCACCTAATGAGACTTACTTTTTTGTCTATACTCATAAGAGCATTTTAAAATTTAATTATATAATTAAAAAAATGAGAACGTAGAAACTAGGTCAAAACTTGACTTTAAACTTGTTATTGATTTAAAGATACCAATATGTCAAACATGTCCCCTTTTTAATTGAAAAAAAAAAAAAAATCATTGTGACCATTAGTAAAAATATGTAATGTCCAAGTTTACTCCAGTCTGACTTTTTTTGCCATTTGCTCAGATATTCTTTTTTTTCTTTCTTTTTCAATTTTATCATTGTTGTTTTACATCCATCCCCTTTCTGCTCCCCTCTGTCCCCCTCCAACCTAATCTTTTTTGAGAGGAGAATGTATATGACATTCTCCTTCCAGCTTCTTGACAGAGTTGGTATAAAATAGCCTTGAGAATTGAAAGTTTTATGATGGAAATGTGACTATGTGCTGCTTTAATGACCAAAGATTCAGGGTCAATGGACATATAGAATTGGAATTTAAGATGGAATCATGTATGTCTTTCTTTGAAGGAGTTCTAACCTTGCAAATTAAGAATGACTCCAGGGAATTATGATTGAGAAGCATAAAAATCTTCACCTGTATAAACAAAACAAATAAAATAGACTTGAAAAGAAGTCCTAGCCTCCTAAGTACAAGCTCCAAATAATAACTGAAAGAAATAGTTGTCTTGCCAGCAGGGGGCAATAGATGCTCCAACTGAGTTAGGCCCAAAGAAAGGTATTAGTTGTGTTGCCTATTTTCTTCTACTTTCTTATTTATTTATTTATTTATTTATATTATTTTCAGAGATTGGGGAAGGGAGAGAGGCAGAGAGAGAGACATCAATGTATGGTTGCCTTTCACCTGCCTCCAGCTACAGACCTGGCTGGAGACCTGGCTTGCAACCTAGTTATTTGCTCTGGCTGGGAATTGAACCAGCAACCTTTGGATTCGCAGGCCAGCACCTTATCCACTGTGCTACCAACCAGGTCTTCTACTTTCTTTGTGGTGTTCTCGGTACATTTGTATCCATGGAAAAACATTGCCCTTTCTTGTAGAAGAGAAATAAATGACAAAAAATTTTAAAAGTTCCTTGGGATTGAAAGGGGAAGAGAGAGGGAATGCTGGTGGTCCAAGTGAGAGGGTTAGGAGATTCAGTCAGACATTTTGCAACTTATGTTCTCTTTGGAAGACATGTGTGAGGCTTGAATGTATATGAAAAAAAACACATTTTAGTCATTTTGTATTCATGCTTTTTATGGTTGCTCTTTGCTATGCACTAAATATTTGTGTCCTTTACAAAGTTCGTAAGTGGAAACCCTAAACCACAGTGCCACCGCGTTTGGACGTGGGGCCTTTGGGAGGTAGTAGGTGGAGTCCTCCTCATGAATGGGGTTAGTGCCCTTATAAGAAGACAGGTGAAAGAGATGGTCTCTCTCCACCATAGGGACAGACAAGAAGGCATTCATCTGCAAACCAGGAAGCCAATTCTCACTGTGGACTCACTCAACTGGCATCTTGATATTGGACTTCCTAACTTCCCAAACTGTGAAAAATAAATGTTCATAGTTCAAGCCACCCAGTCAATGATACTTGTTGTAGCAGCCCAAAATAAGACACAGTCTGTACTTCTTAGCCCTTCGTTTTGCTATCCTTAATTTGGATGTGTAACACTTGCCTTCTAATTTTCTGCTAAGAGCATATGCCAGTTTTTTTTTAAACCAAGAATTCTACATATATTGACCTAGTTTAATTATATGCTGTTCATTGACTAAATTACTTGAATGGAATGAAAAAGAGTACACATTATTGACAAAAACCAATGGACAAAATGGTTATTCTTTTTAAATGATTTATTTTTTTTCAGATCACTAAATTTAACCAGGGCAGCTCCCACCACCTCCCAGAAAAACCCCAACAATTGTGGGATATTTGGCAATGTCCGGAGAAATTTTTGATTGTCACAACTTGGAAAAGGGCTGTAGCTGATGGCATCAAGTAGGTAGAGGCCAAGAATATTACTGAACCTCATATATTGAACAGGACAGCTCCCCACAACAAAGAATTATCTGATTCAAGTGCCTGTAGTTTTCTCAGCTAAGGCTGAGAACTAGATGAATAAAGGAATGCATCTTTCTTTTTCCTTTTGGGTGAATAGTATTAGCTTAAAAGATGAATTCTCAGCCAAGCTTTCTTGCTCATACATGAAGAAAAAAGTGTCCTTTAGGGGAAAAAAAAGATATGGTTGTCCCAAAGTAGAAAAAACAAATGCTATCAAGAAAACATAAGGTAAGATGGCAGAAATGCTAAGTAAACTTTGGCAACTCATGGAAAAGAACAGCAAAGTTACAATTCCATAGAGAGATGCACCATAGACAGTTTTCAAAAAAGGACAAAAGCAAATTACTAGACATATTGAAAGCTGAGTGGTGTCCAGTGAGGAGCTAACCAGATGTATTTGACTAGGTGGTCTTTGCCTTCCTTTCCTTCATCCAATGGGGCAGATGTAATATAAGTACCTTTGAGTGTACCATAATTTAGGTAGGTTAGGTGATCTCTTTTGGTGGATAAATAAGTTGAGTGATCAAGGGACTGATTGCATTTTGAACAGAAGTTTGTGGTGCACATTGCAACATTTTGTATTTAGTCTTTGCCTATCAAATATTTTATCCAATCTTAAGTAAAATCTGATAATCAAGTTGAATATGACAGAACCTAGAGGGTGGCAGAATCAAATCAAATATATTATTGCACACAAAGAAGGATGTGAAAATGTTAATGAGATAAATGTGACCTGCAAGGTCTGTCCAGAAAGTATCAAGCCAATGTCAATATAATCAAACTAGTTTGCATGGCCGATACTTCTGGGACAGGCCTCATAAGTCCTGGAAATCAGCAAGACAGGAAGAGATTGGAGGAGATGGGGGTGAACAGAAATTTATATGAAAATCATTTTAGTAATTTAGTGGGTCATAAATTCATATTGAATCCAAATGAACTGAAATGGCCTTTGTCTGTGTTCAGAGACACACTGGCAAATGGAGAATCCAGGGAAGAATGACTAGGCTGATGAGGACCTAGAAATTGTGCCATGTGATGAAAAATCAGAAGTAGGGAAAGAGAAACCAAAGGGTAATGAGGTAATTGTTTCAAACTACCTACAAGCTTTAAGTAGGAGGTTTAAGCTTTCCATGATTGCCCCAAAAGAAGAACCTAGCAAGATTAAGAAGGCACATTTGGGCTCAAAATAATACATTTTTTGAAAATAGAATGAGTTCCTTCAGTTGAGTTTCCCATAGTTAGAGACTATACAATTAAATACTGTGACTTTTTTTTTTTTTTTTTTTTGAGGCTGTTTAAATATCAGATAGCATCAGATAGACTCTAAGTCATCTTCCAATTTAGGTTTGGTTCATTTTTAGATCATCCACAATAAGAATAAACCCAAAATACCTTTGAGGCTGGTCTGATTCTGTTAATACATATTGTAAAGCCATTTCAAATTGCCTAAAATAGCGTTTCCCTTATTAGATGTCACAAATGGACAGGGTCCCTTTGTACCTCATACACAAAATTTCATGAGCAAAAAGCAGTTGAGATTATGGATGCTACATTGGTTTTAGAGAGTTTTAGAGAGTGTACTTTAGCATGTTAGGAACTTCGAACCCTGGCTGGTGGCACAGTAGATAAGGTGTTGGCGTGCGAAACCAAAGGGCCCTGCCCTGGTTCGATTCCCAGCCAGGGCACATAACCAGGTTGCAAGCCAGATCTCCAGCCAGGTCCGTGGCTGGAGGCAGGTGAAAGGCAACCTTACATTGATGTCTCTCTCCCTCTCTGCTTCTCTCCCTTCCCCTCTCTCTGAAATTAATAAATTAAAAATCTTAAAACAACAACAACAAAAACTCCGAAAAGTGCTGTGGTTAAAAATTAAAACAATTCTTAAATTCTCCTGAGGAACAGAGTTGTTCACTGTATCTCTCCTGAATTTTCATCCTTAATGTCTATAACCTTCATTGTGAACCCTTTGCACTGGCCATCTAATAAGTTCTCCTTACGTTTTCCACCCTTAAAGTCTTTCCATTTCTTTTATTTGGACTATTTTAGTTCCTGTGGCTGCCCATAGGGGTCGCAAGTCTTCCTGAAGGCAAAGCCTGAAGAAATCCCCCTCACTTTTGCATGCATATTATAGTCTAACAGCAGTTGAATTTCATGTAGTTTAACTAGTATGCTCCTGACAATACATTAGAACATAGTGTATTATATGTTACAACACCTGGTATGGCGTTTCTTAGGTGTTCAATAAATCTTTCTGGAATTATTAAAGAAACTGGAAAGCAGTTGAAACTCTATTGACCTGTGCTCATGTCAATGTAAATGTTCTTAATATTAAGAGCATAGCCTATTACAGTCCCAAAGAACAAATTGAAAAGAATGGTGTTAAATGCTGACAGCCTTTTTTATTTTTTGGTGAAGCATCAATGTAGTATACAGTAATTTCTTAAAACAAATTATTCTCTTTTAGTCATTCTTGGTCCAAACTAGATGCTTGCCTCCCAGATGGATGAGTGGCTTTGTAGAGATTACTATATTTCAACAAATGAGCCATGATTTCTGTTTTCACTTTTCCGTTTTTATTATTCTGTTTTGTTAAAGATATATGTCTATACCTTTGCCCATGGCTAGACACCTGATTTCTCATCATTGACTGGACTTGGAATTATGGAGTATAATTGTAATTAGCCTCCCATTCCTTAGCCCTTTAGTGGTTAATATCAAATCCCTGCAAAGCTATGATTCAGTATCAAGGAGACATTTGGCGAATGCCAAGTGCAGCAAAGATAAACAGAAAAGAGAAAATTAAACTCTTTTCATTGAATAATGAAATAAATCTTCTACAAGAATGAAAGAAACGCAAGTGTTCAGTTCTAAATGTTTGGAGGACTTTATAGCATCTATTTCTTCCCTGATGATCTGTTAGCCAGATTCCTGATTGAGAAGTTCATTTACCTTCCAGGCAAGGAGTGTAGGTGTGCTGTGCCCTCCTAAAGTATTCTTATTATATGATTATGTTCCAGTTAAGGATTTAACTAAAAAATGATGAAGCATCTGATAAAAAGTGTGGGACTCTAAAGACACTTGCCTCTTTGAATATGTGTACAGCATCTGAAAGAGTTATGGCTTTTGGCTCTGCTAGAATAGAATAGTTTTTCACCCTTTATCACTCATTCAGTGGTCTCAGAGACTGACCACCCCAAAAGACTTCCCAGTGTTTCTGTGGCTACATTTTTAGAATCTTTTATCTGCTTTCTTTTTAGAGACTTATCAAGTGTACTTAACAGCTGGCCTTCTCTCTGCTTTTCCTCACTGAACACATGAATTGGAATTGTAGGGTAGGAAGAAAAAAGCTCAAGATTAATACCAGGAACTTGGCAGATTGAACTGCCAAAAGACAGAGTAACAAGAGAAAAAGCATATACATTTTATTTTGATTTTAATATTTTAATTTTACAGAAAAGAAAGAGCCAAAAAAACAGTTAAGCTTGAAAGCTTGTTCCATTTTATGGGAGAGTGATAAATTTATAGAGAAGTGAACTTACAAAGGAAGAAGATTGGGTTTCTAGGGGTGGAGAATTGGGATAAGGTAAACATACAGGGGAAAATAATATAAACTAAGAGTTATTTCAGCAAGGTTTGCTAATGAGATTCAAGTTGGTGCTGTCTCCAGTGATGAGTTGTCCTCCTACCTGGTGTGGGAGAGTGGGGAGAGATACCTTCTCAAGGGAAATTTATGCTCTGCCTGCAGAAAGTAGGAGGGCAGGGAGCGTCCCTGTGTCTACTGTTTCTCTATTGCCATCAGCTCAAAAATAATCCTGATGCCAAAATGGCATACTTTGGGGTGGCATATTCTGACCCCCTTCCTAAGCTCCCTTGAGAAGTCACTTACATTCTTATGCTTATATTTAACCCAGCGTTCCCCTCAGTCTACTTGAAGGGTTCCTAGGCCACATGTGGGCAGAACTTTCAGCCTCCCCAGTACCAGTAAAAACCTGTGCTGATATGTATATACACCTCTCTTTTTCCTCCCACCCCCCAGGTCTTGCTCTCTGATGCCAGTCTCTATTGACCCTCTCTCCAGACATTTCCTCATTACCTCTCTGTTCCCCACATGGCCCAGGATACTCTCATCTAGTGTCATCCAGTGCATCATTATTGTAGCATAAAGTCTGCATCCTGCATCCTTCAGAACTGGAGTGTATTATGCTTAGTGAAACAAGCCAGGCAGCAAAAGACAAATACCATATGATCTCACCTAATACAGGAAACTAATGAGCAAAACAAACAAAGAAACAAACAAACAAGCAAAATAGAATCAGAGATATAGAAACAAGAAACAGACCGGCTGTGACCAGAGGGGAGGGGGAAGGGGAAAAAAGAAGGAAAGGGTTTATTTAGCCAAGGAACTAGTGGACATGGACAACAAGGTGGGGATCGACTGTGGGAGAGGAGATGGGGTGGGTGGGGCAGGGGAGAGCATTGGGGGAAAGATGGGACAAATGTAATAGAACAACAATAAATAAATGAATAAAAAAAACTTTCTTTTTCAATTCTCAATCATCTTTTTTCTTATCTCAATAAGCTTTTCATCTATCAAAGCAAAAGCTTCGGGTTTCAAATTTATTATTTTTTGTCATGAGACCTTTAAGAATAATTTGGAATCTTAAAAAATTTAAATATTAACATATTTTATCTTTTTGAAGTGATAAAATACTACATTATGATACTGTGATTGCAGGTGGATAACTAAGCAGTTTAAATGCAAGCAACTCTGGAGTAGGAAAGCATGAAAATACAAGTAGATATTAAATTACTCTAATTCCTTGAAAACATAAAAGCCATTAGCTGCAAGATCCTCTCCTTGCCTCCTCCACCAAACCTACAACCTTGACTAAGTACATCTGTCTCCATTGTTTTCATCTGTATATATTTTAAAAACTTGCTTGCTCCTACCAGAGATAGGTGTTTCTGCTTTTGCTTACTGAAGGATTGCAGTCTTTTAAATACTTCCTGTCTTTTCCTGCACTGTTGATCAAACTCCCCCTTTTTGCTGGATTTTTCCCGTTTACATACACACATGACTATATCTGATAAATAAATAGTCAAATATCTCCCTTAAGTCACTTTTCATTGTAGCTTTTTATCTCATGTTATCCCCCACCATTTCCTGTTTCCCGCCCCATCATTATTTCTCCATAAGGGACTATGGCCACTTGGTCTCCACTTCTTCACTACCCTTAAGTCCACTTTGACCTGGGCCTCATTCTCAAGTTCCACTGGAACTGCTCTTGTCAAAATGAACAATAACTTCCTATAGTCAAACACTTTCTATCTTCTGATTACTTAACCTTACATTAGTGATTGATTTAATTGTTCATTCCTACCTCCCTTTCTTTTAGTATCACTGGCCATCATAATCCTATCCATGGGCTGAGTTTTTGCTGGTTATTTTGTATTTTAGTTTTCTGAGGCATTCCCTTCTTTCTCTCTTCCTCGTTTTCTCTATGTTTTCCCTCCCTTTCCCTTCTGCACTGCAGTCTTCTCCAATCTTTTCTCTTCATATCTCTTCTCCCTCCCCTCCTTCTTTAAAGTTGTAGACAATCTCATCCAGACTCATAACTTCAAATAACATTCTATGTGCTTTTGATGAGGGTAAGGACTTAATGTTTTTACTGTTATTAGTGCCCACTCTCTAATGCAATACCTTGAGAATAGTAGGTTTGGTTTTTGTATCAGGCAGCTTGGCCTCCCATAACAGAATACTAAAGATTGGGTTGTTTAAACAACAAAAATGCAGGCCCTGACTGGTGGCTCAATGAATAAGCACCGACCTACGAATCCAAAGATCACTAGTTTGATTCTCAGCCAGGGCATGTAACCAGGTTGCAAGCTCTGTAGCTGGAGGCAGGTGAAAGGCAACCATAAATTGATGTTTCTCTCCCTCTCTGCCCCTCCCCCTTCCCCTCTCTCTAAAAATAATAAAATCTTTAAAAAAAATTAAACAACAGAAATGCATATCTCAATTGTGACAACTGGAAAGTCCAATATTAAAGCACCTATAACGTAGGTATTGTTCATTCTAAGGCCTTTTCTCTTGGCTTGTAAGGTAGCTGCTGTCTCACTGGGTGCTCACATGACCTCTCCTTTGTGCAGGTGCAGGGGTGAGGGAGAGAAAGAGATGAAGCCCTCTGTTCTCTGGCACCTCTTTCTATGTGGCACTAATAACATCAAACCAGGACCCTACCCTCATGACTATATCTAACTCTAATTACCTCCCAAGGGCTCCATCTCTATTTTCCTTACATTGGGGGCTAGAACTCCAACATATAAATTTTGGAGGAACACAAACATTCAACTGATAATAGTTCTCAACAAATATTTTTGAATAGACTATTGGCTGCTTAAATTTATTTTTCTTTATTGTGAATTATTTACTTAGCAATTTAAAAAGTTAAATATAGTTGACATATATAACTGTACAAATTTAAGGTGTACTCATGTCAATTTGGTATATTAAATTTATATATTGTAATGTGATTTCCATTATAGTGGTAATTAGCACCTTTAGCATATTACATAATTATCATTTCTTTTTTTAAATTTTATTTATTATTTTTAGAGAGAAGGGAAGGGAGGGAAGTAGAGAGAGAGAGAAACATCAATGTATGGTTACCTTTCACCTGCCTCCAGCTACAGACCTGGCTGGAGACCTGGCTTGCAACCTGTTTATGTGCCCTGGCTAGGAATTGAACCAGTGACTTTGGGTTCCCAGGCCAGCACCTATCTACTGAACCACCAGCCAGGACCCACAAATAACTATCATGTTTCTTTCTTTCTTTTTTTTTTTTTTTTTTTAAGATTTTATTTTTTATTATTTTTAGAGAGAGGGGAAGGGAGAAGGGCAGAAACAGAGAGAAACATTAATGTATGGTTGCCTTTTTCACCTGCCTCCAGCTATGGACCTGGCTAGAGACCTGGCTTGCAACCTTGTCATATTCCCTGGCTGGGGAATTGAATCACCGACCTTTGGGTTAGCGGGCTGGTACGTTATCTGTTATCTATTGTGCCACTATCCATTGGTAATGATTAAGTTCTAGTCAGTAGCAAGCTTGATGACAATAGTACAATACTTTGACCATATTGTCTATACTGTACATTAGACCTATGGGAGCTTGTGTACAACTCATTGCAATTTGGTACCCTTAAACAACATCTGTCCTCTTCCTCCACTGCTTAGCTCCTGGTAACCATTTTACTCTCTGTTTCTAAGAGTTTGGCATTTTAGATTACACACATAAGTGATATTGTACAATATTTGTCTCTTTCTGTCTGACTTATTTTACTTAGCATATGTCTATCCATGTTGTTGCAAATGGCAAGATGCCTTTTCTTCTTGGCCGAATAATTTCCTATTGTGTGGTGTATTTATACTCATCAAATCTTCTTTATCCATTTATCTGTTGATGGGAAAAACAGTGTGACATTGGCATAAAAATATGCACATGGATCAATGGAACAGAATAAAGAGTCCAGAATTAAACCTCTGCAAATCCAGTCAGCCAATATTTGACAAGGGAGCCAAGAACACCAATGGGTAAAGGATAATCTCTTTAATAAATAGTGTTGGAAAAACTGGATAAATACATGCAGAATAATGAAATTATATGCCTCACAAAAATTAACTTCAATGATCGGACTTAAATATAAGACCTGATACCATAAAACTAAAAGAAATCATAGATAAGAGGCTCCTTGACATTGATCTTGGCAATGATTTTTAGAATACAGCACTAAAAGAACAAATAAGAGAAACAAAAATCAACAAATGGAAGTAGATCAAACAAAAAGCAAAACAAAAAATGAAAAGATAGCCTACAGAATGGGAAAAATATTTGCAAATCATGTGTCTGATAAGGGGTTAATATCTAAGATGTATAAGAAATTCCTAAAATTCAATAGCAAAGATTAAATAAATGAATGAATAAGTAAGTAAATAAATAAATATCCAATTTAAAATTTTGGTCTAAGGACCTAAACAGGTATTTTCAAAACAAATAGCCAATAGGCACTTGAAAAGTTTCTTAACATTGCTAAGTATCATGGAACTGCAAATAACAACTACAACATGATATCAACCACTGCTGTTAGAATGGCTATTACAAAAAAGACAAGCTATAACAAGATCTGGAGAGGAAATGGAGAAAAGGAAACCTTTGTGCATTGTTAATGGGAATGTAAATTGATGTAGCCACTATGGAAAGCAGTACCGAGGTTCCTCAAAAAAATTAAAAATAGAACTACCACATAATCCAGCAATTCCACTTCTGAATATTTATCCAAAGAAACTGAAAACACTAATTCAAAAACACTCCTATGTTCATTGCAGCATTATTTATAATAGCCAATACATGGAAACAACCCAAGTGTCTATGATGGATGAATGAATGGATAAAGAATATGTGTTATATATATATATATATATGTATATATATATATATATATATATTTCTATATACTTATAAAATATATTTAATGTAGTGTTCAGTCATAAAAAAAAGCACACAACCTTGCCATTTGCAACAACATGGATGAACATTGAGGGCATTATGCTAGTGAAATAAGTCTGACAGTGAAGGAATCTGAAAACATACAAAACTCATGGGGGCAGATTGTTGTTAGTTGGTTGCTAAGGAGGAGGACCAGTGGGTAGGGGTAGGTAGTCAAAGTATATGAACTTCAGTTAAAAGATAAATAAGATTTTGAAATCCAATGTATAGTATGGTGACTATATTAACAATATTGTATTGAATTGAATTGTATTGTATTGTATATGAGGACTGTCCAGAAAATGTCCAACCATTGTTAATATAACAAGAGCAATTTGCAAAACATTGATATAACCAGGCAGCTAAGGAGAGTGCACTAGAATGTGTATGTGTGAACAATGATGACTTCACTGTACTACTCAGTGGGGGCAGTAGGCACTGCTGAATGACACATTCAAAATGACTGAGCAAGTAGAGCCATGAATCTGTATCAAGTTTTGTGTTAAGCTTGAATATTCCCTGCGGAAACTATTTGGAGAATTCAGAAGGCTATAGCTATAGGCAGCTGATGATTGGGAGCTTCATCACAACAATGCACCTGCTTGCATATCACATCCAGTGCACAGTGTTTCGGCAAAACATCAAATTGCTCAGGTGATTCAGCCCCCCTACAGCCCAGATTTGGTGCCCTGGGACTTCTGGATTTCCCAAAACTAAAGTCACCTTTGAAAGGGAAGAGATTTCAGACCATTGATAAAATTCAGGAAAATAGAACAAGGCAGTTGATGGTCATTGGGAGAACTGTGTAAGGTTCCAAAGTGCCTACTTAGAAGGGGACTGAGGTGTTATTGTTCTATGTACAATGTTTCTTGTATGTTGTCTCTTCTTCAATAAATGTTTCTATTTTTAATTTTACATGGCTGGATACCTTCTGGACAGGCCTCATATTTGAAAGTTACTAAGAGAATAAATTTTAAAACTTCTTATACAAAAAAGGTAACATTATGAAATAAAGCATGTGTTAACTAACTTTATTGTGGTAATCAGTTTGCAACATACATGTCTATCATTTCATGTTGTATACCTTAAACTTCCACATTACATGTCAATTATATCTCTACCATTTTTGGGGGAAAAGAAATGCTGACTTCAAGTGCAGTTTTTGAGATTTGTACTTCCTTTAAAAATACATTTGAATCTACTTTTGAAAAATACTAAGTACTTACTATTTGGTCTTCCTTCCTCTTGAGGTCCAGAGGCAGCTTAGATAGATTGCGGATGTGGAAGTCCTGAATAACCCTAAACAGAAGTTTTTAACTATTGATAATTTGAACCT